>JARLTB010000065.1:10040000-10467500 GCA_030141615.1 Unio pictorum
GCCTGAACATACTGACAAACTCGTCAATGACGCTTTTCTAAGGAGCGTCAAACGTTCCGATTAGTCAGTTTTTCCAAAAGGTTCATAACAAGGGGAAATCGGTAAGATATATACCTTTTATAGCTTAATTATTCTACTTTATTTATTTGCATTAACCAATGACTACATGTAGTACAAAAACTCAGGAAAATAAACTGAAAAAAAGAAATACACGTGCACATCCGATACATGTAGATACAAACACTGCTTTTATACACACGCAGTGATTAATAATGCAGGAATGAAGGTTTACATGAGAAGTAGCATTACGAACTTGATATTCAAATGAAATAACCTTTTCTACTACAACACGAAGAGAAAGTTATTTAACAAGGAAAGACGAAGATTTTCTATTAGTATCTTCTACATCAATATTTTTAAAAATGATTGAAAGTTATATCAAAATTTCTAAGATTGAAAATACGGTGTTTGCTGCTTTACGGCACATCAACATTTGTAGGTTATGTAGTACCGAGGCATTTGATGTAAATTGCCTTGCCCAAGGACACAACAGACACTAATGTAGCTGAACTATACTGGTCCTATGGTAGGATTTGAACTCGCATCCTTGCGAATGTTAAACACTGATTCGGAGCTCCCAATAGTACTTCGAGCACTAGTTTACACGATCATGGTACCATCAAGATCAATACTCCACGACCATGCGACCATAGATTGTTATACCAAAGAACGTTTTATATCTTTAGGAATATATAGGACTCTAAGCCCAATTTGTCCTTTAAAATTTGCACTATATTGATGACTAAAGCAACAACACAAGGATTAGCCAGACAAAGAAACAGTCTTCGTCTCAATTATTCTGTTGCACACTTTACCTGTCCCCGATTGCAAATATTGCATATGGAGTCACAATCACGCAATTACATGTTAATAGGGATTACTTGACTCAGGGACACTTTCGCGATTCTAACCTGAACTCACTATAAAATTAAACCATGCCGTCTTGGATTCTCATCAACACTGCAATTTAGTGACGTTTGCTCCTAGTAATTAGTTAATTTTCTTGGCTGATACCTCTTTCCCCAGCAACTTTCAAAAACAAAAAAGTAATCATGAAAATCTACGAAAGTCTTAAAACCTCCAATTTATTACAATATTTGCAAGAAAGCACAAGAAATAATTCCGTTCAATGATCACTTCTTTGGACGATATTTATCTTCAGCAAATAAAGAACAATTTCGGAAGCTTTTGAAGATGTATTATCGCTAAAGCCTTTAAGATCCGAGGGACGAGTGAAAGCCACATAATGAGTATGGACAAATTTGATTATTTTAAAGTAGTACTTAATGATAGTAAACTGCACGTTTTGTAATTACATCAAAGTAGACATATTGAAAACAGGTAGACATTTTAGATTTATCTAAGACATTATGAGAGACATACATTTTGATCAATGTATGTTATTTATAAACTTCAAAAGTGGTGCTTAGGTGAAACAGAAAGAAAATATATGCATTAGCATGAAGAGCAGCTATTTTTAGTGCGTACGACTGCATATATAAATAAAACTACCGTGAGTACATTTTAGTATAAAACTGAAATAATCATTCTTATGGAGTGATTGACATTGAGCATGATATATGCTGGTCGATTAAAGGAGAGAACAATCTAGGTCATTCCTTTACGGGCTGAAATTATTTTTTTAAATTCTAACAGCGGGGCCTCGAGTGGCCGAGTAGTCTAAAGCGCTCTCTGTTACGGATCACTGTCATCTCACCTCTGGCTGCGTGGGTTCGAGTCTAAGATTCGGCTAATGTAGTTATGTGAGAAAGCTTGCCAGTAGCTTCTCAAGGGTCGGTGTTTTTTTCCGTGGGGTTTTCCTTGGTTCTTCCTCCACCAATAATACTCGCCGCCATGTATAACCTATCGTGTGCTGAAAAATGGCGTTAAATCCTAAATCAGCAATAAATTCTACCGGCGGGATATCTTCCATTGTTGTCCAGTACATATATGTGGCGTTGTTATGTTTATACTTAACCTTTGTAACTACGTACCAAGTAGCTAACTATCCAGGTAGCAATGTATTAGGTAGCTAACTATCCTGGTAGCAAAGTATCAAGTAGCTAACTATCCAGGTAGCAAAGTATCAAGTAGCTAACTATCCAGGTAGCGAGGTATCAAGTAGCCATCTTGTTTGGTATCCAGCTACCAATTAGCTATTTAACTGGTAGACACGTATCAAGTAACAATCTAGCTAGTTTGCAAGGTACCAATTATCCATCTAGTTATGTAGCCAGCGATCAAGTAGCTATCTTACTAGGTATATACTACATGTTTCTATCCATAGCTACGCTAGCTATCTAGGTACCTAGTAGCTATTTAGGTATGTATGATGCATGCAGGTAATTGTTTGTTGATATGTACTTAATAATAATGTATCCGTACACAGTATCAAAATTTGCGTCATTTGTTCACTTATTTTCCCCGTAATTGAAATTTATTGCAGTCCTATTAGAGGAGTTTTCATATCAGACAAAACGTCACAGACCCTAGTTAATTAAACTATGCTGTTTTCAAATCTCCAAGCATAATATCTTTATTTCAGCCGGTATCGAGAGCGTGACTTATGGAGTGAGAAATGCTTGTCCGTATCGCGAAGTACAAAACTGAAATTTATGATTCTATCAGTCTTGACTAATCACAATTATTTTATGCAATATTTCTTGCAAATGTTTTCTCCGACGAATCTCTCTCTCTCTCTCTCTCTCTCTCTCTCTCTCTCTCTCTCTCTCTCTCTCTCTCTCTCTCTCTCTCTCCAGATAAAACACTTAGTTTAACACATCCACTCCTACATAAATGCCATTGTATCGTGTTATGTTTTTAAATTTTATTTATCTTAATAAAATTAATTCCATTTATAAGAATAGAAACGATGATGTACATGATGAAAGATATAAATTGCATTTCCGACTGTGCCACTGATAGGAAAAGTGAAGAGAAATTATATGCTGATAGCATTTAGTATGTTTATAGTATTTAGTATGGTGATGACATCTGCAAGTCATTACAAGCCACAATTGGAGGAAAATTTGCTCCACTCCTTGTTATGGATGTTGGTGTTAAGGTGATGACAAACAATTTCAACACAGTCATGACAATTGCTGCTAAGGATATCATTGGCATCCACCGCCCGATGAAAAATCCCTGAAACTGTGTGATGCCCAAAGAGACCTAAAAAAAAAAAACCCACCAGACACACAACAGGGCATTGTAGTACTAAGAAAAAAACAAACAACTTGAAGAAAACAAAAGAAAATTCGATTGGACAAAAGTGCAAAGAAACTGTGAGTAGTCTCATAAGGAATAACAGCAAAAAGTAGACTGACAACCTCACAGATTCGACCAGGAAAAGTTTTGAGGAGACACAGGCATTAACATTATATAGACAAGTGAACATAACTGGTCAGATGTTCAATAGCACAGTGCCTCAACGACCACACTAGGTCAACAGACTGATGATGATGATGATGATGATGATGATGATGATTTTATACAGCATCATGATGGTATTTAGTATGATGATGGTATGAATTATTAGGATAGTATTTAGTATTTACCATAGTATTTTGCATGTACGGGGTATTTAGTATTACAATAGTATTTAGTATTATGATAAAGTTTATAGTATTGTGATGGTATTTAGTATTAAAATTATTTAGTATTACAATAGTATTAGTATTACGATAGAAAGTATAGTATTGTGATGGTATTTAGTATTAAAATTATTTAGTCTTACAATAGTATTAGTATTACGATAGAAAGTATAGTATTGTGATGGTATTTAGTATTAAAATTATTTAGTATTACAATAGTATTAGTATTACGATAGAAAGTATAGTATTGTGATGGTATTTAGTATTAAAATTATTTAGTATTACAATAGTATTAATATTACGATGGAAAGTATATTATTGTGATGATATTTAGTATTACAATAGAAAGTATATTATTGTGATGGTATTTAGTATTACAATAGTATTTAGTATTACGATAGAAAGTATATTATTGTGATGGTATTTAGTATTACAATGGTATTTAGTATTACGATAGAAAGTATATAGTATTGTGATGGTATTTAGTATTACAATAGTATTTAGTATTGCGATAGAAAGTATAGTGTTGTGATGGTATTTAGTGCTACAATATTATTTAGTATTATGATGGTAATTAGTATTACATACAAAAGAATTTATTATTATGATGACATTTAGTAGTAAGATAGTATATACTATTATGATGGTATTTAGTATTACGATACTATTTAGCATGAACGTGGTATTTTTTTCTTTTTTTGGGGGCACCAGACAGATGCCCCCCCCCCCCCAATCAAAAAAAAATTTGAAAAAAGTTTATTTGTAAGTGTGTTCCCCCAGATGTATTTTGTTGTTGTATTTTTTATTCCCTTTAAATTCGAAAAAGTTATTTTCCCCCTAAGGGGTTATAGTTGAAAAGGGGTATTTATATATCCTTAATGTTTTCCTAAGAATCTCCTATAGTTGGGATTTGACCTACCCACTCTATAGGGACTCTTCCTATTTTTGTTGACCCTGGCTAGGGGTCCCTTACATCCTGATGTTTGCTATATGTATAGTGCTATGTGTTGTGTATAGAAGTACATCATATATGCACTTGTGTTTATGTACAGGATAGCCATTGTAAATTCAAATCATTCCAGTAGTTTGCTACTTGGTAAAATTTTTATTTTATTTATATTTTTTAATGAAATTTTGAATTTGGGATAAATTGAGGTGCGATATTTAAATATTTTCCATGTGTCTCAATTTATCATCTATATTTTTATATTTAGGACTTGGTCCGTCTTCCTTGAGGTAGAAAGTCGCACAAATTTATTTGGCTGTGCTATTTCTACCTCAATTTGTCCGGCCATTCTTTTGTTTATTTATTTAATTACTATTCCAAATTTTTTCAAAATTGTTTAAATTCCCCTTAAACGGGGGTCAAGGCTACTACGGGATGTAGCCCAGACAGGAAAAGAATGGAAAAAGGTTCCAGAGAGCTTCATATTAATATCAAAGAGTTTAATAAATATTTTAAGTTAATATAGTAATGAAAGATATATCAAAAATGGTAAACTAGTTAAAATAGTTGGGTATTTCTTTTCCACACTCTTCTGCAGGCCTTCCCACTTCGCGTAGCGCCATGTGGTATAGCCCTACAGTGTCCTTATATGTACTTTTAAAACCCCCCTTTTTTTTTTTCTTTTTTTTTTTAAAATTTTTTTAAAATTTAAAAATTTAAAAATTCAAAAAAAAATTTTTTTAAATTTTTTAAATTTGTTAAATTTTTATTGTAATTTTCTTAGAAAATTTCTGTTACATAAAATATTATTTATACCCCTAACCTTCATTAGGGGACCACATTTCATTAAAGTCGCCGTAATATAGTCCGTTATTTGTCTAACCAATAGTCTATTGAAGTTTCCGTCGAGGAAGAGTAGTTGCCGTTTGTCATATGTGTCGATCTTAGCAAGTTCATTTATTAGTTTTGTTCTCTCTTCCTTTGTCTTATCACATTGAATTATCACCTGGTCCTTTGAACGTGAAGAATGTGGTATTTAGTATTACAATAGTACAGTATATATTATTATGAAGGTAATTAGCATGATGATAGTAATTAGTATTATGAAGATATTTACTATGGTGATGGTACTTAATATCATGATGATATTTTGTATGATGATGGTATTTCGTATTACGATAGTACTTAGCATGATGATATTTTGTATTACCATATAATTTAGTATGAAAATGATATTTATTTAGTATAATGCTGGTATTGATATGATTCATTTTTAGAATAATGATGCTAATGATATGTAGTATGATGAAGGTAAGATAGTATATAATATTATGATGGTATTTAGTATTACGATACTATTTAGCAAGAACGTGGTATTTAGTATTACATTAGTACAGTATATAGTATTATAAAGGTAATTAGCATGATGATAGGAATTAGTATTATGAAGATATTTAGCATGATCATGATACTTAATATCATAATGATATTTTGTATGATGATGGTATTTAGTATTACGATAGTATTTGGCATGATGATGTTATTAGTATTACTATATACTTTAGTATGGAGATGATATTTAGTATAATGCTGATATTAATATGATTCATTTTTAGAATAATGATGTTATTTAGTATGATAATGGTATTTAGTATGATGAAGGTATTTAGCAGAATGGTGCTAATTAGTACTTTGCTATTATTTAATAGCGATGGTACTTTATAGTGTCATGGCGCGATATGAATATTGACGGCATTAATATGTGAGAAACGTTGCCAATATCATCTTGCGGGTCGGTTGTTCTTTATGGTCTTTTCCAGAGTTTTTTCTCAACCCATAATACTGGCCACAAATTATAGTATATCATGTGCTGAAAAATGGCGTTTAAACTATACAACAACAACAAAAACAACGGCATTAGATTTTTGACAATATTTAGTTTTTAAAACTTTTTTGATATATGATACGCTTGAGTAATAAGATATCATTATTGTGACACTATTTATTATCAGAATACTGTTATTGTAACATTTTTGAGAATTATGATTTCACTGAGTATACAGACAATATTTAAAATTATCATATAATTTAGTATAATAAACTAATAAATACTGATAACAGTTAGCAATGCTGTTATTCGTTCACTTCATAAAGTTGAGTACTGTAACTCAAATTTTTGTGAGGTTGTTTTTTAAAACAAAATTGGTACTGATAAATACGTTCCAAAAAGATATAAAAACACATTGATATAGACTGTATTTTATTATCCAATGACCTAATTATACCATGCTTTTGCATATATCAATAGTTATTTTTATCTTGAGGGGCGAAGGTGTCACGTGTTTATGGTGTGGGTTTCCAATTACTGAACGCTATCTTTTGCGCACTGACGACCAGCTTTGGCATTTACAAGGTGTCGCAATGTTTTGTGTCAGACATCTCTTGAGACACACAAGTCGCGCTTCTTCAAATGAGACATTATTTACAGCCGATCGTATTATCAAGGGTATATATTTTCAACACGAAACAAATTCCTGATATGTACTTACTTTTCTTATGGATAATTATCTTTCCTGGGATTGATTCTAAAGATCAGTAAGGCCTTAAGTTATAATTTATATATAAAGTAGAAAATGTTTATAAAATCAATAAGATTTTTGCTATCAATACTTGACAAAGAAAAGTACAAATCCAAATAATCAAGATACCATTATTTAAGACCTTTCTCGATTTTATTAAATTATTCTTCTTTTTCAGAAAATTCGGTACGTGCCATAGATGTCTCAGAATCATAGAAAGCACGGACTGGGTACATCGTGTACATCAGCAAGTATATCATCTTGCTTGCTTCTCGTGCTCCCTGTGTAACAAGCAACTTGGCAGGGGAGATGAATATGTTGTAAAGGAGAGGGACGTCGTATGTGCACAACACACCAGAGAGATGTTCCAAGGACGACCCCTCAAAGGGGAATCATTTAAAAAAAAAAAAAATTTGAATATTTTATTCTATTCTATGTATTCAACGGCTTCAATTTACAACTTGGTGGGTGCTGCTGATTGCTGTGAGTATTGAGGTTCTTTTTATTGGTTAAACAAAATAGTGGATAGCTACAGGTGCAGTGCATTATTCCGCTTTACGAAGATTTAAAATAACATACCTAAACATATTATCTTGATTTGATTTATACTACTTATTTAAAGTTTCTTTCGTCTTGAATATAACGTCGAATAAAGCGTGTCAACAATTTGAAATTCTTTTAAATTGCAATGTAAAGTAAAACATCGTTTATTTTTAAATATTAGATTGGTTCGTAAATAAACTTGTGCATTTTAGAAAGGTTTAAAAAAATAAATAAATAAATTAAAAAAATAAATCAGAATATTTCAGGTGGGTTTGATAAAAAACCTTTTTCTTACAATGATATCATAGGACATTTAATAAATATAAAAATTGCGGTTAACATATAGCTATATTGAAATTGATTAAACATCATATGTAAATTATATCGTTCTAATCAGAAGAGTTGAAATGGTTCAAATTAGAATATGGATTATGAAAGTATAAAACACGTAAGATTTATTGACGTTACATTAATTGAAATTTTCCACATGGTCATCAAATATATTCTCTTTGTCAGATGCATAAGATAACAAGCCGGTTTTAATTTTTTCCGTTGCTTACTTATTTTCTCCTTCATGTGTACCTTATTCAAATTCCTCGCCCCCCCCCCCCCCCACACTTTCCTTTCCTTCTGACCGAAACGAGAGCCAAGCCTGGAAATTTTATTTGAATTCCACCAAAGGGATAAACAGCTGTTCAAAATTTAATGAATTGTTTTCATTATCATATTCGACATTATAATCCTTATAGTTATGCAAAAAAAGTATTTATTGATGATAATACTAATGGTTATTATTATTATTATTATTATTATTAATATTATTATTATTATTATTATTATTATTATTAAGATTTCGAAAATGACCAGAGGAGAAAAATGTTAAGAACAAAGATCAGCTTGGAAGAAACACTAATTCTTCAGGGCATTTAGGCTTTCCAAAGAAACCCAGACAGCGACGAATTAGTTCACATCTCGCAGATAACGGGATTAAGCAAGCGCGTTGTACAAGTGTGGTATCAGAATGTCCGGGTGAAAGAAAGGAAGCAAAAACAGCAAGAGGATTCGAATCTAGAATCCATGACGACCGCTACAAAGCCAAGTGAGTCTGAAAGAATAGAGATAAATTTAAAATAAATCAGTCAGTGATAAATACACTAACTTTATGAATTTGGTTAGCTGTTTAGGTGGATTATACATACACTGAGAAATAAATCGTAATAAACCGAGGAAGATGTATCGCTTTTCGTTATCATTGCTATTATTTAATCATTTATCCCATACCAATTTCCCCAATAAGATTTTTTAAAAATAAAAATTATCTTACCAGTGTAGATATGTCGTTCATTATTTCGGTCATATTTCTTTTCTGTAATTTTCGCCCGTTTTAAATTTTCAGCTAACACATAAACCAGCCTATTAGTCTATCTCATTATTTTTATCAATTTTTCTTTTTTTTTTCTTTCATCCACTTCTTTTACCAGGCTATCATCATGTCTTGGTCTTCTACGGTTGAATTTCATTTCCGGTGTCTGTCGATATTTATTAATTACATTACATTACATTAAATTACATTATTTATTTATTTCTTTCTTTTATTTATTTATTTATTTATTTATTTATTTATTTATTTATTTATTTATTTATTTATTTATTTATTTATTTATTTATTTATTTTGTTTGTTTGTTTGTTTGTTTGTTGTTGTTTTTGTTCGTTTGTTTGTTCGTTCGTTTGTTTGTTTGTTTCAGGTCCATGTCAGTGGGGCAGCACATGTGAAAGTGACGACAGCAGCACGTAATATTGGAATATTGTTTTATGCAATATGTTCGGACTGTGATATAACGACCAATGGATTCATCCTTTTACAAACATTTCAACCAGATGAACTATTTGTTGTTGTAAAAAGGTTTCCTCTTTTTGTTTACATTTTATTTTATACCACACACATGAAATGTCATTTCTACGAATTTCCAAGTCTTTAGATTAAATGAATATTTTATGGTACATCTTAGATTTGATTTCAATATATTGGTAATGTTTACCGTGGAATCAGTTGCAGTATATTGCAATTTTCTCTTTATGAAGTTTTCGATTTCATAGATATATTCTTTTTTATATTTCCACACACCTATTCCGCTAATGAAATTATGTTAATTTAAATGCAATATTACCATGGTATGATCAGACATATAGCAATGTTAACTTGACACTTTTACTATTTGTGGGATAAGAAATTTAGACACAAGACAGAATTCCAGTTTTCTCTATGTATATTCAGCATTACTGCTCCAAACTGATGAATACGGCATAGGATTTCTTTTATCGTTAATAATGCATTCTTAACATTACGGTGTTGAAATTTTCTATAATTATATGAAACACGCTAAGGAACTTGAACCAAATTAAATTCCCCACATACAACAGTAGACTAATTTTAAATTGGTAGATAAATATAATTTACATTATTGTACAATTCTGGACAATCATTAAATTGATCTATGACTCGCGTGTTGTATTACTAAATCAGACAACCATCAGGATTCTTTTTACTTTCTTTTATATCATGCTTAATTACATAACGACACACCATAATATATGAAAAACTTTATCATCCCTAAAATATTTATTTTGTAAGTGATATATGACACTGTTTTATTCTGAGATAATCAAACACATTCATACAGTGTGAAGTCTCTTAGTCCGCTATGGTATATTTATATTATTTTATATTTAATCTATCCATTTTCATTGTAAGTGTATACATTCCACACCTATGAATTGTATCATGTTTTGTGATTAACTAACTGATGAAGTGATTATAAATATCACAAATCGATTTAGATATAAACACTTATAGATTAAGAAAATCAGTGAATTGATATTGCAAATGAAATTTAGGCTAAAAATGATTTTTAAAAAATCCAACGAAATAAACAAATAAATAAGATTTACCAATATTGATAATATACAATAAATATAATAAAAATATGAAGGAAATATAAGCAAAATAAAATGAATAATTATAAATATAAATATATCAATCTCTCTCTCTCTCTCTCTCTCTCTCTCTCTCTATATATATATATATATATATATATATATATATATATATCTATATATATATATATATATATATATATATATATATATGAGAGAGAGAGCAAAATACAAAATAGACAGAGATATAAATAAACAATAAATAAAAAATGATTTATTCTAGCATTAAGAACACACAATTAAAAAATGGAAATATACCGCTAAATTGTAAAAAAAAGAATTTGTTAGCAGAACTAACCTTGTTTACTGATCTCATTTATTTTATATTCATTAAGTTTAATTACATTTTGAAAGTTATCTATCTATCTATCTATCTATCTATCTATCTATCTATCTATCTATCTATCTATCTATCTATCTATCTATCTATCTATCTATCTATCTCTCTCTCTCTCTCTGTCTGTCTGTCTGTCTGTCTGTCTGTCTGTCTGTCTGTCTGTCTGTCTGTCTGTCTGTCTGTCTGTCTGTCTGTCTGTCTGTCCTTCCTTCCATCCATCCATCCATCCATCTAACTGTATTGACCTGTATTTGTTTATCAGAACCAAACAAAATGTAGAATACGTAATTCAAACATAGGATATACATGTGTAATCTGGACTTTTAAGGACCTTTAACAATTTTTCCAGTCATATCGCAACGATATCTGCTGCGTGGCATTTTATAGTGGCGCCTAACACTAATTCATCATGCTGATCCAACCCACTCCTTCCAGTATCCGATGCGGACGCTCTAACTACGTTGGCCACCGGAACGGTCATAAAATGATACTCAAACACCTGATGTTTACTTATAGTGACTGGTTTGCGAGATTTCAAACAGCCTGAACAGATTGACCGACTCGTCAATGACACTTTTTAAAGAGCCTCAAACGCTCTGATTAGTCCGTTATTCAAAATGATTCATAACAAGGGGAAATCGTTAATATTTTTTATATTTGAATTATTCTAATTTATTTATCTGCAGTGACCAATATATGAAGTACAAAAAACTAGGAAAATCAACTGAAAAAAAAATCCACGTGTACATCCGGTTCATGTAGGAACAAACACGGCTATTATACAAACCCATAGTGGAATACACTCCAGCCCAGTTGACGTATGTTGTGGTGTTCCACAGGGATCTGTTCTTGGACCCGTTCTCTTCATTCTGTATACTCAGCCGCTCTCAAGTGTCATATATCATCACCCAGTGTCGCACCAATTGTATGCTGATGACACCCAAATATACAAGTCTAGCCACCCAACTGAAGTTGATGCTACCATCCATGGAGTAGAGAAGTGCATTTCTGATGTGAAATCATGGATGACATGTAACAAGCTGCAGATGAATGATGATAAAACTGAGGCTATTCTGATCACAACACAAAGACTTTCTCATTTACATCCTTTACCTCAGACAATAGATGTCAGCAACACCGACATAAAATTCTCACAGTCAGTACGGAAGCTAGGCGTTACTCTAGACAGTACTCTCACACTGCACCAACATGTCAAGAACATATGCAAGGCTGCATATCTTGAATTGAGACACATCAGTTCCATTCGTAAATATCTTTCAGTTGATGCCACTAAAACACTTGTGTGTTCATTAGTACTTTCAAGACTGTACTGTTGTATCTGAATTCTGTCTGGTTCGTCACAATATTTACTCCAGAAACTTCAAAAGTTCAAAAAACAGCTGCACGGATCATCTTTAGAGTACCTCGATCAGAGCACACCTCACCACTGCTCTGTACCCTACATTGGCTATCAATTCGATACAGAATCAAACACAAAATTTGTTCTCAGTGCTATGTTTCAATGACAGACTCCAGTCCAACATATACCTATCCAGCTTCACCCATGTGTATATACCAGCTAGATGCTTACGCTCTTCTTCTGATAATCATATACTCATTGTTCCCAAGGTGAAAACAAAGTCACATGGACAACGATCGTTTGCACACCAGGGCCCGGCGACGTGGAATGAATTGCCCATTGAAATCAGACACAAAGACACAGTGGTCCCTTTTAAGAGTGCTCTTAAGACTCACCTGTTTCAACTGCAGGGACAAACTTAGCGACCTAATCATGTTTTGTATCTTATATGTTTTCAGCATGTTTTTATGTTTTCCAATTTCATTGCTTTTGTCATTTGTTGTTCTGTAGCGTAGTCATATCATTATTGATGGTGTAAAACGCTTTGAGCTTTTAAAGATTAGGCGCTATACAAAGTCCTCATTATTATTATTATTATTATTATTATTATTATTATTATTATTATTATTATTATTATTATTATTATAGTGATGAATAATGCGGAAATGACGGTTTACATAAAGCATTACGAACTAGATTTTCAAATGAAATAAACTTTTCTTTCAACATGAAACGAAACAGGAAAAAACGAAGATGTTAAATTCGTATCTTCTACATCAATATTTCAAACAACTGATTGAAACTTTAGGAATATATACGACTGGACTAATTGCAAAATTCCAGAACATTTAGAAGATATTTTAACACCGGTCTATCAGTTTATAGTTTCTCTAGCTATCTGACTTTTTTTTATGGCATCTAGAAGCGATACTACTAAAATATTTGATTAGGTGAGTCAACGCCGCAACCGCTCAAAGTATCAGAAACAATCATTTAAAAAAATTATGCAGTTACTTTAACGCATTCTACAAAGTAAAAATACAAAAGTCTTTCGAGAAAGGCAAGTGAATCGTGATTTTAAGCCCCGTTTTGCCCTTAACCTTGCACTATATTTATCATCATAGCAACAACAGAAGGCGTATCCAGACAACGTAGCAGTATCTTCTCAATTATTCCGTAGCACTTTGTACTTGTTCCCGATCGCAAATATTGCATATGGACTCGCAATCAATCTACGCAATTAATGTAATTAAGTACTACTTGGCTCAGGGACACTTTCGCTATTCTAGTCTGAACTCACTATAAAATTAAACCATGTCGTCTTGGACTCTCATCAACACTGCAAGTTTTGACGTTAACCTCTAGTAATTAGTTAATTTTTTGGGCTGATGACTCTTTCCCCATCACCGACTTCCGAAAACAAAAGGTAAACAAACAAATCTACGAAATGTTAAAACGGTGAGCTATTTGAAAATGGCGTTTATACCCAATTTATTACAATATGTACAACAAAACACAATAAATAATTCCGTTTTGTTTTTCACTTCATATGACGATATGTCTCTTAAGCAAATAAAGCACAATTCCTGACACTTTTGAAGATATATTATCACCAAGTTTGTAAGATCCGAGGAAGGAGTGAAAGACAAATACTGAGTATGGATAAATCTTATTGTTTAAAAGCAGTACTTAATACTATTAAACGTCGTGTTTTGTAAGTAATTCAAAGTAGACTTATTGAAAACAGGCAGAATGTTTAGATTTAACTAAGACATTTTGAGACACATGCATTTTGATCAATGTAGGTTAATTTTTAGCCGCATAAAAGTAGTACTTTGGTGAAACAGAAAGAAAATATATGCGTTAGGATGAATCATTCTTTTTGGCACATACGACTGCATATATAAATAAAACTATTGTGAAAACATTTTAGTATAAATCTGCGGTAACGATATTTTGGGAGTGATTTACTTTAAGCATGATATATTCTGGTCGATAACAGGAGAGAACTATCCCGGTCATTCTAAAATTATTTTCCAAATTCTACCGGCAGTGTAACTTCCATCGTTGTCCAGTGAATATATATATATATACCTAACCTAACCTAGGTAACCACGTGCCAAGTAGCTAACTAGCAGCGTGTCATAGGTACCAAGTAGATATCTTGCTAGGTAACCAGATATCTACTAGTTATTTAGTTGGCTGCAAGGTACATATACCAAGTGTCCATCTAGTTAGGTAGCCAACGATCAAGTACCTATCTTACTAGGTATATAGTATTTGTTTATATCCATAGCTACGCAAGCTAGCTAGGTACCTATTAGCTATTTAGGTATGTCTGCTTCATCCAATAATTTTTGTTGATATGTTTGTAATAATAATGCTTCGCTACACAACTATTCCTTTAAATCAGGGGTGGGCAAACTACAGCCCGCATGCCGCATGCAACCCGCCAAGGACTTTCTTGCGGTCCATCAAGCGGCCTTGGAACAAGTTCTATGTTCACGATATTTAATTTTCTCAAGGGTAAAATTTCTTTCTAATTTTGAGAGAAATAAAACCACGCGATGTCAAATACCCACACAGTGGGAAAAGCCATAGAAGTTTTAATAGAACCGTGTTTGGTTTGTTTCGCATTCTATTCATTTATCTGTGATTTTTTCCCCACCGGGCAGTGGAAAAAGCCATAACATTTTCAATAGAATTTAGTTTGGCTTGTTTCAAAATCTAGCTTCATCACAGAAGGCATCAAGAACGGAATAAAAAATATGTCCGTATCCCGATTAAAATTAAGATTCTATCATTTGTTGACTAATAAGAATTCTTTTTTTCCCCTGTCTTACAAATGTTTTTGTCGACAAATCTGTCTGTCTGTATGTCCGTCCGTCCGTCTGCATGTATGTCTGTCCGTCCGTCTGCATGTCTGTCTCTCTCTCATCGTGTCCTTGATCACTACGTAGAATGAGTCAAAGTAATTACTGAACCTTTTAATAATATATCTAAAGTTAGAGATGAAAACGATGAAACAATCATGAATGATCTCGGTAGAAAATTAATCGGTAAATTACTCAAGGTGGATCATATGATTCTAAACGCCATTGCACAAGATTAGTTATAGATGACGCTGAATGAAATTTTATAGTGGAGGATACCATTCTCAAGACTACGTTAATAGCTAAAGAAATAGCTTTGTTGTCGAATGGAACTTAATATCTTACAAATGAAAATAATATTGAGGGCGAATCTCTGGAGTTTACCAATTTAAAGTCGTCGATGTGGGCGTATGTTTCTATAAATATGCTATCGATGATAAATAGTATGGCGATACTCGAGCAATGATCCTAAGTAATTTGCCGTAGGTGGAAAATATAGAAGACTTGGACATAAACGAGAAAATGTGATGCTCACCAGTCTTTAATGTAATCGACTTGGGAATGCTAGATGAGTGATAGCGGTGGTAACTGATTATCTTCAGGAATTACTTGTAATTGTTCACTTGTAGATCTACGCTGAGGAACAGTTGCATCTAATCTGTAGATTGCAGGTCTACCCGGCAATGTAACCACGCTGAAAATTATTTGTGTTGTAACACTCCAGCTCGTTTTTACCCTCTTCAAGTTCATCGGGTTCATACAAATATTTTACAGTAACACTACCTAATACTGGTTGTTATGAAAAATCATGTCGTTGTACAAATAGATATTTTTTTTTGTGATTGCATTGAAAGATTTCATATAAGTTTCTCAATCCATTTCATTATTTAATGCATCTATCACAATTGTTAGTCTTGCAAACCATTCACAAGATCTTATATTTGTCTGAATTCATTTACGTTGCGTACTGATATCCAAAAAAACTGCTCAGTGTATTGTAATGTGTCCTCGTCGTATATTAACATTATTTGTTTTCATTGGCAATGATACTGCACATGAAAATTCTTTGCCAGGATCAACTTGTAGCAGTAGTGGCCATTGTAGACCACCATGTTGATAAATGCGTCCAAACGCAGATGCTACTTTTGGTGTTGCTGTACAAGTTAATTACGTGTCTGCCTCTCTATACCTGCTTGCAAAGTCAACGACAGTTCACGCATCTTTTTATGTTAATCGACGTCTACCAATTTTAATAGTATCGTGTGGTAAACATAATATATCCGTCTGATGAACTTCATATGTAACTGCGACTTCAAAATGCACGTATACGATACGTTCAGGTGGCGGTATGTACATTGCCATAATGCCTCTCGTGATAACCAATCTGCAGCAGAAGCACGTATAACATTTGCCGCATCAGCAAGTTTATTCCTCGCTGATCTGCCTTTCCAAAATCTGGCAACTTTAACAGTTAAAAAACAAGTATCATAAGATATTTAACAATTATTTACACAATACCAATCCAATTGAAAGAGTATTATTTGGAGAGTGAAGTCAACATTATATGGAATGAACGTGTTGTTTCCCTTTTTAATAAAATAATTAGTATACTGTGCAGTAAAGACGAAACTGTCGTTGCTAGAGACTTTTTTTATGATATTTTAAAGGATATCACTCAAACTGCGTTATGTTAAGAGTTCTAACTGCTGAATACTTCTTCTATAATAATACTGTATGGATGGATGGATGGATGGATGCATGGATGCATGTATGTATGTATGCATGCATGCATGCATGTATGTAACTTAAGGGCAGATTTTTCATCCTGCAGCTTACGTTCTTGGCAGTGGATATCCATCACATGAGAACGGGCAGACAACTCGAATGGAATTACTTCCGGGTCGACCATTCGTTGTGTTTGTTAAGTTACCAATGGGAAACAACTCATATATATATATATATATATATATATATATATATATATATATATATATATATATATATATATATATATATATATACACATATATATATAGAATATATGTATAGTATGTACGCTGTATCAATGATATACCACGAGATGTATAAAATTTTTAATTAAAAGGAAACTCGGGCAAGCCTCGTTTCCTTTTAATGAAAAATTTATACATCTCGTGGTATATCAATGATACAGCGTACATACTATACATATATTTTATTTATATCACATACAAATACAAATATTTGCAAGTTGGAGTTACGATGTGCTCCTGATATATTGCCCGAGTAATAAATGATCTCCTCACAACCAAGTGGCTGTCTGCTACAAAATCTAGTTCTACGATTTTTCTTGTTATTCACAATCACATATTCAAATTGATAAGTTGATTGTTTTCTTTTTCATTTTCTTTTTTTATTCACATTTATTAAATCAATATAAGACACACGCATTATTTAAACATAAAATATGTTGTTGTGTTGTATTTTTTAATGAAGAAAGTAGTGCACTGCAAACACGGTGATCTTATTATAGACTATGCATGTACTGTTAGGCATTGACCTACTGTCGTATGGAAATTCGCGTGGAATATAAACGAATTGGAATCACGAACCAACAAGAGGTAATTAAAATATTTTAACATATTGACAGTCCAACTAAGTCATCATTTTGATTCAATTAGCGATTCTACAGACTAAACATCTCTCTCTCTCTCTCTCTCTCTCTCTCTCTCTCTCTCTCTCTCTCTCTCTCTCTCTCTCTCTCTCTCTCTCTCTGTACGTCTTGACTAACATTGCCGTCATTCATAGGTCCAGAGACATCGTCGTATGACACAAGCAAAAATTCACAACGCTTGTATTTTCGTGTATTTTTGCTCCAGAGAGGGGAGGAGGGGCTGGCGACCATTTGGACAGTTTTATATTTAATTATAATTACTCGATTAAAACGGGTTTCAAAAACAACAACAAAGGCTTAAAACACAATACAATACACGTGTCGTCTGACGATTGCAACTATGTATCATTGATATTATGAATACTATAGATAAATCCCAAGGAAAGCGTAAGCATAGGTTTACGAGGAAACAGAGTACTGTGGGTTACTTGGTACAAGTTCAGCTTTAATGTTTTCGTCCAGCGCAATATATTTCTCTCTCACTCCAGATTTGTGCTTATTTTGCATGAGAGGGGGAGAGGAAAAAAGACAAGATTCCTATGAAATTATGTACCATTTTAATATTTAGAAAACAGGGACTATTAATATTTGTGTCGTTAATTTCATGTCATTTATGATTAATGAATGAGTAGAAATTCTTCATAGAGCTATAGGCCTACGGTAGAAAGAATGTTTATATATTCGTATTATTGCGCTTTGGGCGGATCACTATTTGATATACCAATAGTATTGGTATATAGATTTGCTTTATACCAACACTTTAAATGCCATGTTATTTTCAATGTATGTGGTATAAATATATATATATATATATATATATATATATATATATATATATATATATATATATATATATATATATATATATATATATATATATATAAGTATATACATGTATATGTATATATATATATGTATATATATGTATATATATATATGTATATATATATATATATAAATATATATATATATATATATATATATATATATATATATATATATATATATATATATATATATATATATATATATATATATATATATATAATTCAGTTCTGTTCAGCACATTAGAAATCGTAATTAAACATGAAAAAGTCAATCACTGGTGTATTAGAAAATAGGAGGTTTGTAGGAGATTTAAGGATTCACAGAAACATACAAATTTGTGGTCTTATTGGATTTCAATTTTTTTTCTATTAGGAGTAGAGTTATCCGTGATTAAAGAAGGCGTTGGCGAAATTAATTTTGAAAATAAAATTCAATATGCACAAATTCTATTATTCGAATGGATTAGAAGAACATGAAATAGGGAAAATATATATGAGAAAGTGTTTTTCTAAAGCCAGTTTTCCTAAACTGACACATTTATTTTATTACTGCTATAACATTCAATTGCAATTGTTTTAAATCGAATTGAAAAAATGTTTTTCTTTTCTTCTAAACAAATTATGTGGAATAACGGTCCCGAGAAAAAAGTAGAACAATGCTTATTAATATACTACAAGAAGGCACATTGTGCATGAAACATCTAACATATTTCATGACTTATAAAACTTATTTTGGACAAAGCGTTTTCCTAATAAATACGGTTTGTGCTATTACATGTTTTCAGTTAAAAATTAAATGAGCAGCAAATATTTGGAGTTACAAAATCTGAAACATTTATTTTTTGAGGTATGTTCGTTCTAGTACGGGAAAAATGAACAACAACAAAGTAAATAGAAACTAGTTTGCAATTGTACATGATGAAGGCAGGAAGAAATAATAATATAACTATTAACAACATATATGTATGATATCGATAAAGGCTGTCGAAGGGTATATAATTTATATATCATTTCTTGGATGAAAAAGGTTTATGATCTATTTGATTTTTCACGCCAGTGAAACATTTTTTTATGGTATCATTATAAGTGTATTCAGACTATATTTAAAACGATTAAACATGAGAAAAACAATATACACCCTTTTCTCTCGGAGATGTTTAAGCACTATTCATGAATCAAAAGGTATGCAGAGAAATATATAATAGTTTAATGAAATCATACTTGGAGTGTCGTATGGCTTCAGTATGCCTTAAGTAATTTATGGCTTAAGTAATCTACGAAGTTATATGTATTACATGTATATATTTTTTGTCTCTGTAAATGTAAAGAAAGTTTAGAATATTCATATATGTCACGTTGTAAGAAAGGAACAAATAGGCAGATTACTAAATGTATATACTAGGCCTTGAGTCTAATTATTCTGCGTCATCAATGTTACGAGTGTCAGTCTTGCGAACAATGAGGTGTCACAGCCAGTAGAGTATAGCATGGCCATATGAAACTGTTACTGGCACCTTATTTGGTTGCAAGCAATTCACAGGTAAATGATGAATTGCCTGTGTTAAGTTCTAAGGAACATCAAGTAGGGGTCGTAAGACCACCCTTGACAGACTGCCGAGGACGCGGCAATGTTTGCGAATTATGTAGATCATGGGGGAATCAACATCCAATTGGAGATGAACAAGGCATGGGCGCCATTGGAATCGCAAGGTTAAATCTAGTATCTTGAAAACTAAGCGTTAATAGTCGCTACACAATCGTGCGGGAAGTTATAAGATACTCAGACATCTTTCGAAATTGGCAAGAAACAGTGTTATTCTGGGAATGACAAAGGAGGACGCTTTTAGGTACCGGATGAACTGTAGGAGACAGAGAATAGAAATATTCTATTCCAATTGGTTCAGAATCTCTGAGAGACAAGAAAAGAAAAAAAAAGCCAAGGGAAAAGAACAATACAGATGCGTAGGAACACAGGACAGGTGGAAAATCTATTACACTAAGTCAGATGATGAAATAGGCCGTCACATGGTCGATTGAAAGGCGAATGATAGGGTTTTGAATATTGAATTTCATTTGAGAGATAACAATCTGTTATTGAATGGTATAAATTTAACTTTTTGTGTATTCAGTACTTTAACTGTCGGCATCGCTGACTGGATGCTCGGAACTTTGCATCTCTCTATCTCTACCTCAATTTCTAATAAAACCGAGCCAGGGTTGGTCTTCTGTAATAATTAAATATAATACTGGGAGCACCCAACCCCAACCTAGTCCACGGGACCTTTACAGTATCAACGTATTTCATATAACAGTTTCTGCATGCTAAATATATATTGATGCTTATAAAGCAAGTCACTATTACAAGACCTAGGGTAATCAAGTCAGTATTCATATAAGTTCTCTAATTTGTATAATTCAAAAGTAATTTGTAATCATTCTTTTGCAGCACATGTATTAATGTTATAATAAATGTAATTAATTAAGTTCGAAGCTTAAGTTCCTTTTTTGTTTCTAAAATATGTATTTTGTTTTGTTGTTATGGTACTATTCCAGCTGTCAAGTTCTTTATAACTGATTCCCAATTCTGATCAAACCTTGCATTTAATGTATTTAGACAAATTACCGACTGGCTTTAGTTTTTAATACAATTTTATTCAACATTGTAGACATTCCAACAATACACTGGCTATTTGAAGGAGAGAAAATTGCTATGTGAGGTATAATTTAACCATATGCGCTATAGTTTCAACCTTACTTAAGCCGGGCTTATTTGTACCAAGTTCAGTGAAATAAACACTGTGCAATAAAAACAAAATATTGCTGCTATTTGAATTGTTTATCTGTTGTTCTTCTTCTTTTCCTCCTTCTTTTTCTACTTCTTCCTCTTCTTCTTCTTCTTCTTGTATACTGAAGGATGTTGTGATGACAATCTTAACGACTTGTGTTATAAGTGAGGCTTATATGGTAGGATGTTCTAATAATGTTGTTTCCAGATGGTGTCCTTAACCCCAAAATTAAAGTATTACATGGTGTTGAATTACTTCCTATTTAGTTTTGGTAGGCCAAGAAGTGCAAATACTTGATCATGTTATCTGTAGTTATTGAAGCCAAAACTGTATCACCCACTTTTAAACTGTAGAAGGCAAATATTTACTAATCTTTATGTATTTGTTAGAAAACGTTCAAAAGAATTAGTCATGGAGAAGGAAAGACTTGAAGAATACGTCCTCACATGTGGAAAATAGATTTAGACTGACTTGTGTCATGAATATTCCAAATGAAAACATGGTATGAAGGTATATAGTAATTTTTTTATATAGTAATTCATAAATATACAGAAATTAAGCGTCTTGTTCAATACCAATGCTCATTCATGCATACGAATGAAGTAGTAACTATTACATATTATTAAGTAAACAGGCTTTTTGACTGTTCATTGTGCAAAATGGGAAAACGGTATTGAATGCAGCTATTCAGCATCCATCCATCCATGCATGCATGCATGCATGCATGCAAGCATGCATGCATGCATGCATACATACATACATACATACATACATACATACATACATACATACATACATACATACATACATACATACATACATACATACATATGTATACAGCATTATATATACATTTTAGATAGTTTTTTAAGCTGGATATCATAAAGCCCTTTATATTAATGTTGTTATTTATTATAGAGCATGCATCTATTTGCTTTAATATCATAGGCATGGGGATTGTTTCTCACGGATCTTTCTATGTAAAATGTTTAAATTATATCTCATTTATATATATATATATATATATATATATATATATATATATATATATATATATATATATATATATATATATATATATATATATATATATATATATATGTATATATATATATATATATATATATATATATATATATATATATATATATATATATATATATATATATATATATATATATATATATATATATATATATATATATATATATATACATATATATATATATATATACCTTTGAAACTATTTTGGCAGATAATGTTGCCAAAGTCAAATATTTCTAGGATGTTTCCTAACTAGTTGAACTCTAGTCTTTCAAATACATTTTTCTGGTCAGATTAGATCATGGACACAAGGTTTAGTAATACCAATATTTAAAGGAGGGGGAAAAAGCAAATTAAATATGAATAACTACCGTGGTATAACTATAGTTCCAGTGCTTCAGAAAATCCTAGAGCAAATTATATATAGTAGACTACTTATATTTTCTAAGCACATTAATTTTCCAAATCCAATGCAACAAGGTTTTAGGAATAATTGTAGCAGTATCACTGCAGCGTTTTGTATCAAAGAATCTATATGCTATTATATGGATAAAGATACTCCTGTCTATGCAACATTTCTTGATAATGCTAAGGCATTCAATACAGTCTGGCACAATGGGTTATTTTACAAGCTGTACAAACTTGGCATTAAAGGGAAGACGTGGCATTAAAGGGAAGACGTGGCATCATGAAAGACTCGTTTAAGGGAGTAACCAGTTCTGTTTTATTTGCGGGCAAATTGTCCAAATATCTCAATATTAAGCAGGGTGTAGGGCAGAGTCGTATCTTGTCCGCTTGGTTCTTTCTCGTTATGATAGACGATTTGATCACTGATTTAGATCACACTTTGCGAGGCCTAAAACTTATCGATCTCCACCTGCCGTGTGTCTTATTAGCGGATGACAACTGTAATGGCTAATTCACATCATTTGATGCAGCATCTGCTCGATACAATCTCTAATTATGCGAAAAGGTGGAGATTGAAATATAACGCAGATAAAAGTTGCAGCATCCTCTTTACAAACAAAAGAAGAACTGATATCCCTTCTTTTCTATTCGACAAATCGCCAATTCCAGTAGTCAAAAGTAAGAAATATGCCGGCATACCTCTAAAGTACAGCTTTAAACCTAACGACGCGATAAAAGAAGCATGCGATAAAGGTAAACACTTATTAAACACTTTTTATTTTATTGGTATCAGAGACGGAGGAATGAACCCTCTAACAAGTATGAAAATCTGGAAAAGAATTATTCTACCTTCAGTCCTATATGGATGTGAATTATGGTCGAATATGACAAACACCAATAAAGAAGAACCTGAGCTATGTCAGAGATATGCACCGCGCGTATGCAAGCTTTCGATAAATATTCTCCCATAGAGGCAACGCGTAGTCCCTTAGGACTCTGGTCAATGGAAGCATACATAGATAAGATGAAATTTTGCTTTTTAAACCGGCTGTGTAGGGGCGATTGGACTTTTATCTGGAAAAAGATTTTCATTTTGCGTTTATGTCAGTACTTGACCAACCCAATTAGACAGACGGGGTTTATAGCAGATATTGACAAAATATTCAAGAAATATGGTATGGGAAGTGTTCTCTTAGACTATGGGAAGTGTTCTCTTAGACTATGCAGTAAGAGTACAAACCGAAGGTAAAGTTGTTTGGAATCGGAATATTATTGATAATATTCAAAACATCGAAGAATCTACCTGGAATACAGATATTGAACTAAGGAGCGATTTAATTCACTTCAAAAACATTCATTTGGACTTAAAACCAAGCAGTATATGGTTTCTTGGACGTAAATTTCCATCTATGTCATGGCCTCTCTCTGAAATAGTGAAACTATGTATCATGCCTGTTGGAAAAGTTATGATATGTAAACTCTGTGGAAAAGAGACTGACGACAGAGCGAAACATCTTATCTTAGGTTGTGAAAAGCTCCTAGAAGAACGAAACGTCTTCTTTGAGAGGGTGATTGACATTTTAGAGGTGAGAGACGGGGTTAATTTATTTAATCAAGAAGATGATATACTATTGGAGACACATCTTTGAAGCATAGTAGATTGCTTGTCGTCTATCGACGATGATGTATGGGATAAACTCATGTTGGTAACGGCAAAAAGCATAACCTCATTTTACAATAAAATGCATTCCCTACTCTCAACCAACATGTCATAACATAACAGCAATAATAAGTAGTTAATCTAAATAAATAAATTAATTAATTTAAAAAACAAGCAAAAAAAAATCCTGCTGTTGTTAAATTCCTCAATTTTGATGTATTACAGATCACGGAGATATAATGCTCTCTGGCTCATATAATATACGAGTGTCACCTTTTGCTATCTTTATTCCTTTGAGAAGGATTTCATGCTGCTCCACATATATATGTATAGATGTGTGTATATGTGTGTATATATGTATGTGTAAATATGTGTTTGGGTGTATATATATATATATATATATATATATATATATATATATATATATATATATATATATATATATATATATATATATACATATGTGTATGTGTGTACATTTATATATATATATATATATATATATATATATATATATATATATATATATATATATATATATATATATATGTGTGTGTGTATGTGTATATATATGCATGTATGCATAAGCATATATGTCATGTAGAAAGAACTACATTGATAATTACACTGGTATATGTTTCAAATTTGTTTTATTTATATTCTTTTGTGTTGTATTTCATGATTTTGTATTATCCTGAATTTGATTAATCTCATGTAATCTCTGTTGAAGAGGAAATAAAGTCAGTCAGTCAGTCAGTCATACATACATACATATGTATACAGCATTATATATACTTTTTAGATAGTTTTTTATGCTGGATATCATAAAGCCCTTTATATTAATGTTGTTATTTATTTTAGAGCATGCATCTATTTGCTTTAATAGCATAGGCATGGGGATTGTTTCTCACGGATCTTTCTATGTAAAATGTTTAAATTATATCTCATTTATATATATATATATATATATATATATATATATATATATATATATATATATATATATATATATATATATTTATATACCTTTGAAACTATTTTGGCAGATAATGTTGCCAAAGTCAAATATTTCTAGGATGTTTCCAAACTAGTTGAACTCTAGTATTTCAAATACATTTTTTTTCTGGTCAGATTACGCATGAGAGTCGTACCATTTATTGCTAAAGTATGTGGGCGTATTTTGAAGTATGTATTTAGTAAATATAGTAGTCGTTAGTATTTCAGTTCTTTTGCCTCCCCATTTACCTTGTATGAAAGTGTCAATTACTCTATGAAGCCTTGTTTTTGACATCTCCCCCCCCTTTGCAAGTATATTATTGTAAAGTGATTCTCAGGTTGGTAATAAAAAATAAAATTTCCGTTAAGCTTTCTGATCCTAGAGATTTTCCTTTTTTATCTTTGTTAATTTTCAAGGTTATTTTTGAACTACTCAAATCAGGTTTTAAATGTGTTATCTATTGTTTTGAATTGTACCCATTCCGGTGTTGATATATTTCTATGTTGGTTATAAAATTGTCTTTTTCTGTATAGGTACATTGTCTTCTTAAGGTTCTGTTAGGGTCTTTCTGTCTTGATTTTCCTCACGTCTATAAATCATCTAAGCCCTGTTAGTTAAGTCTCCGGACATCTAGTCTTCCCTGAGCAGGTCTATGTCCATTCGTCATTCTCCGTCTTCAGGTTTTTTGTTTGTTTTCTTATCAAACTTTCTTTCGTATGTTCTTTGCTAATGCTACTGTTTAATGTTTTAATAACACATTTTTCGTCAGGACCTTTTCTCATCTTAAAATAGTTTTTGGTTTCGTTACGTGTCTATAATTTTATTATTATCCCTTGCATAATGATATTAAAATATTCTGTTCCATAAAATCACTGCGTATTTTCTCTGTTACGTTTTGGTATTCCTTATTATTTATTATCTATTTATTATTTTGAATAGTCGTCGTTCCACTTTTTCATTACTTGACTGTATGTTTACAGAGATTGCAGATTGATCAGATATTTATATGTATAGCCTTTGTCTTGTACTCTTACGTTCCTGTTTCCTATTTAAAAAATCGAACGTGTATGCTACCTTTATTATAAAATAACTGTGCATTCTGTTCTAATTAAGGTCAATATACTAAGTGCGATTATTAGTTTTGATTATAAATTTTAAATTTGTCTCCTGAAGTAGTATACCTGTCTAGAGAGTCTTATGATTTAATGATAGAAATAGCCAATTTAAATTGTCCACAGAGTAGTGTTGCATATAATCATTTTATATACTCATCAAATCAACTTTCTTGGTGTCATAATGTGATGACATGTATATATATATATGTCTACAATATGCCATCCTTATATTTTCACATGTGTTGCTCTTCGAAGAGCAACACATGTGAAATATAAGGATGGCCTATTGTAGTCCATCTTGTATTTCCCTTACATGTCATTACATTTGACACCAAGAAATTCATTAGATTATGATGAGTATATAAAAGATTTGATTTTCGATGTACATTTGCATTTCTTCCTCAATATTCTGTTCCTTGCAAGTGTATTATATTCGTTTGATTCCGTACATAGTTTATCGTTTCACATATCGTATATATTTAAGTTTATTTTTTGAATGTTCGCTTTCTCATTTATAGGCGGTTGGGTCCGTATGATTTTAAATTGTTATTAAGTTCGTTATTGTTTATTTAGCTATTCGGACTAGCATGAAATCTATGTCATCTTGGTTATGGTTTTCATCAGCCAATGATTTCAATTGCAGTTACTTAGTTTGTTTCATGGTCTGTCTTTATATCCATTTCGTCATTAGTCGCTTCCATTTTATGCAAGAAGTAAAAAAGCCTTGATACATATCATATCAAACATAAGTCACACAAATACATTAGAAAATGGATAGATGCTCTTATTATATTTCGTACGAGTGATATCAGGATTGCAACTCAGATTCATTTACTACGTTTTATTTCTAGGACGTCTAATTTTTATGTCTTGGATAACTTTTGGATTTGATTCGTAAATCATCAGTTCTTTCTCTCATTTTTCCCTTGATTTTATATGGAAAAATGATTTGTTATATTTCCAAAGCTTGTTGTCTTCACTATTTTCCTGTTACTGTTTTGAAGAGCCTAAAATGAAACAGTATGTATGTATGTATGTATGTATGTATGTATGTATGTATGTATGTATGTATGTATGTATGTATGTATGTATGTATGTATGTATGTATGTATGTATGTATGTATGTATGTATGTATGTATGTCGGTAGGTAGGTAGGTAGGTAGACAGGCAGGTCGGTCGGTCGGTAGGTAGGTAGGTTGTAGGTAGGTAGACAGGCAGGTCGGTCGGTCGGTCGGTAGGTAGGTCGGTAGGTAGGTCGGTAGGTAGGTCGGTAGGTAGTTAGGTAGGTAGGTATGGCAGGCAGGCAGGCATGCATATATGTATGCATGCATGTATCATGTGTGTATGTATAAACCTGAATTATTGGCAACTTTTGTATTCGAAATAATATGAATATATCCCGCATGCACAATCAAATGTTCGGTCATCTGATTTAAGTAAAAATATTGTATTCTTACTTGCATTCTGTATAACTCACTTTGAATAACATACACCTAACTGAATCAAGTCTCTTCCATGTATCTACCTCTACATCAATTCATTCATCTGTTCGCTCTCTCTTGTATTGGTAGTGTATAAAAGTCAGTTACGACGTTATTTATTTGGTTTGAAAAATTAAAGTATTGCATGCGACCAGTTAAACACATATTATGCTATTGCTTGATGTCGGACAACAATAATTTTGATTGATGCAACATGCATTCGAATAATTAGACAATGATTACATCAAGTACAGTAGCTACCTGTATAAATTAAATTCATGCAATACAAAAGTCGCTAAGAAAGAATCGTTCCTTGAGAACTGGCATATCTGAGGTCCCAAGGTGCACGATATATTCCTGACCTACTGTCCCTAGCCTAAAACACCACATATATCAATTCTATAGTTTTCGGGCTCTCTGCAAATTACTAAAAACCTGATATTGAGCATTATTAGTCTAACCTTCAGTACTTCTAACAGAGTTTGCTTAATGGTTCCAGTTCATCCAAAATTTCTACAAGGGCATTACCTACATCGAGTCCAATACTTTGTACAAAGTACTGATTCGTGTATATATTGTTTCTGTCCAACCGGAATTTGTCCCATATTTATTTATCTTGGTTTACTGATCAATCACAGATGCATATATGTATGTATGTATGTATGTATGTATGTATGTATGTATGTATGTATGTATGTATGTATGTATGTATGTATGTATGTATGTATGTATGTATGTATGTATGTTGATAGATAAACATGTATGTAACCCTTGAATCATTTAGTTGCAAAGCTGTGGTTATACACTCATAACAATAGCAAACACTTACGTTAGGACACATAAGCACAATGTTGTGAAAATATGTATTAATGTATTAAATTGGGTCTTGGGGACAAATTATTGATATTATGTTGAACTATGTTTTGACGCATAGTGTTTTCTACACGATATTACTAATTGAAAAGAACTTGTATTTTGGAAAACGAAACTAGAAGTTAAAAAAGGTACACATACCGGTTTCATGATACAGCTGCAACAATATAATTATTTCCCAAAATGAAAATGGATACAATTGAAGTCTAGAATAACAGTCCTGATAAGCTTGACCGTATTTCAAGCCTTTGAGTTTAACCACCGAAACATCTTTCTTAAATATGACAAACTCTTCAGCTACGGCTTTGTTGTACGGTTGAAACAAAAGCTTAAAAGAATTTACAATGCTTTAATATACTGAATGCTTTAAATGACATCCCGTTGACTCTCATGCCACTGGAAAAATATCCACTAAATTCTCTTTTCACCAATTACTGCTTGCAAGGATATTTCTTCGTTTTTCATGAATATGGAGAAGTCATCAACAAGTCTATGCAGTATTTCTATGGATATATGTGACACTGTTCAGAAAACAACATATGATTAAACCAGGCACTCATTATGAAAGATCATATTCTGTTATTGTCCCTTCTGATTCGGATTCGCAGTGTTTGTATAATCAGGCTTATGCATACGGATGAGAAACAAGAAAGTGGTATCGCGGGTACCATCGCTAAACTTGAAACCTCCAACCAAATACTTTTAATTTTCACTATTAACGTCTGCTGGTGGTATTGTTGTTGAGGAGGATGATTAGATGGGTCGGTTTCAGAGATGGAGGAATTGGTGCTCGGTTGCGTCCCTGAAGGCTGTTATATTCGACTATTTAAAATAAAAAGGCATAATCGCTCCAAATATGGATTCAGGTGTAGCTGAAAATCCCTGGTTGTATTATCTTGTGCAACAGACGTCATGCGATCAAAATTGATTGATAGATTCCGATCGTGTGTATGTAACGCCTTACTATCAACATAAATTTTGAGGACATAAACAGACATGTCGACTATTTCTCCGTAATATGCCTCTTGACAGCGATAAACTTATTGTAAAGTCAATTTTAACATATAAGCCTCTAATGTCTCTTTTATAAGATCTCTGTTTTCCTTATTTCTCTTCAAAGTCATAAGATTCCCGATTTTTTTACTTCAAGAGTCCCAGAGCCTTGCGCACTTTTCAAAAGTCTCCCAACTAACCACGATTTAAATTTTGTGATGACAAATATAAAGATAATTCCTCCAATGACTCTTTTGTGAGCCATTGTTTCCTTATCATTGAAGACAGATACTTCCTGCGTGAGCTGCCTAACTTCTTTTCGTAGTATTTTCACCTGTTCGTTTCCTTTCAGTTTCTCAAATGTCCTGGATAGCAAAAGATGAAAGAGATACCGCTTTACAAACATTGAACTCACGTAGAAAACCAAGGTACATACGTCAATGACTAGTCAAGTAGTTCGCATAGCGAAATTGTGTTCCTAAATTAAGTAGTTTTCTTTCTATAAATAAATTTCATTATTGACCAAACAAATTGATAAAGTTACGTCTTTACGTTTAGAAACAATGGCGCACTAAGTCTTCGTATTTCATTCCATTGTTACTTCAATTCGTTTTGATATAAGTGTTAGTCTGTATTAGTCTGTGATAAGCTATGTTTAATATCCCTGATTTTAAGTGACTGGTTTTCTATATTCCTATGTGTTCTGATTTGGTATTTGTTTTCTTTGACAATGATGATCAAATAAAATTAAGCTTTGTTAAAAGAGTGCTATTGCTCAGGAACTGTTATAAAATAAAACACCACTTAGCACCAAGAAGCTAGGGTCACATTTGCATTTTAAGTTTGCTAGCTTACCAGGCTTGGTGCAAGTGGCCTAAATCAGTCTATTATTTACCATTATATTCATTCATAAGAGTGTTCACTATATGCAATTCATAAGCGTATATATTTCGTATTTGCAATAAATTTATTACGATTTTTTATGGTCCATGCCAACTATTGTAAATGGAATTTGTTTTCCAAGTTTGAATGTTTTTTTCATTATTCGCTTTTGAATTGCTTCTATAGGTCACGAAAACTTGTCATGCAATGTTCCTCATGCGACACATTCGACTTCACCAAAGCTAAAACCGATAGACGAATTGATCAGTCATGGAAAGCGTGCCTGATAGATATGACGAGTTCTTAAAAAAATTTAACAACACTGACTTGCATAGAAAACTCAGAAGTTATCGTGCCGGTCACACTAATTCTGACCTGGTATAAACTGATGTCACAACTACTGCTTTAAAGGTTCAAATACTGCTACTATCAAGGGTTAAAAAGACACGTTTCTGAAGAAATTCATCATAAACATTGAGATAAATGTGCAGAAGAAAACAGTACAGGAAGTGTGCAAATCGTACAACGATCCAGGTAATCAGCCCCTCATGAGGTCAACAGTTCTAAAATTGTAGATCTAATGACTAAAACATGAAAAATGATGGAAGGATGCCCATTTAAAGTAAAAATATAACATAGATAAACAACGTGTGCATATCACAAATAAACACTGTAATTAAACGAACATATATGCACGTCATGGTTTGATCACCATACATAGCCTCACATAAATAGAAGGGGAAAAAATGCCAGTGATCATACTACATTGGATTTATCACCGACCGTAACTTCTCCATAATCCAGAAACAAAACATGGAGCCATACATATCAATAATTATAACAGTAAATCGTAAATTCACTTTCGGAAAATAACGGGAACAGCTACAAGAAAAACAATTGAGGCGTGATTGTGAAAAATATCTAGTATTATGAAGCAGGAATATGACAAGGACAGATATAGTCATCCATGAAGAATATACTTTTCAACTTCAATATGTGGATGAACAAGTGTCCCAACAAATAGAAACAACCATAAATCACTAACGGAAGCAAAGTGTTGCAACTGGTTGATGTCATCCAACATATATTTGGTTCACAAAGAAAGGAACAATTGATACACCTAGGAATGTTGGATCAGCAACATCTGCTCAATGCTAATATTACACAAATCCCAGTGATTTTAGAAATAAGACAACCATAAATGACTTGGGGACATTACCCAACAGTGTCAAAGAGACCAACCTTAGAGAGACAACCCAGCATTCCGCGACATTACGAAAGGCGTGAAGCACACCCAGCTATATGATGTTTACTTTTGATTCAAAATGCAAATTCGCGGATTAATGGCAGGTAGTCAACATATTGCATGCCCAAACAGTTTTATAATCAGACAATACAATTAATGACATCATTAGTGACGTACATGTTAATAGAACGCATAAGCATGACAGTTCCATAAATCTTTAAAGAAATGCAAATCATTTTCAGAAAAAAAAATTCCACAAATGTATCAAGATAACCGCAAAGACAGCGAGGCAGTATATTGTGCCATCCCTTACTGACCAAATCATGACAAATGAAAACTTGGACTAAGCAGGAGTAACCTATTTAATATTATGCTTGCAAGCATCGTATCTTATTACGGTAATCTAACAATTTGCTATAAGGGAAATGTACCTCACTATGCCTAAAGTGGAAATTACAGATTAATATGAAGACAAAAGTGGATTTGTTTCGCAAAGGTAATTATCTCAAAAGTTACGAAAAGTGGTACTATGGGTACTTAGAGGTATGATTTAATCATATTATAAGTGTTTAGGATGCATATTGTCTTAATAGAACTCATGCTATGTGTGAATAATGTTACGTATAATTGATTTAAGTCATTTATTTTTAAGTTTGTTTGTTTGTTAGATTCAAATTTGGCATTTTAAGCTAAAGATTCGTTCATTGGGGGGGGGGGGGGGTCGGGGACCTGTACTTTTCAAAATAAACACCAGGTGTTGACCTCATTTCTGACCTGGCTTCAGAGTTGTAAACAAGCTTTAAAAATGATTGGTTGGTTCCAAGGACATTATGGAGCTTTGCATAAACATCTTTCTATTATTAGTTGGGTACGTGAGTTTTTGAACGTAAATCTGTTCTAAAAGATTCTATAAGATCACGTGACCCCTTTCATGTTTACGTAAAAACAGGTATATAAATTATGTTTTGGAGCGAAATAAGGAGTAGAGCTTGGGCTGTTATAATACTAAGTTGTGTGTCGTTTTGAGTTATTTTAAATTACCTTGTATTGGAAATGATTTCAATTGGTTTGGATCAAGAGGAATTATTTTGTTATTTATCTATACAAAATACACATTTATTTGCAGATAGGTAACTATATATAACTTGAACAAAAAGGTTATGATGATGCATATAAACTTTGATACATGTTTGAATTTGTTAGAAACATGAGATATAATGAACACCCCACACCAATATATATATATATATATATATATATATATATATATATATATATATATATATATATATATAGTCAAAATATCAAAATAAAACCTTCTGCAATTAATATTATTTGACAGTATATTAATACATATAATGTTACAATATTTCGCCGTTCTTTTCTTTCTAGACTATGACTAGCTCATGGTTTATCAACTTTTCATATTATTGTACATATAATTATTTTTATATTGTTGAGCATAATGTATCTACACAGCTCTCTCAGACGCAGATGATTATAAGAATTAATTTTAATCAAATAAAACTTTACACAAGAATGTTTCATGTCAAATGATGTCTGTATAACATAATTTTGCCATCAGGAGATGTTCCAATTATGCGCACTTGTTTATTTTTAATTCGGCATAACTCTGTTCTAAAATGAGAGAAAAAAACAAAGCGTACACAGACTAGATCTTATTTCATTTCAACAAAGATAAGCAAAACAATCATATCATATCAAATCTTCATTTAACAAAAAATAGTTGTATCATACCAAGACTTTTATATAAGAAGCACATACATAAACAATAATGAAGACTTTCTAACCACATAATTATGCAGAAACTTTTCATATAATCACAATGTCTAATTTTGTTTGTTTATGTCTATTTTGGAGTATACTTTCCAGCCCCTTAGGGCTTCCATGTTGCAAACTCGCTGATTTCTTTCAAAAGAATGCATCGAATGCCACTGGGTTCATTTTATGTACAAATGGTAAATGAAAAGAGTGGATAAATACGATATATTTTAAGTTTGTTAGATATATTCCAAAAAATCGTGAATAGGGACGTTGAAATAAATATATACCAGTTCCGATATATCCTGGAAAGTTCAGATAAAGCAGCTCTAGTTCTGTCGTCTTCTATTTCAAAACACACTCTATGATCCTCTCTAGGAGATTCTTGTACCGGAAATTCTTGTACCTGAACATAAAGATTTGTGTTGTTAACATTTACAGTCCTTCCCAAGTCTTTGCATTCATTTGCAAATCACGAAATTACGAATGGATGAACAAATATTCAAACATAAAACTGTCGTAGCATCTCGTGGTCTAAACAATTTTTATATTTATACTTTAATTGGAAACAGAAATAATTAATTCAAAGGTATTTTGTTTATCTTCATATAACTAAAAGTGTAGTCATGTAAAAATATTATAAGCTAGCTTGCTTATAAAATCGATCAGCGAACAAGATGATATGACTGCTACAATTGTAAGGCGTTCAATAAGTGCAATACTAGCGTTATAACATATGCTGTTATAATGTATATATCCGAGCGCGGTGCCGGAATTTACGACTGATATTTTCAAAACAATATACGTGTCTATGTAAGTATAGAAGTATAGAAGTTATCTTTACGTAGCTATTTTTCATAAAATCATACACATTTGAGGGGAATAGCATATGTCGTTTGAGAATGAACAGATGCTAACGTGTTGTTTTAAAATCAACATAATTTTTTAGAAAGTTAAATAGCGTCAGGCCACTGTCTTATACTAACAGTCAATCAGTATTACCAGTTATCATCGTGGTTCTGATGCTGTGTGTATTAACTCGTCATTCCAAAACGAAATTTTGTCAATAGTTAATATGTTACTGTATATATTATTGTGTGATTACATTCAAATGGATTGAGAAAGCTTGATGTATATGTATATAAGTGCAGTGGTACGAAGCGAGTCTTAATCAGACTGTGGCATAAACTAGAATTTGATTAATGTAAACTGCATCATATGTGATATGAACTCATCTAATGTACTATATTAAACATTCAAAGCATAGATGATTATGAACAGCAAAGGCCACTTCATATCTGTGCATGCCGTACTATTGTTTTGTAAATAACTACTTATTTTAAATTCCTGCTTAACCATGCTAAATCATAAGACGTGTAAAAGCATTCATGTATTGATTTTCACTTTGAGATGCACAGAAAGTAAAAGAGTTGCTTATCAATTACCTTGTCATCGTCACCCAATTCATAACGGCACCATTTTGCGAAATATTCACAATTGTTGAACATAATGCTGTATGTTTCGTTTAACAACTTATCTTCCATCAACGACTGTTTTGCTACAGCCCTAGCAGCAACTCGATGACCGTTAATATTTCTAGAATAATTAAATGAGATCGGTTATATTTCGCTAATTGATAATGTGCCTACATTGTAAACAAAAATACAATCACAATAGACCGTGTAAATAAGGAAAGAGCTGGGCGATCGGTTTCATTCCGATTTTGGAGTCATTCACCATCTTTCTGTTCATGTTGTAAGTGAGCAAAGGTGTTTTATCTTGTACGTATTGTTAGATAGTATTCGATAAGAACAACATTAGTTTATATCGATCAATGAAGACAGAAAGTGTGCATTTTTTTTACTATACAATTATTCTTGAACTGCTATGCATTACTTGAAGGAAACAAATGGAAAATGATATCTTGACAACGTTGTGGCTCGCGGGGGGGGGGTGATCGGTACATTTCCTTCTTTGAAATGTATAAGGAACGTTTCATTCATTTAAGATTTTCATATACCTTTATAATGCTTAATTTGGATTTACTTCAAATATACTGTAGGTTCCTGTCATGTGTTTCATTTAGAGCTTTGACACTTAAATTGTTTATTAAGATTTTCGAACGTCGATATCATTGCTATTTTATTTTGTTTGACCATAGAGTCGTAACAATTCGTTCACATAAAACTGTATCGTATATATAGTTTGCTGTTTGTAAAATGTGCATCTCATGACAATATTGAACGGATATCACGAAACATTATCTCACTATTATATTAATGATTCGTGGCTATGGACCTATTTTGCGAAGATCTCTTTGTCTTTATAACAAATATTCCTTTAGACTTTATTTCATTTTATTTCACAGTTGATCATTAGATACTCTTGGTATATTGAAATAAAATATTATTAATTTAAGGGAATTATTATTATTATTATTATTATTATTATTATTATTATTATTATTATTATTATTATTATTATTATTATTATAGGAAGCAACATTAGTTGAAACAGTAACAACAACCATAAGAATCTTAATAATAATAAAAGTGAAAGAGTACAAACTTTCCAAAAGAGTGTCTTTCTAAGGCAAAATAAAAATGTCAAATAATGTACCCTTTTTCAAGGTCGATTTCGTTGCCTTTCTCATGTTTATTCTTCCTCGACCAAATGTCCAAAAGGAATAGCTTAATGCATCATCAAGGAAATAATTGTTTTTAAAATTTCTCAATATTTTGATCTTTTTGCAACGGTCTGCATGACTAGCATGGATAACGTTATGGGGTACACGTAAAATCGGATAAATCATGTATGATAATTATGCGTATTTGAATGACAGTTTGTATGCAGTGCAGGAAATAATCTCCACAATGGTAATTATTTTCATTTCTACATAGTCATGAAAAGAGCACTTTAAAGCTGACATTTTTGTGGTTATGGAATAAATCTTTGATAACGTTTCATCCATATCACTGATTTATTCTTACATCGTCCATTTGGTAACGATTATTTACTTGAAACAGGAAACCACAAAGACCTATAATTATACAACTTGAATTTTTAGTAAAAGATACTCCCACTTTGATGTAATCTTCCTGATAATCTTCTTCAAGAACTTTATCTACAGTTAGAGAATACATTTAGTAATGTTTGAATACTCATATATATATATATATATATATATATATATATATATATATATATATATATATATATATATATATATATATATAGATGCATAATTATCGATGAATTGTTTCTGCTTAATAAATGAAGCTGCATCGCTAAAAATATTGAACATTGTCTTTAAATAGCAATATATAATGTTTTTGATTTATGGAAGGTGTGGAAGACAATAGCTGCTAAGAGTATATCATAATAACTGGGCTGTATACAAATTAAATATAAAATGAGAAGAAAATGACGAAAGACTAAATGTATAATCATAAGATGCAGAAAGAAGAGATTAAAACTGTTTTTTGGGACATAAGATTTTAATCAAAGAATGGTGCGTGTGTCTCTGGAAATCATTTCGATTCCTTAGCAAATTGTTTCGTACAAAACATTAAAAATAAATGAATGAATTATTATTATTATTATTATTATTATTATTATTATTATTATTATTATTATTATTATCCGAAGCATTAGTTGCGGCAGTAACAAAAGCCATAGGAGTAATAATAAAAGTGAAAGCACTTGGAGAGTAAAATTGTACCATAAAAGTGTGTTTCTAAGCCGGGATAAAAATGTCAAATAATGTACCATTTTTCAAGGTCGATCTCGTTGCCTTTTTCAGCTTTAGTGTTCCCCGCAGCGTCCCAAAACGAAGTTTTCTTTATGGAAGCCCCTTTTTTGATGTTCTAAAATCAGGAGGTCCCCACCAATGGATTACTTTCGGGTCAGCATTAGCTGCATCTTTGTATATATATATATATATATATATATATATATATATATATATATATATATATATATATATATATATATATATATATATATATATATATATATATATATATATAAATTCCAATTTTTATGAATTAAACGAATTTCCTGTAATATGATTGGATGTAAACGGTCACGTGATGTTGATCAGGAATTGTTTACACTTCGATAAATTCAGGGGCTACTTTCGGTTTTTGAAATATAAATAAACATTGCAGACACGTTATTGTGAAACGATTTTGTCATCTGTAAAATATATAATTCTGCAAATAAATATAACTTTTACACTTTTTATACTTTTTCCAATATTCTTTGATTCAAATTAATAGTTTACTATACAATTTAGCATTCGTCTGCTACAACGTAACTGTGACAGTAGTCACATTTCATTTCTCAGTAGATCACCGAGTGGGTCTTGTTAAGTATTAACACTGCTGAGAATGACATAAAATGTTACTCTTGTATAGAATTTATTTCATTGTTACCTTTATATACTAAGGGATAGCATCATCTTGTTCATATTTCCATAAAAGTTGGAAGTATTCACTGAAAAAATCCATAATGATTTCAGGTTTGAGTGAAATTTAATTTAGCACACTTGTTAAGACGGTATCAGTTATTATGTAAGAGGTCATGGTCATCTGACGTAACAGATGGGACTGACTAAAATTGAACAAGAATGTTGTCAGTAAACAAAATGTGTTAAAAACCACGGTAACCATTGCCTATGATGTAAAAGATGAAGTTAATGAATAAACGTAACTGTGGCTGTAGTCAATTTCTTCGTGTGCATTTGTACAGGTTATGTATTACGGGGCGGTGTGAAACGCCGAATGAAAGGTAACTACGCGCTACGTAAATTCGAATGCATCATTGATGGAATAAGTTAATTTGACCATAGAAATGATAAAATTGGAATCAAAAGGATTAAATGATCATGGTTGGGTATTTATTGATGTGTAAATTTTACCTAATCACTCACAAAGTTAACATAAAGTCCTTCGGACTTTATTTACTTTGTGAGTGATTAGGTAAAATTTACACATCAATAAATACCCAACCATGATCATTTAATCCTATAATATATATATATATATATATATATATATATATATATATATATATATATATATATATATACATCTTTGAAGCATATTTTATTTGTATTTAAGCAACATATTAAAAGTTATCAACAATCCTAATGTTTCACAAATATTGACTTCCGGTCGTCTTTAAAGTGGGTCATGTACATTCGCAACCTATCAGCTGTTACAGTTTCAACCTGTATAAAATCATACATATAACATCTGGATAAACCTAGCTTGGCAATTGCAAATGTTGCTATTGATAAATTTACCATTATGCCGCTTAACCATAAAAGCATAGCCAGAGGAACATGCCCTACACGTGCGAGTGATGCTACGAACAAAAACAAAAGGCCTTGTAATAATTCGACTAATAGAAGTCTAGTGTCTTAGAGCATCCTGTCCTCCTTATACAAAGATGGAATATTACTAAACTTACTGTATTGGATATTCGTTTACTATATTATTATCATCTGGACATTAGATAAAAAATGATAAGGCAATGCAGTTCTACGTTTGTCTACAAGAACCTTTGAAACTGAATCTTTAGCAAATTTAGGACGATACTATTTAATGTAAATTATTGGGTCAATACAAGATTTGTAGTTTGAAAATAGCTCTTTTAAATGCCACTTTACCTGTATCGTCTTCCTTTCCAAAGTAAACAGCCCAGTGGTAGTATAAGCGTCGGGGAAACTTTATCAAGTCTCCTATTTTCAATGTTTTCAGGAATTGTAAATTATGCTCTTTTATTTTGTCATCAACCTTGTCATCTGTTGACGTTTGATCTGAAAGTAAAGGCTGAAAAAACTCATTGTATTTCCTATTTACTAACACAACATATAATATGACTATAACGCTTATAATGTTTCGTACATTCATACTACATATTCGTTTGATTAGTTTTCATTTTCAGAGCAAATCTACTTTACGAGAAGAGCTTTGTTTTTCACAATGAGAAACAAACGTCTTGTATTTCATAATAAAGTAATTAAGAGAGAAAACTAATACATTTTTACCAACCAATTTAATATCTGTTCGCCTAATGTCTCTTGGTAAATTAACTGCTTTTTACATTTAAATGATTTTATAGTGTCACAACAGTTACAAAAAATATTATATATGTTGAAGTGTTAGGAATATATATCCATAACTTGCAAATGATTCCAAACTACCCTGAAATGTATGTTATCCCAGTAAAAGTACTTCCAGACCTGTACATGTTTCCTCCATAATGACAAGATAGTTTTCGTTATGGAAAGCATAAATATATAAACTGGACGGATTCATTCTTCGTGCATAGGTAGTCGTATATGGCAAAATAAGTTACTTACCCTTTTTTGTACAAACATGTCAATGAGAATGTGCTAACATGTTTGTCAAATAAGCCCCTATTGAACACATTGCTCAGACACTGCAGAAGCTTGTACGGAAAGTCAATCTCTCTCTCTCTCTCTCTCTCTCTCTCTCACCATATTCAGGGCCGCCAAAGCCTTTATATATATATATATATATATATTTCCAGATGCGAGGTATATACATAATCAATCATGCAATGATAACTGGAAAATGTGTGTGTGTAGTTATTCTTAGTTTGGCTAACGTAGTCGAGAGAGGACAACATATAAAACGCGACTTATCATGCTATTTGTCTATACTTCCTTGTACGCAACAGTTTAAGCCAATGACGTTTAATGTGTAGCTCCATATACATCCACTTAAAACCCGTATTGGAAGAATTGTTCAAAAACATGAAATATAAGTCAAAGAAACGAAATGAAAACCATATATTTGGTGTAGCCTATTTTTTGTCTCCAGAGGATAATTCGACTGGTATTCATTCATATTACTTTACCAATTCGCAACGTAGCCATGTGGTTAATATTTATGTTCGGCGTACAGGCATTTGTATATGTAACACTCAAATGTAATAAATATATGATACCCAATAATAGCTTGTACAGTGTAAATTCACAATTACAACCACTAGCGAGACTAACATAAATTTGTAACATGAGCGAGATGGTCAAAATATGGAAATTCCGCTTTCAGAATCAGTTAATTATTGGTTGTGTACCTACGTATGAATTCATTGACAAATATATTGATGCATAATTTCATCGAACAATTTTGACATAAACAACGCTATAATAATGTAGTATTCAACATCTTTGAGGTTTTAGGTGCTAGAAAGATGTGCACAACACTTTAATCATAAGATGAAACTTGAAAGTATTCGATAAAATGTGGATACATCCTCATGAGTATTGCAAAGTCGTGCAAAGTAAACATTTGAATGAATTCTACAATGATCTGATAATGAAGAGTACTAGTGTTCCGACTTTGAAATCTGTCTGTGGTCCTCTACGCCCCGTGCGGCGTAACCATGTAGCCATCCCTGCTCCCAACCCCCCCAAAAAGCTTGCCAAATTTGCATTAACGGGGTAACATAATGATGGAGCATATCATCAGGACTGGAATAATAAAATCCTTCGCATGCGTACGATAGTGAACTTCCACTCGAGGGTCAGAATTCTGAAATTAATATACAGCCTAAAAACGGTTTCGCGTTGAACTTAAATGTTGTTTGAACACATTTTAATGCTCAAGAAAGAGTAGAAGAGACTGCTATGCTAATGGCATGACACAGGGCGAAAATTACATCATACAGACCGCTCTTGTGGCCTAGTGGTTAGAGTGTCTGCCTCGGATGCAGGAGGTCGTGAGTCCAAACCCTGGCCTTGTCATATAAAAGGATTTAGAAAATGGCACTAACATCTACCTCGCTAGGCGTGCAGCATAAGGAGGCTAGTGTTAGGACTTTTCAGCTTGGTGTCGCCATGATGCTCCAGTGCTAGACATCACTATAAACTGCCACACTGCAGACATCGTAGTGACATGACTGAACAAGTATCAAAGCTACGTTAACGATACAAATCACACACATACAACAAATAAATTTGAAATAAGACTATTTGAAACATACGTAAATAATGATGTAGTTGTCGATTCAAGTTTGAGCTTGAATTTATTTACCATTTATATATATATATATATATATATATATATATATATATATATATATATATATATATATATATATATATAATTGTTGCAGTTGCATTAGTTTATACATGAAGGGAAGATTGCCATTGGTCAGAACATTATTATGTAATCAGACAAAAGGGGATCAACTTTATGCTATCTTCTATAAATATTGTCACGTGCAAAGTAACTAATGTACATATTGAACTGGAAGGTTTACATACTGCACGATGTTAAAGCAAACTAAAACTGGTAGGGTTATATTTTATTTATAAAAGTTAATACATTTATTTCAGAGAGTCACATAACACTTTTATACTGTTGTTGTCTTTTATTAATATAAATAATTCTTGTTTTGACTCGATTTAAAAATGATTAGCTGGGAAACTCAAAATCTGCCGAGAGCATTAGGGCTACAACACCTTCACTGCAGCTCCTTACAAATTAATTTAAAACTATTTATAAATGGGTATAAGGATTAGAAGAAGCGGGGTTCGAAGACGAATATAATAATAATTGGATTCACAGTCATAAAATGTATGACGCCGACCTTGTCATTTGCGATGTGGGGTGGGAGGGAGGTCCTCTACACACCCCATCGTAACCGTTAGTGTAATTTAATTTAAATTATATATATTTGCAATTATAAGAGTCGAAAGTTGTTTTTTTTCTGTGTTTATCGTGGTATAAAAACACTATCAGTTGCCAACTCACACAGCTTACATAAAATCCATTGGGTGTTATTTGCTGTGTGATTCGGTAACTGACAACAAATATATCACGATAAACTCAAAAAAACAGCATTAAACTCTTACATGAACAAAATAATTCGAAATAAATAATGGTTACATCATCGGCTTGTTCGTCTTCGAATTGAAAACTGATAATAGAAGATGAAAACGTAGCTTGGTCGATGAGTGTGAAAAACCTTTTTTTCCAACCACTGTCCGTAGTACCATTTGTGTTGCCATTATTGTTTATTTTATCTTGATAATTACTATGCTTAATGGACGATGGAAACGTGGAGATTTGGTCACATGGTGTGCTATGCTCGCATCATACTGTCAAAACCGTGAAAAGAACTGGATCAGTTTTGCGCTGGAAAGCAAATGTCAGCAAATTAATGAAAATGTGTCGCCAGTCGTTCGTTAATATAATATAGTCAATATAATGTCCACACCATTTTAAGCTTAATACAAATGGCATTAACTAGAAGCTCCTACGTCGTGATGTTTCTTTCTTTCTTTTTTTTTCTTTCTTTCTTTGTCTTTTTTCTCTTTCATTCTTTCTTTTTCTCTTGCTTTCTTTCTTTCTTCTTTCTTTCTTTCTTTCTTTCTTTCTTTCTTTCTTTGTTTTTTTTGTTTTTTTTGTTAATTTTTTTCTCATTTTGTTTTCTCATTTTGTAATTTTCTATTTTTCTTCTATTTTTTATTCTTTATTTATTTCTTTTTTCTTTCTTTTCTGCTTTCTTTTTTCTTTCTTTTTTTTCTTTCTTTCTTTCTGTTTTTCTTTCTTTTCTTCATTTTCTTTCCTTTTTTCTTTTTTTATTTTTTCCTCTCTTTTTCCATCTCTCTCTTTCTCTCTCTCTCCTTCTCTCTCTCTCTCTCTCTGTGAGTAAAACAATTTTCATATTACAAATAACTAGGAGAATCACATTTGTTAATTTGCTCGTACTTTTCATATTTTTTCACAATTTGCTTATTCGGAATATGTGCTACCTTACAGTTTATGCACGTGTAAAAAATAACTTTCATTTATTTTGTTATATAAATGTAAACCGGATTCTAATACATATGAATGACGTTATTAGATGTGATGTTCTTAATTTAAGGCACATAATTCAATTTTGATGAATATATTGTTTGTCCAAGATCTGATATCATTATTTTTTTTTCTCCATTGATTTATTAATGTATTTCTCTCTCTCTCTCTCTCTCTCTCTCTCTCTCTCTCTCTCTCTCTCTCTCTCACACACACACACACACACACACACACACACACACACACACACACACACACACAGACACCTATTTAGCCTGAAGCGTGTATAATTACATATCATTGTATACAATCATATCTTAGTACATTTAATATCGATCGCATGAAAAGGTCTTATTAAAAATTTTGAAAACATTTAGCCCAATCCCATTTGTTAACATTTATGGCTTGGAGTTTTAACTTATCATTAAAATAGTCAGTCATATCGCTACGATGTCAGCAGTATGACAATTTATATTGATGTAGCACTGGGGAATTATGCCGCATACATTTAGCATCATGTCCCACCTATTCACATTATCTCGACACTAACCTCTTAATGCTGAGCGCCAAGCGAGGCAAGCTGCTAGTACCATTTCTATAAGTTTTGGTATGTCTCGGCTTGAGTTCGAACCTGCTACCTCCCGCGTAAAAGACGGGCTCTCTAACCACAATGTCACCGCAGCCGTGGCTAACTAGATAGTGACTAAATTTTAAAATATGGAAACAACTTTTTCTTTTCTTACTTAAAATACACGCTTTTACATTTTTAAATAGGTTGTTGTTGTTTTAGGGTTTAAAGCCTATTTTGAGTACAAGAGAGTCCAGAGTAAATGGTGGACGAAGAATCCGGGAAAACCCTGAAAAGTACCACCGACGCACGAGAAGTTAATGGCAAAATTTCTCACATTCAACTGGCCGAATCTGAGATTCGACCTCACGCAGACATAGGCTAGATGGCAATTATCCCTAACGGTGAGCGTTTTAGACCACTCTGCCACTCGGGGCCCTTTTGAAATAGGTAGGAATAATTGTATGCAAGTGAAAATATTTCGACTCAACTAAAGCATATTTAACTCTAAAACATCCTACAATACACTTCCTGTTTTGATTATTATCTATATGTCTCATTTTTTGCTCGTTGCACTTGTTCATTGTATACGCATGTAAGTGGAGAAAAAAAAAAAAACAAGTAGTGTGCGCGTGTGTGATTTGTATCTTTAACGTTCTTTTAACAATTGTTCAGTCATATCGTTACTATGTCTGCAGTGTGGAAGTTGTTTGTGTGGACATGTAGGATGATGTCCCACCCAGTCACATTATCCTGACACCAGGCCGACCAGTCGTAACACAAATCTCTTAATGCCGAGAACAAAGCGAGGCAGCTGTTAGTACCAATTTTAAAAATTCTTCGGCATGACTCGGCCTGGGTTTGAACACACGACCTCCCGCATCCGATTAAGACGCTCTAACCACTAGGCCACCGGAGCTGTCGAAACAAAACGTGACCTTTTTCGTGTTGGGTTTTCTTTCGGGTGTTGTTTTGAATAAGTAGAAGGATGATGTCGCCAACATATTTATTTACATCCTACGTGAACAAGAAACATTTGAACCTATATATATATATATATATATATATAGGTAAATGCAAAAAAAGCAACAAATTTCAAGAGAAAGTAAAACAGATATCAAATTTCTTATATCATTGTTTGTCCTTGACTCAGTATTATTTAACGGTACTCAGAATGGTTGAGAATGATTGCATATATATATATGTATATCTATCTATCTATCTATCTATCTATCTATCTATCTATCTATCTATATATATATATATATATATATATATATATATATATATATATATATATATATATATATATATATATATATATATATTGTCACGTTTTGCCCGACCCAAAATAGTATAGAAACCTGTATAATCAAAGTAATTCGGACAAGCCTTTGTTTAATGTTAAACAAGACCGCAGGCTAACACTATCCCTTACGTAAGATTGCCGTGGCTAGGGTGGAAAGCCCGACCAAGGCCGTCAGAAGCGCAATTATCACTTTGTGGTGGAGGCGCTTGTGCAGATCAAAGAAGTTGCACGCAGGAGTGGATATGCCTTATCTTCTTGTTCCGCAGACTGACAGCCAGGTTGAATTGGTCGCTTAGCCGATTGGACAGGGCCACGGCGCTACCCAATCAGAATTGAGATAGGGACGGGACCCTAATTTGGCTAAGTATGATATCCTTATACCCGCCAGCAAGATTTAGTTCGCTATAGTTCGTTAGAAAGTTTGCCAGAAGATAGCAATTCCGATCAGCCATGCGTTAGTGGCGGAGAAAAATCTTAGGACAGAATTCTAAGTGCAGCTTCTAAAGGAAGTCAAGGGACAGACCAGTGACAGTCGTCCCAGTAGTCTCCGATAGAGAAACGGAAGAAAAAAGAAGGAAGGAGAGAAGTCGGGAGAGGTGAAGTCCAGGAGGAGTGGGAGGAACGAAATAAAGGGATGACTAGAACCAAAGGCCAGGGGAAAATCGAACTCACACTGAAAATCACGAGATTAAGTAGGCTGTCACTTGGTGGACAAGTGATTGAGTTTAGCATTAAAAATTATCGACTTTATTAAATTGTTATTATTTTTAATTTCATCTTGATGTTCTAACCGTTGGCAGTGCTGACTGGGTGGTCAGAGCTGTACGTCTATTTTGTTAATAATTTAACTTTATAACTTCACGAGCCAGGGTGGAACCTCCAGAATATTTTAATTAATATATTGGAAGTACCCCACCCCAACCATTGCAATATATATATATATATATATATATATATATATATATATATATATATATATATATATATATATATATATATATATATATATATATATATATATCTCTGTGTGTGTGTGTGTGTATTGATGAATAACGGATTGTTCTTTGTCCAAGTCACCCACACAACCACATACTTCGACCGTAAAAGCCCCCCACGACACACACACACACACACAACACACACACACACACACACACACACACCATACATAAACACAAACACCATAGCGCATAGTATATAAAGATACACTTATGTTCAATTATGTCATCTCCTAATTTCTGCCCCCATATTTCAATCACCGAACAACGCTCACGCGCAAAACCACATGAAGATTGCATGTACAAATTTTTGGTCTACGAATGAAAATTTACCGATGCGGCAGCTCACAAAATGCTTGATTTTCTGATTGAAACATATTCCACAATAATAATAATAATAATAATAATAATAATAATAATAATAACAATAATGATGATGATGATGATGATGATGATGATGATGATGCTATTAATACTAATTCTAATACTACTACTACTACTAATAATAATAACGTTAATAATAAATAAATAAATAATAGTCTTACTCTAAGAAATGATATATTCATACAAACTGGGTATATTTTACAGAATATAATGATAATTTGGTATATCAATCCTGGCCGTTAAACGTATATTCCAGCTTTATACTCTTAAAAAACTTCTATAAACAATTACTGCATTTAAAAATAAATGAATAGTTTTCTTTTCTTTAACACGAGGCAATGTGTCTTAAATGTTTAACATATTTTGATACATAAGAATAGATTTTCTTGTGCAAATGTCTTGAACACAGTCTTCGGTTATATTTTCCCGGCTATGAACTATCGTTTACCGTAGCTTTGAGATGGAAACACTAGAAACAACAACTTCTGCTGGCTTGGACGCATTTCAATTAATCCGTACTTTTTATGGTAACGATAAAAGTAAGTAGCATATACTGTTTTTCGATGCATTTTTTCTCTTTAAGTCCATTTTGATGATAAATGTCGGACTGATATGCAAATATGAACTGTAATGGGAATTTGTATATGCAAGAAGTTACATAGCTATCATAATTCAGGGTGATTTGGATTTCACCCCATTTGTTAAGTTGATCATTTGCGATAATTTGCTCAGAATACTTTGTTTTTCCTCAAGAGTCTTTGTTTCATCACGTAACAACTCTGTTAGGAAAACTCCGTTTACCCGAAAATGCCTGTTGCTAATTGATACATTTTAACAGCAGACGGATATAGTTATAATAGACAAGGTGAAATATGAAGTAAAATATTAAAGTTCTGAGAACCAACGCATTAGTAACAAACTATCGTGACAAGACTTGTATCAGACATTTATCTCTTTTTTAGCTTAGTTTTACAACTACTGATTAGATTTGTTACATTGACAACGCATAAAGTTCACGAAGCAGTTGCAAAAATGGATATGTTTTATCGTAGAGATCTCAAAAAATTATCAGTCACTGCATTTGATTATACTACGGCTGGATTTGAGAAAATATCTAGCCGCATCCATTCACACACAGACATACTTACACACTTTATGTAAACTGAGAAAGAGACTAATCCGTCCCTGTAATTTATCATTAACTTAATCAAATAAATATCAGTTTGCACGCATACGTATACCATCATTAATTGCCTTACCAAGAATGAGCTTTGATTTGTCCGTGGCATTAGAAAGTTCTTCCGTTGACGTCTTCTGAGGCTGTGAAGATGATAAAATAAGAATCATTAAAACTGTTTGCACCGTCAAGAAAAATGAACTATCTTGATTAAACGCATATTTTAACATAGTGTATAAAACATAGGACAAATGGTTAGGATTTTGATAGAAGCAATGTGTGGAAGCGAGATATTTTCGACACCAAGAAAATTCCCAAGACATTTCAATTCCAGCTATGGAACAACTGTACCACATTTCATGCATTTTTCAAACAAGCAACTAGAACATTGCTAATGGTAATTTCCACTAATAACACGATTATTCGTTGATGTCTGCAACTAACACAGATACCAACACACCGCTAAATGGTCGAAAATTGATGTCAATAGTTAGTCATAATAAAAAGTCACTTTTATTAAGTTAATAAAGATGTGCTAATTTTATTAAATAAATCAAATTTATAACACGCTGTACATTTGTATAAAACAGCCGTTTGTTTCTAAACAATATTAAGCACATTGTTTATTTTCATTCCCAGTAACCACACGGTTATTAATTACAAATGATGTCTGAAAATAAAGAATCAAAACAAATGCTGGCACCGAACCAGTATGAAAACAGTTAAACAGTTAATTATAAATGAAGACACTTTTGTAAAGTCAATGGATGGAAACTAATTTTAAATAAAGATTAAGAGGTATAAAAGTCAAACGAACCACAAACTGCTAACTTTTAGACAAGATCCGACAATTTTTCATCCAAACCTATTTATATCTTAAGCTTTAATGAAGGTGTTTAGTATGCTTGTGTTAATATTTCGATTAATTTATATTAAAGTTTATATTTGTGACCTTCTTACCAGATATATTTTTGTATAATACTAACTAAACTGTCTTAATTGTGACAATGGTGTTTTATCCTAGTCTAAAATGCCATAGCCATGTCTGGCATGGCCCAAATGGCAGCATTGCATCTACGATACTGATGAGTGCAATGATTCATTAGCTTTTAATTTTGTCTGTTACCCTTCCTAGCTTAAATATTTGTTTAAATTTATTTATTTATTTTTTTATTTCTGAATTTTCTAGTTGAGAATGAGTATCACTGATGCGCTTTCACATTGATACATTTTCTGTATAAAAAGATATATTAAAAATGATTATATTCCTTCATACTTACCAACTTAATACAGTTCTAGAATTTCAATATTTTTGAATATAATGTAAATAATCAAACGTCGAAAAAGTTCATGATCATCAAAAAACTGCTAACGAAATTCACTATTTCAGACTGACACAAACATTGTTTGAAATATTTGAAAAGTATTCAATCTCTTACTTTCAATACAAATATTTTATGTTCTGTGTCTTCAACTGTAGCATGAAGTTGCTAGTGAAATATTCATTAAACTAAAGCATTACTACGGTTAAAGATACATACACATTCTTAATATAATTTAAACTTCCGAAACTATTATGTATTTTATGGTTGATATTTATATGATAGCAAGGATACAAAATTGGTTGAATTGCTTCGAAAAATAAGTCAATTATTTCTAAAATAAATGAAACCTAATGTTTCTCAACATTCCTATTATTCCACTGCGACTATAAAAGAAAATCTGTCACAGTTTGTACGTAATTATTTTTACCTTTACCTGTAGGAACAGGAAGCTGAATGTTGTGTAGTCTGGAACCAAACTATTGCCAAAGAATTTGGCGGTTTACTTTTATTGTAATCTCTAGTAGAGAGGAAAGCCAGTTTCGAAGTTAAAATAATTACTAGACCTTTTTCAGAAAATTGACGGAAACATCCGAACTTGGATGATAGCGCCTTCCATTTTCCATAAACAGCCCTACAGTGTAGCATCTCTAGACTTCACAGTTCATGACCTTAGCAAAATCAATGTTTCTTTGTGCCGTAAGTATGCAAATAATCAGTCTAACCATCATCCTAAGAAACCAATTAATTACTCGGATGTCGCTGAGCAAACATTTTGTTTTGTTGAATTTGCCTGATAAATCTTGAATCATGTTAAAGGATTTACTAACTATGACCAGGAAAAAAAAATTTGAAATAAGTTTAACAATGTCAGACTTCTTTTTGTATTTAAGCAACAACCACAAAATTTATTAATGATGTCAATTTATGTTACAACAGTAATGAAGGGAGCACTTTATGGACATTGGGAATTACAAAGACAAAACCCTCTGGGCACGTTTACAGACAAGATTTATACGGACACATGACTCTTTAGCGCCGCCGTTTCGGCGCGACCGTTTTGACGCGACCTTTTTGACACAGAACCGTTTTGGTGCCGGCCATTTTGGCTCCGGCGTTAAGGCGTGCCGATTACCTACATGGTTTAAATACTGTGTAAGCTAGACTAATTACCTGTCACATCGTGCCAACAGACAATAGCATCGCACTAACCTACCGTATTGAAACCGATAGGGTATGTTATCACGACAATTATAACTACACGAATGACGCTAATCTACGTTGCAAATTCATTGTAAAGCAGCTATTCCGTACTACATTTATTGCGAAATGATTTGAATGATTCTTGAATACTTTGATAAACTATGTTTTAAAAATAAACGTTTTCTTTTATGTGCCAACAATGTACTTTTTTATATTCAGAAAAAAATTCATGTTAATAAGCGCCAAAAAGGCCGGTGCCAAGACGGCTCTGAGTCAAAACGGTCGCGCCAAAACGGCGGCACCAAAACGTCTTGCTTCGGATTTTAACGGACCCCAGGGCACGTTTACAGACAAGCTCTATACCGGCAAAAGATTGAGCTTGTATACGAATAAAGAAAAGGTGGTGTTTTATAAGATTAATATGAAGGTGAGATGACGTCACGGTACCGGACCTTGGCAACAACGTTGCAATTGGCTGACCTCAAGTAGGCCAAACAGCAAACAGTGACAGCGGTTGACAGGTAGCGGTTGCGGGTAAGTTCAGCTAGTTCAAGTGTAGCATGCGGCAGGTGAGTTCAGCTAGTTCAGTGGATAGCGGGTGGAGGATAGCGGGTGGCGAGAACGTTCAGCTTGTACAACGGTTAAACTATACGAATAAAAACGCTTGGTGGAGCGTGTAAACAAACAAATACACAAATAAACAAATAAACAAAGACACATACATATGGCAAAATCAATGAAATATCTTTTCAAGGCTTTTGAGTGACTATCAAAAAGGGTATATTGGTTTATTCTTCTTCATTGTTTTTGAAACTCTTCTTTTGGTCCACCAACTTTTTCTTGTCGCGCCTTACATTCTTTATCTAATTATTCCCCTCTTTATCCTTCTCCTTGTCGTTTTACTTTTCTTGTTCTCCTCTTCATTTGCTATGTTATCATTCCATGCTCTCATTTCTTTTTTCCTCGTCTTCCTTGTTCTACTTTACCTGTTTCAATAACTCCCTTAGTTGATTTCCATTTTTTTGATATTATGGAATATGAAAGTAATCATGATTTCATTTCAGCAACATCTCCATCACCATACACAGATCTTCTACTGCTTTTGACAAAGCCTTGTTTTGATTTCCTCTCAGAACCCTTCCGCCACTTTCAATATCTTGACATTATCTATCTCATCAGTCGTCAGTAACAGGCATTGCCTGACACGATGTAAATTCACGTAACCTTCGTTCAACTTGGCTAGTCTTGAACACATCTTCATAGGTCGACGAGTCAGAGTGCATGGAATGCCACTTTTGACACGCAGACAGACAAGAGTTTTATACTTTTTCAGGACACTTTTATTTGATGTTAAATTAGAGCGACACAAAAATCAAAAAGACTTAAAAGTCAGTGGTAAAGTACGTATAAAAATACTGATCACAACGGTGAAAGTGGAATATAAAAAGTCTCAATACAACATGTTTCGGTAACGAAAGTGTCCTAGGAACATTGGGTAATGCACTTAGAGTCTCTACACCACTTGGCACAGTCATACAAGCGTTTCTGTCCATAACAGCCCTTTCCAAAATGGAGTGGATTTCCTCGGTGACGGGTTTCTCTGCTACTACAGTTTACACTGGCTAATAGGTTCATTTTGCACTGGATATTTGAATTTAAGACTACAACTCCTCGGTATAGTCAGCCAGCTTTAGTCTAAGCCTCAAAACACAAACGTTTCCCGTCATATACATCTGTACAGTTAGGGTGTAAGTCACAAGCTACATTCACATCGTTGTACACATCTACAATACGTAATTGTTGACGAAACTTGTTTTCCCGTAGAGGTCGAGAAGTATCCAGATGTAAGCGCAAGGCTTTTGACATATTGAGTCTCTCATGGACATTTACAGTTCCAACATAAATATTTTTTTTCTACAAACACATGTTTATAGCCTAAAAGATTTTGGCAATCCTTTAACTGTTCCGTAGGAATTCGATGTAGTATGTCCACCAAAGTTTTCTGGTCCTCGTACAGTTCAACAATGTCTGACCTAAAGAACGTTTTCAAATGAATCAGAACAGTCCTCTTAATCAATTTAGTTGTCAGTGGTGCCTACATCGGTGACGCAAAGAATGCCTGTCTTCTTTGCGCATTCTGACAAACTCTCGGTAAATGCTTTCCAAAAACTTCACCGGCAAACCACGAATGTTCTCTTGTAAAGTATCCACCCAGAGATTACTGAGGTCGTCTAAGTAAAGGTGGGTAGTGTAGTTCTGAGACCATTGACTATGTTCCAGGTACACAGACTCTTTCTGCTTACACTTGTGAAGTGACGCTCCGCAACTGAAGTAACTGACTTTATCCCTTCGCTCAAGTAGAGAAATCCGTGTCTGACTAATTATTCGTGGTAGGTCATCCATTGTATTTGGCCATTTTATCTAGGACGATTTAGAATCGACTTTCGAGTCACAGTATTAAAGAAATTTCACAGGGGACAAATATTCGTTTTTCATAGGTTCATTTCAATGAGGGTACGGTGAATTCATCATAAGTTTGCACAAGTTTTGATTCGAGTGGGAGATGACATTAACCATGGAAACCAGTAAAGTTAAAATGTGTACAAAAACGAGTGACATCGCTTTTGCTTGCGTCTGGTTTGACACGCACAATATCACTTTGCATTGTATGTGTAGTGGTAGTAGTAGTAGTCATAGCAAAGTTCCCATGATATGGAACTGATTCGCCGAGGTCTCAGCGTTCGGCATGCCTAAAATCGCAAGGCACAGCATCAAACAGATGGGTTTACACGCGTGATATTTGCTGTTTAACAGGATTCATCTTTCTCGCTTAACAAAGGTAGTTACACTGAATAGGTCCTGGACGTTTTCCATTTTCATTCATATTTCGCCAAAATCACCGTGTCCATAGGGGTAGGTGAAGTTCTTGTAAAGCCGTACACGCTTCTGGTACACGATGTGATAGACCTTTTTCAAACGTCGACTGACGATTTGGCGTGAGGCTGAAAGCTAGTCACTTTAAGGTCATGATCCTCTCCAGACTGAAATACTTCTTTCGATACTCCACATTTCCCAACTTGAAGGGTGCGACAATTGAGAGTCAATACTTTCACTTTACTGTCTGCACTTCTCCCTTTTGGTCCTGTTATTCATATCTGTAATATTTATGGCCATCACTAGCACAATCTAGAATCATTTCGCTGAGATGCTAATCCGTCCAGGCTTCTAAAAGGTCTCCTTCGATTTTATGGTACGAGTAACCCAGGCAATCGATGTGGATGCAAATATCTGTGTCAAAATAAGGACACGATTTCCTAACAGATCTAAAAATTCGAACAATGTTAAGCAAGCAGAGGCTGTCACGCATGCTGAAGTGATGACAGTTCCAAATTCATAGGCTTCTACAAAGTCCAGTCCTTTTCCTTATTTTACTAACATCAATTGATCACGAATGACCTACAAGTATTTCATGTGTTGGGTTTTGACGTGAAACCTCTGGAAGTAGCGGAAAAGATCGGATATATATATCTGTCGTTGATAACAAGTAATTCAGCATCACTTTAGCTTATGATCATCTTTCTTTGTCTCCACGTGGTCTAAAATGATGTCCTGCTCCAAAAATTTATTTAGTTTTGTGAGTGTGGCACCAGGACGGATAGCAGCTGACGTCTTGTTTCAGTTTTAAAAAATCATCCATTGAATACATTTCGATAGTCAATTCAACTCCTCCGTTTTGGGCGTGTTTAATCCATTTTTCTTCTTTGTCGCACTAGTAATTTAGTAAAGTAGGGCTTTGATATAGTAATAATGTTTGACAAAAATGATCGTTTTAGGGATTATGACTGCGACGCTGTTTTCGGGAGAGTAGTGTTAACGGTATACTAATAAACAGGCATTGACAATGGTGCAGGATACTTTTAAAGTATCAATCCCTCCGTACTCCTTGACTAATTCTCGAAAGTTTCCAAAGCAATGCCAAGCAATGTTCACGTCGGATCAGTCAAAGGGTCTGAGGCGGGAGTGTGATATCAAGGGAAGAAAGCCTCTCGTTGTTCGGTGCACATGTTGTCGGATTGGTAGTAGTGAGCCTCAGAAAAATGGAGTAGAACGGCGTGTTTATTGGCTTCGGTATTGAAAACGTGCGGGAAAAAAGCCTTTGGCCATTTTTGTCATCCCAAATGTTTAAGTCATTAAAGAAATGGTCAAATAACTCATCGAATCTTTACACAATACTTATTCCACTTGCATGGAAATGATTTTGGTTTGTTCAAAGTCAATTTCAAAGTCACTTTCGGACGTTCGATACTTTGGTCCACATATTATCTGTAAAAGAACTATCCATCGTCCACCGAGACATTGAGAGCCATCACCGAGGTAATGTGATGCAATTCTCGATAATGTTCTGTGTCTTCATGGCTCCACATTTCATCGATGAGGTCTAAGATCCAATGGGCTAAACTGGTCAGCGTGTTATGACCCTGAAATATTGTTTCACGTCCGTACGAAATCTTGCTGCAGACAGGCTCTTGGGTGCACGTTCTTCACGGAAGGTGAGCCATGCATAAATTATGAATGTGATTGCCAGTCTCTTGCTTGTATTTGCAATGGAAAATAATGAAATCGCTTTTTTTTTCTTGGTCATCTTCTTACTCTTGATATTTAAAATGGTATATTTTAATGTAGCACTCGTGTTCCAAGTCCACGATTTGGTGCCAAATGTGACATCGTTTCTTTCTTTAACATACAAGAGCCGTATAATTAGAAGGGCACAGTCTCTTTAGTTGACAAGCACTTTTCAGTGAACCTTGTGACTTCAAATGCTGTTGGTAACAGATAGGACTGACACAAGTGCGCTGACACGCAGTGCGATGCACGCGCTCTGTCCTTATTGAAGACAGTGTTTAGAGGTCAGTCATCCCTCACATTTCGATTCACAATACATTCGTATATTTATTTCCATTGTTGTAGCCATAGTCACATTTCTCACGGCAATGACAGTATCCCATGAATCCGACCTTCATTGTGATTATATATGTGAATGTATTTTCCGTCTTTAAGATGTTTACTTCGAAACCATAGAGGTCCATGCACATTTGGAGTGTGTACTTTCAATGTTTATCTTGGCGCCAAGATGTCTTCCATTGTTTGCATTTCACGAACGCTGCAGGTTGTGGCCCGTCCTGCTGTAATAGACGTTATTCCTCTCTGTGTTGTTTGGCTAGGTTCGATATTTGAATAGTTTGCCAGAAGCTTTAGCAGCAAAGAGGGTGGACAGACAAGTTTTCAAACAAAAAAAAGCCTCTACGAAGACCGAAACTATTTCAGACAAACCGAAACTATTTCAAACCGAAATTATTTCACACAAATAAGGCTGCTACGGAGAGAGTAAATAGACCGAGTTTTGAAACTTCAACGAGACATACTATTTCAGATCAAATAAAACTGTTTTGGTAAAAGTTTGTAGGATTTCACATACAGACCAATTTGTAAAATCTCTCCTCATAAGTCAATTAAATTATTGGACTGGTCGGTGAGTTTAAAATTAATTCTCGTTAATGAATCATTATGACATCGCATATAGATTGGATTAGTTGGATCTTCAATTATTAAAAATACGAGTGGAGCCGTTGGTGCAAACGAATATAAAACATATCCCTGCTGGGCCTGATTTGATCTTCCGAGATTTATTTGGTAACTTCCATCAGTAGCATCACATACTAGATTTACTGCAATCACCGAGGATATATTCACATTAGCAGGAGCATTATGCCTACCTGCCCCGTTTGGTCATTATTATGGTTGAGGATGGTTGTTTGTGGTTGTGTTATTTATTTCCATGTCTCGAATATCAGAGAAAATTTTCCGAGAAAAGATCATTAACAGATATTTTTTTAGTTCATTTGCGTTATATTCAAGAAACTTAAAATTTGGTAAATCAGCTTCTGTTATAGTAAATGCAGTTAGACATTTGTGTTTTTCTCCGTTCTTGACATTAATTATTACTTGATCTATTCGTTTGTTGATGTATTCCATGTCGGATACAAGCTGATTTAATATCTTAACATATTTTATGATTTCACTGCGTGAACTCGCTATATCAAAAAGATGTTCTTGGAAACTCTGTAGTAGTCTCTCTAGTTGTGTTTTATGTAATTGATTAATGTCTTTAAAATAATCATTTACATTATTTGAAGTAAATGCAATGGTAATGAATGAATCAAAACTTTTCTCAAAAACAAAAACCTATTGCATGATATTCCTATCGAAAACTGTAAATCTATTGGTTAATTTTGCATTTTTTATATCAGACAATAATCTCAATATGATGGAGCAATTTCGTGGTATGATTGTTCCTCTGTGACAAAATCAGATTTGTTAGTTTCGGGTATTTGTAAAGTGGTTTGATTTCAGGCCATCCTAGCACGGTTCTTATAGAACTCTGATAAATATATATACAGCATACCCGGATGAGTTTATCTCAATCGCGGATGATCGTATTGATTCATGAACTGTTCTAGCGATTTTAATTTTTTTCCCGTAATGGATTTTATTCTGCGTTGTAATTCATTATTGATCTGTTCGATTTGGTAAGACCCAGATGGTAAGGAAACTATATTCTAATCTGGAGTTCCGTCTTGTTTATTCTTACTCGCAAACACCAAGGAATTATTCGGTTGTTCACCACCAAATGGTTTTGATCTAATATTTGGCCAATTGTGGTATACTCGTAATTTTGCCAGCGCTATCTCTTTAACGGGAATCGCAGTGGGGAAATTGACACTGAATTCAGGGCTGGTTGAGGTTATTGAAATCATGGTTGTCGTTTGGGGCGTTGTGTTCGTGGCTACCTGCTGAATTAATTGCGTTGTCAATATTGACATTATTATTATTGTGCTGTTTTTCTAATTTTGATGTTACGCTATGCTAGATATTCATCTTCGCGTAGAATTCGTTATCTGATATTGTTGTGTCATCGAGACTGGATGATATCAGCGACGATAATTGGGAATACGCGGCTGATGCAGTATGTAACTTAATTATATACTCGTGTAGTTTATTCTGACTGCATGTCGATATTTGATGTGATGATGTTAAAATTCCTGTAATTGTTGTCGCCGATGACACACAGATTGTGACAACTAGAGGTGCCAGTGCTGTTATCGCTGATAACAAATACCAGTTCCAGCAAATACACTTGAATCCGAATACACAATAACATCGACGCTGGTAATTCGCCTACGGTATTTTTTTTAACTTTCACTGTATACTCATCAATAAGAATTTTTAGTTTAGTTTGAAACTCACGGACTTGATCATATCAATACTGTTGGACTTTCATTAAACTATTTACTTAAATCAATTACAAATTCTACGTAGTATGTTATTGATGCCCGAGCAAAAATACCAGTGACTGAGGTTATTGTAAATGTTTCCATGGTACCTTTATCTATTATTGCAATTGCAGTATTAATTCCCGTAGATGTACCCGATGATACATTAAACCGTACTCCTGAAAGCAGGGTCAATCTATAGATATCTCTGACTTCAGCGGGAATATTAATGATATTATCCTTGATGAGTCGAGTAAAAGTATTGATATTTTGTTTATGTGGTATTTTTATTTTATCAAGCCGGGTCACGATAGCAGGAAAATCACTAATAATATCATCATGTGTTTTTTTTAATCGTATCAATATTTGTTTTAATATCAGAAAGTTTCATTGGGATAGTTGAAGTAGTACCAAAAAAATTATCCATGGTTTTCTAAAATTCTTACGGAGTTTTCCTAATGCATCTACATGAACATCATATTCAACTCACAGTGTTGTTAGTTTATCATCTGTGGTTTTATGCTCAGCTTACAGTGTTGTAAGTTTATCATCTGTGCTTTTATGCTCACCATATATCTTCGTTTTTTATTGTCTATATATTTGTTCGTCACAGCATCAGTATCCAATGTTGAGTCGCCAAGTGCAGTTATTTATTTCAGTTCATGTCGAGAATTCCTGTCATTGTATCACCGGATTTTTTTTACTCGATTGATAATACTATCTATCACAGTTGGTAAAAGAACTCCTCGTTGTATTTTACCAGTGGAATCAAACACTGCCAGGGAATTTTCGGTTACTCCATTAATTTTAACAAGAATATCATTCAGGGAAACATTACTAGTTTTCAATTTACCCTCTTCGTCTTGAAATACGACTATTTCATTTGGATCCACACTTGCGAGGTTTAATATCTCGGATATTTCATTTTTGATTTTTTTTTTTCACATCCTTGGTTGCAGATATATCCTCGGTGGCTTTATTCAGGCTTGAGAGAGATCTTCCCCAATTATCAATCATTATATATTAAGATCTCTCTAAAAAGAGATCACTAGTATATTCGTGTACGGTTTTATGGGGTGGTTTAGTTGCTGATGATAACGCGTTAAGTATATTTAATACTTCCCGGCCGCATATTGGTGGGTCGGTCATTTTCTGTGTTGGTAGCGTGGAATACCAGATAGGAATTTCGAATTGATGAAAATAACGCATAAATTCTTTAGGCGGCGCTAACCCATATGAATCGAAATAAACAATTGCACGCGGATCAATCGTATATGCAACCCAGTGAGTTCCAGGTCAGGTTCTGTTATCGAGATTAATGATACCGGTTTCAGCGTTGTTTGGTTGTTGTGGTAATTGATCTCGCATAAAAACAACTCTAAAGTTTTTTATCATTAATTTTTTTAGCAGCATCGAGCAAATCAAAATTTGACAGCGGAACCATCGGTTCCCGAGTTAGTAAACTGTTTCTAGTCTCTGGCCGTTTCCACTGTGCCATGAATGCGGACTTCCTGGTAGTCTTAGACCCTTTCCCTTTTTTCGTATCCTTTTCCAGCTGCTTTCTTTAGTGCCATCCCTGCCGAGGTACCAATGGCTCCGAGGGCTGCAGCTTTCGCCACCACTGAGGCGGCGGCTGCAATCAGCACTGGTAGCGCAGCAACAAGTGGAAATATACCACCTGATTTGATCATGGCTTTCATCGCAGATGCAGCGAGAGTGACCTGAACACCTTTTCCATCTTTGATAGCATCATTAAAATGCCTAATCTGACGAGCTGTCAATGATAGTTTATTCTGACCAACAGACATCTTGTTGTGTTTTAGCGATATCGTAGTTCCACATTTTTTATCTGAATCGGATGACAATTCTTTTTAATCTGACCAGTAGTCAGAGTCACACTAACATGACTATATGAAATTTTATTAAATATGAGATTGATCTAATTGTCTACATGTTTTGCACTGGTGCATCACCTACCCTCATTCGTCCACCAACACCTTCGAGTAGCATTGATTTGTCACTAATAATGACAGCAATTGCTCTGTAATTAGGGATAGTGATATTACCTGTTGCATTAGTCGGAAGAGTTACACGAGCTCGGAAATGTATGTCAACGACGGATTGTCTGGTTAAATTAAGATGTTCGAACAAAAAGTAATAAATTGGATACAGTTTTCAAAAATTTGTGATATTTGCAGACCAGTATCTACATTATTATAACGTCCCATAAATGTCAGCAAACGATGATACGCGCGTGCTATTTGGTTTTGATCGTAATGAAGTAAAATATCCTCGAATGGTTCCTGTTGGCCGTTTATTCTCAACGATACTTCAGAAACACCGAGTTGATCAAATGTCATATGGCTGCGTTCCTGAGAACCTATTCGCATGTTATCCTGTAATGCAACAAATATATGCTGAGGCACAGAAACTCCTTGTTTTGATGTCATGTGCCACGTAAATGTACCGTTAACAGAAGACTCCATAGTATCCGTCGTTTTGTAATTTTCCTCTGTGGTGATTGATGGAGTCATTACTGGCATCCACAATGCGAGTTTTGTTATATGTACTTTACCAGCATCAACACCATCACCACGCCATATTGCATCATTATCATCACCTTTTCGCATGAGGACTACTGCATGTTTCGTTCCAAATATTTGTTTCTAACATTTCTGCAAAATCCGAAAATATGAGATAGTGGAATCGCGCATGAGAATAATCTACGCTGTCCTTGTAGCATTGATACGCATGTTGCAAACCCTAGGTTGTAATCAGGATAAGTATTATAATCATATCTTTGATAGCAGCAGCAGCAGCAGGAGCAGCACGATCCGTTGGTCGTCTTATAATATCATGAACATGTCTATCGTGATCATTAACATCCTTAGCAAGCATCATAGATGGACCTGTTGATCTTGTATAATCATCAGAATATCTTGCTAAACCCACTATTGTTGTGGCAACATTAACATCATGCTCTATAGATTCAATCTCTCTTCCATCAATCATATATCTAGCACATCTAAATAATGCTATGATACCATTATTGACAAAGTCAACTGGGACATTTGTGTCATCTGCATATTTCGTATTATCATCAACATGTGTTACAAGTTCTCCTTCTACTTCGATAAATGCTTTATCGGGGAGAAAGTATTCGCTTGTATCTTGGACATGATGTTCGATTCTTGATCAACTATTTGGCTGTAATGCGTTATAGGAATAAAACTGATAATCGCGTACATAATCATCTTTGTGCACTGGGGCATCTAAATCAAACGCTGTATAAGGTGACGATTTGAACATTTTATTATATATTTCTTGATCTAAATCGCGATTTCATTCCACTTCCCGCTATCATATTTGCAGTAATATTTCCCTGAGTGTCAAATTCCTCTTTGATCAGTGATGCTATTTTTTTATCCACTGCGTTGTTAATTATTTTGCTAATACTCGCAGGCATAATCTCCGTAGATGGTAGTTGTCCTAGTGATTTTGGTTCCTTTCGTCTTCGAACTAACGCTTAAAGTTTCTCTTTGGCCGCGGAAAATGCTTTACATGCAAAATAACCAACAGCGCTAATACTGTTATAACGAATAACAGCAATAGCTTTCATTGATAATTGTTTTGAGATTGGTACTATTTTTGGAGCCATCCTTGCGAATAACCCCTCAGTAACATTACCGAGACCATCTCCAAAATACGCCCTATAAACAAGCAATCGTGAATTTACTACGTAGGTCATGGTGGTTTGTCGTGGTTGTAGTGTGTGATCATCTTATTTTAATGCTATTTATCTAATCGACTGACGAAGTCATCAATTACGAAGTCATCAGCGACAATTAGTCACTATGGTAATCGTCTGCTATTTCATCAATAAATTCTCAATATACACCAATATCCATGATACCACCTTTAAATAGTCGTCTGAAGATATCAGCGGCTTCATTAATTATTTCTGGTGCGTTATTTCCAGCTAGTTTCGCCCAATGAGAGCTTCTAATTGTGCTATGTCTTTGAGAATATTATTAGGACAATGAACAAGACCACTACCCGAAGCCGGGCTTGGAGCTCTATTCTGAGAAAAATCCTCCCCACTACTAGAATCGGTTGCATATTGCGCATCATCAGATTCTTCTCGATCAGATGGCATATAAAATGATTGCTTATTATCAGGGTCCAATAATCTCAAACCTGATAAATCATCGTCAGGTGGTTGTTGTCGTTGAGGTGATCAAGATATTTTCTTTGAAGATTGTTGTCTTTTTTTTTGCAATCTTTGCGTTTTTTGTTTTTGTTTTCGTTCTTCACATTGATCATTTACTGTATCCACAGCATTGCGATATCCAATGTATGATGCATTGTTTGTATCAATTCGACTTATGTTAGTTTTGATTTTATAAAAAACATCGGCCCATTGTCTTATATTTTTAACAATTCCGCTATGTCCTGGTTTCAACATTTTTCTCCTATTTTCAGAAGTCATAACAACAAACGCAGGAAGTTCTCTTGGATCACCCTTATCGATTGCTGTTAAACTCTCCTCAATAAATCTATCACGTAATTTCTCGAGTATTTTTTCACCGTTTGTTCCGGACCAGTTTGAAGTTTTGCCAGTGACTTGTCACTAGAGGGAGATTTTGTAACAGTTCTGATGTTTGTTTAGTTTCCTTTGCTATTTTTTCGAGTTCAACAAGAACACCTCTCTTTGCATATTTTCCTTCTTTTGCGTATATAACCTCTTTAGTGGTTGTAGTTACCGGTTTGAATAATTGTTCAGTGCCTGCTGCAAACGAGTTTGAAACTCCTGACGCGCTTGTAATTAATTTCAGACAGAGTCTCCTATTGGTAAAAAATCTCTTTATTGCATGTAATCGCTCGCTCGCGAGTCTGGTTGTTAAAGATTCTCCGACCATTATTGTTAAATTTCTAGCAATTTCTAATATGATATAATTTAATTGTAAACAGTTAGCACCCCCTGACAGTGTTTTGAAACATGTAAGATATTACTTCCGTGTTCTTTGATTTGATCACCACTGGTGCTACAACAACAAAAAAAAAAAACAGTGATCATACCTGTTTGCCCTACTAATGCTATAGAATTTAAAACACATACAAATTGTCAAAGGGACTTCGTTGTGTGAGTAATCCCATACATGTCCTGTTTCAAAACACGTAGAGGGATATTGGAACAGTCGAGAAAGAGGAAAGTGATGTGCATTGCGTTTTTATGATGTTTCAAAACTCGGTGTATCGTTCTGTTCAAAAGATATTCTTATCATCTTAATCCTGGAATTCATTGTACACCTGACCTAGTATTGTTGGTCGAGTTCAGCGCTGACCTTTTCGACTGCTGTAAATAACGAAATGAATGTATTTACATCACGGTTATATGCTAAAGATTCATGAATGGTCTGTTGTATTTTTTATCAGGGCATATTAAGCTTGAAGGACGAATTTATTATTATTATATATTAAATACAAATAAATAAACAGTAACTATGATGAGGGGTTATCATTCACTGGGTCCCTTTTTATTGGCATTTGTGTCTTTCATAGGGTCTTATTTCTTTGAGATTTTTCTCCGAGATTTTTTCTTTGAGTCTATGGCCGTTTTTTTGGCCGACATTTATTTCTGAACCGCCTTGTGGGGTTACCCTAGTGTGACATAGCGCTGTTTGCATCCACGGAACTATTGATTTCGGGGCCATTCGTATTTGTTGTACAAATACTCCCCATGAATCAAATTTCCGGGGATGCAAATTCACACCATCACGTATTTGACGTGATGGGAGGTGTACATGAAATACCCTTTGGGCTGGTGCCCCCAATTATATTGAAAAACCCTCAGAACTGTACCGTCGACAATAATGCCTGCCAAGAGATTCGAACGCCGGGCCTCGGGACGAGACCCAACCGCATAACTAATTATGCTAAATGCTCAAATCTATACGTGTATATTTTTTAATTAATATAAAGTTAAAAATGTGTAAAATACGTGAAGGATTTAACGAATGAGAAGCGTGATGGTGTATAATGCAGAGATTTCACTGTAGTTAAGAAAGATAAAAATTATAGATTTTCTAGTCAAATCAACACAAAGAGCAATTCAGTCAGACTATGAATCATATCTATCTATATTTATCGAAAAATATTAATCCAAGGACAGTAACTCTATCACACACATGCACATTACTACACGAGTTAGCACCCTTTGTTATTAGGATGTTTCATTGTAAATAATCAAAACGAATTCTGTTTTTAAAACGTTTTGTAAAAGCTAATTTATATACATGTTCTGCTACATTTCGTACCGAGGTCAAACAAATATCAAATACTTGCCGACCGCATTCGTTGATTGAAATATTTTTTCTTCTTAGTTTCTATATTAAGAGATATAGAGATATTAAGAGATCTGACACATTTTGCAATTTTCGGGTATTTTCCAGTTCGTCCTTTTTTGGTATTCTCACTCTGAGTGATAGCTTGTAGGTTCTCTAATTTGTTATTTGTAAAATCCGAATGAATATGATCAATTACAAACCCATCTTTTATCAATCAGTGGAAACACTCATATAATATCCGATGGGAGAGATGATTTTTTCCCTCCAGCAGTAAACATCAAATACCCTTGATTGTTGACAACACTACTGAGTTTTTCAGTCTGCGATGTCTGATAACACCATCACGAGATGCTTCATAATCGATGATCACGGGATGTGTTGAAATTCTTGGCTCTTTATATACATATATATTATTTGTCTAATTAATTAGTTTATTTTAATTATTACTTATTGAGAATCTATCAATGTAGTCCTGAGGTTCTTATGATTTTATCAGGGAGGAGTTCGAGAGATTATCGAAAATATAACACTGGAAAAATGCTAAATTCAGTCTCGATACTGAAATAAGGGTCTAATAAGTGACAGAAGCATAATCAGTAAAATCAATGATGCATTTAACGAATTTAAACGCGATGGTGCATCTCACTGTTGGTCAACATTTCGAATTGATGGTGGTGTTGATGCTACCATGAACGACCAAAGATCAGCAGTGATAATCTCGCATCTTGACCAGAAAAAGTATTTTTTTAGAGTGAAATTTATTATTCGTTCCGAAACAGGAAATTGGATTATACGCGACAAATTTGAACCCATCTTGAAAGATAAACAAGAGCTGTCACTGCGAGTCAGGATTCCAAACCAGGAACGCGGACTGGAATTAACAACCCGTATTACGAAAAATGTTATCCTGTAACCGCGGTTGTTTATGAGATATATCCGTTAAATGGCAAACCGGGTATTGAGAAATTAAAACCCCTGAAATTGTCAGAGGACAAATTGTGTATCCGAACGATTAATAGAGCATTTTACAAATGCGTTGCGTGGAAACAAATTGACAGATCTATGACGTAAAAAATAAACGAATGGGAATTAGAAGTAAGAGAGAGCGATGCAACAATTCAAAATGTAGCTGAGTTAGAAAAGATTTTAAAATTTCCAATAACCGTAGCGACGATAACAGGAGAAGTATTATATGAACCGAAATATAAATCGATAGGATCTCCAATAAAAAGTATTGACCATAATGCACAAGCTTGAACCTCCGCAGTAACAATATTTCCGTGGGATAGAAACATAAAATATCTACCCGTGGAGTTCTCCCCAGAGAATTCTTTCTGGGAGTAGAAGTTGTTTTATCTTATTTATCATTTAAGTAAAATTTCTGAAATAACCACACTAACACAGGATCGAGGATACGCGAGGATACTCAATTACCACTGCGTCGTCTTAACTAGCACCTCTGCGTTTGTTACACTCAAGACAAGTCAACATCAAATTATTTTTGGTATTACCAACACTGCTATATTTTCTGTATGCGGTAAATTGGCGAGGATCTTTATCCGACCAACACCAACGCATTATACAATTACAACTCAAGCAGTGATTATTCTGTTGTTTCAGCGCAATGTTACATCATCAGCATAACATGCCTTATCAATAGCCTTTATTGGATATTCAACGGGTCGGGGTTGGTTTTGATCATCGCGTCAGATATCGAGTCTGTTTCCAGGTCCACAACAACAATACCCTGGAAGGCGTTTTTCTCCAGGATATTTTGCCCATGGACTCCCGGGAAAGTTTTGCTAGTTTGGCTGCAATATCATCTCCCTTTTAAAAAAAAATCAATTTATACCGCATCACTTGCCATTTATAGCTTCCCTGTTATTTTTAGTTGTAACAGGCATAAGGTCAAGTCTTGGTGTAAACGTCCTACATTTCACACAGTATAGGTCCATAATTTATTTATAATAGCACGAATGTAATTGATTTTTCTGCGACAAAAATACGAGAATCAGTTAAGCATCATGCAGCGCTACCAAATTCTATTCGCATGATTATAATTGGACCATCTGGAAGTGGCAAGACACAGTTGTTACTTACTTTGATAACGAGATGGATGAAATGGGATAAACTATATTTGGTAGCCCCAAGTGTACTTGATCAGCGATGTTACGAGGTGTTAAAAGATTTTAACGAGAAAGAAAAATCGGAAATCGATGAGGATATTAATGAATTTATGACCGATATTGAGGAAGCACCGAGCATTGACGTTATTAATGGAAATATTAACAATTTAGTCGTATATGATGATGTGATGCTAGACAATCAAAAGAATCCCGCTAGGATATTTTCCAGAGGTAGGCATAAAAATACTGATGTGATATATAGCACTCAGACATATACACAAATATCAAAAGTGATCAGGGATAACTGTAATATTCTTGCTGTATTTAATGGAGTTTACACACATACACTACGAAATATTCACCAGACCTGGTGCAGTGGAGATATGGATTATAATCTCTTTAGAAATTTCTTTAGTAACCCTCAGTCAATCCACATGGATTTCTAACGATACATTTGCATGAGCCTAGATCAAGATATCGTATCAGACTTGATACAATATTCGGTTAAAAAATTTATTTTATCTTGAAACGTTTGTCCCATAGAGGTTTGAAACCTCTGTCTATTTACTCTCTCTCCGTAGCAGCCTTATTTGTGTGTGAAATAATTTTGGTTCGAAATAATCTCGATTTGTCTGAAATAGTTTCGGTCTCCGTAGAGACTTTATTTTTGTTTGAAAACGTGGTTTGTCCACATTCTTTGGTGCTGATTTTCAATTCCGCCATGTAGTTGTTGTCGGCATATGTTCTTCCCACCCACCCCACTCCACACGATGACACTGGTTAAACATATCATGTCTTGAGTAGTGTTAATTCGGACAAGGCACTTTTTATGTGCAGTGAAGGTTGTCTACTGATACCGTGGGTAGTGAAAAGTATCGCTTTTCCACCGGTGCTATTTTGAAACTTGTCGCTGGATTGCCGTTCGTGTTGAATATTTTTTTTTATTGATTTGGAAGGTGTCAGTTCCAATGGGCTGCTAAGATCGATTCGAACGTGGGACATCAGACTATCGCGATTCATTGATTCCTGCATTCTTCACCATGTACGTGAAGGACATAGTACTACATTTTCTGAAGGAGCGCTTTTCTGTTTCTCGAATTTGATAGTACTTTTCACGGCTCACATGTCACATTTGTGGAGATACGTTTGGTGTAGACTCTCTGGGTCTGGATTCTGGCTCCCTCACGTCATCTTCAAAATTGCAGGCATGAATCTGATCCAAGACTTCAGCTATTGTGCGAGGCGACAGGTCATGTTTCTGTCTCTTACTTTCTTCTCCTTTTTTCGCAAAATAATGCGATCGTTTCATCAGTGCCTTCCCATTAGGTAATAATTACACTCTAATGCATACCATAATGATGAAAAAGCCAACACAAATCGAACTTCTGAACTTTACGAGGTGTCATACAATAGTATCTTTCCGACAAGCTGACGGTCTCATCCCAACTCATTTTGAGTTAAAGTCAAGATACGTGCTATATATGTTAGAAGAAAGGGCATTGGGCTATCGAATCTCAGAAGAGACAACAGTCAAGATACCCTGTTAAAACTGTATGGAGAAACGACACGGCCCTCAATAGCAACAGGGCAGGATTTAAAGGGTTTTGAACAGGAAGACGAAGAGGTACTCTCAAAAAAGGAAGAACAAAGACACGTCAAGAAGGAGGCGAAAATAAGACGAGACGCACATGTGAAAGAAGATGAGTAAAATCCCGTGAAAGCGAAGAAATTCAACTAAAGAGAGAGTGATAAGACAGACAAATAATAAGTTTATGAACGTTTTCAAGTGTTGTGTTATAAATTTACTTCCAGCCATTAAAAAATATTCCAGTCATTAAAACGTATGTGGCTCATGGTTTTGAGTTTTTAGAATCAGGAACTACACTCATACATTCAATGACACCAATTACATGATAGGGAAACAAATGGATTTTGAATTTTAATTGATTCTGGCAAAATGAATACTATTTCTTTTCGAAAATAGTTGGTGGCCTTGAAAATTACCGTCGCTTTGTTCTTTAAAAATTACAAATTCCGATAGGAGAAGTAATGATTTATTACCGTTATGTTTCTTTGCCACGGCCAAGGACTACTCCTTTTGATGATTTGGTGGAAATCACTAGGGTCTTTGTCTTAGGCGTAGTAACATGGTTGGGCGGTTTGTTTCGGAAAGGTCTTTAACACTTGTTTCGTACTAAAGAAGTATGATACATTTGTTTGAGATTCCTTTTAACTGCCAAAATGTCTATAGGTACCATCACCGTTTGACTATCATAATCCAACTATTCTCCCAGACCTTGTTTCTTTACGTATGCTTCTTCTTCCTGTCGTTTCCTTCTTGCTCTTCTTCTTCTTGCTGTTACTGTTGAAGTGGAAAATCTTGTTCGTCTTCCCTCTGCATTTGCCAAAAACATTTCCCCTTTTTTCTGTTTCTTTAAAATCCTCGACTTGTGGTAAGGAAGGAAAATGTGGCGAAGGTGCTTGAACCGGAACAAATTCTCGCGCAGAAGAGTTTCGATCATATTCTAATCCTAACGCAACGATTTACTGCGCAGAGGCGCTAGCACACCTATCTGTAATTTGACGTCAGATGTAGCTCTATTCGGATTGGACGACAGTCTCCGCACTGTTACTGAATTTTGTAACGCAGGTTAAGATTTCTGAAAAAACGCAACAAATTTCGATAAGCTCTTCCACTATAAATAACCGCGGTTCACTTTCTTCCCTTTACCTGTTCTCGATAGAAGATGTCCTCAAACGTAGAATTGTCTTCTCTCGTATCATCGATGCTGTTCCGAACCGGTTACCCAATGTATGCAAAATCGTCATGGACAATCATCAAGATCACCGATACTACAGTTTGGAACAGAAATATCTATGTGGAGAGACAAGGCCGTCTGACTCGAGTTCTCAGCTACAGTCCAGAAGTCAGAAAACGTTTGTGGAAGAGAAGAAGACATGCGATGCCCTCCATGTAAAAAGACTGGTATTGACGACAAACAATGGCCTTTTATAGGGCCAATTCATGGCCTCGAAGATATTCAATCTCTCTGGCCTAAAATTTGTTGTAGTCGATTTAATATTTCTTGCGTAATAAAATTAGGGCCGCCACTTTGACTATAAATAAATATTTATTCCCGTTTGCCTAAAACAGTCTTAGGCGATTTTATATTTTATGAGTGATAGATTTATGTTTATAAATATATGTATGTGTCATATGTCAATATCTATATGTATCCATTTAGATGTCCCGCCAATTATTCCCCGCTAAGCGTTCTATCCAGTTCTTTTCCGTTCCGGGCAAGCATTGTGTTAGTCGAATGGTTTCACCGTTAAACTAGATAAACTTACCCGCAACAAATCATCTTTTACCCGCTGTCTACGTTTGCTGTTTGACCCGATTGAGATCAATCCCTTGCAACATTATTGCCAATGTACAGTTCAATGACGTCACCACACCTGTTCCATTCCTATTAACCATGTTTGCTTGTCCGTATATACGCCCATCCTTATCCACGCATAAACTGTGTCCGAACACAAGCGCAGAGGGTTTTGTCTATGTAATGAATTAATGAATTACACAAACCATTTAATAAATTTCTGTTTCTTAGAAATTACTTGGATACTAAAACAAGTATATATATTTATATTGATTTGTTAATAAGAGTGATAGTCTATATGCAAAGTATTTGATTCCATTTAAATATATATCATGAAAGAATTGTTTATTTAACCATCAGCATTGTTGCATGTTAGCTCCAGTTTAAATGCTCATAATATGCATATGAAATGCACACACACACACACACACACACACACACACATACATACATACATACATATATATATATATATATATATATATATATATATATATATATATATATATATATATATATATATATATATAGATGGGTACAACGTTCATTAAACTTATATTTATTTGAATTCCTCGTAATATGCATATATAATCTATGTTGGGGTTTGGACCGTGACAATGAAATCCCAGCCTAGAGGTTATATTACTTGTCTCCACACAAGGCTTGTCCGATTGGGGAGACACATGTAACCCCGCGGCTGGGATTTCATTGTCTCGGTGAAAACCCCAACGTAGACCATTTTTCTCACCCAATATTATCCTTTAAAGTAAAAATAACTCTTTACTAGTGTTCACCTCTCAATGTTTACATGCGGCTCATGAATACAAATGTACTAATGAGGGCTGTGGTGTGACCGTTGCGTCCGAAAGACACAGTTCATACGCGTGAGCAAAGAAAAATAACAACATAAAACGTCGCATAGTAATGAGGTATTATCACATTTAATATGAAATTAACAATAAATAGATATAATTTATTAAAAAGAAACTGTTTCCTTTCATCATTTTCAATTTTTAGTACCCCACTCTCCCGTATAAAAGACTCTCGTCACCATCTAAATATGCGGACCCTAGAGGATAATTATGTGCTAAACTTTCACGTTCACTGATTCTTTGAAAATTTTTATTTCTGACTTGCAAATATGGCAAGTGATTTAGTAAAATTTGCTTATGGATAAAGGATTCCTTCTGGCTGGTAAGTGTATTATTTGTCAATAAATATTGCAGGTATATTCAGCTGGAGCACAACGGATATGCTTAACAAAATTATAATGTTTGAAATAACTTATTTCCGGCTGTTGCTAAGGTTTCGTTTGTTGTTTAGAGAGTTGGGATGCTATGAAGTGTATAGGTATATAGTCTGTGTGCATGGATCAGTGTTTTCTGTCATAGTTCATTTCAAACACCATTGCTAATTTTATCCTATCCGTAGCACAGTAAATTTTCAGGTCGGTTTCATTAAATGTAGCTTACAGTATATACTATGTTTCACGCGAAGTGTTTACAACTAGTTCGAATGCTTTAGTTATATTTAATGCTCTGAAAATGTACTGAGCTAGTCCTGCATATAGGATAAACTTGACCATGCTAGTTAGAACGAACTAACATAATATCAAAACCTCGAAATAGTATGCGTGTGTGTATTTGTCTCTTTCAAAATATTTTTGCTTGGTGTGTTTTCTAAGACAGATTGACCTTAAGTAACTATCTTTTGGTTATATATTATTTGTTGCTGTTGTTGCTGTAGTTTTTGTTTTATCTGAGAACAACTATGGCACAGCAGACGACAAGAAGGGTTTCTTTTGTTAAAAGTAGTTCTGAGCACGTGTACACCATGACTGAGACGATTGATTTGAAATGACTAGACTGAGATAAAAATGTAAGTTTAGCAAAACAACAGATACATTTCTCTGTAGCTTGCATGAGAAATATATATATATATATATATATATATATATATATATATATATATATATATATATATATATATATATATATATATATATATATATATATATGCACATATGCATGTATATTTCTTTAAACGAAAATCGGAAATAATGGAATAAATAAATACGATCGTTTAAATGGGATCGTCTAAAGAATGGGATTCCGTTCATGGAATCCATCAGTAATAGGTATGCTGAAAGGATTTTATTTAAAACTACTGTGATTGGTCATAAGCAATAGAAAAATTTGGATGTAATAAATCCTTAATTTTACTTGAACTTTAGTAAATTGAGTTTGCATCATTTGTTAAAATACAGTGATTGAAAGCATACGAATGTGCACTAATGTGCGTCTTTTTCCAACTGTTACTTTGCATGTACTTGCCCACTTTTATCCTGCACAGTGATTATATGACGTTACGACAATACGCGGGATTCAAAGAAATACTGGCATAAGCGACAACAGGGTTATATTTTCGAAGTCCATCAGGTTATGGCATGTATGTATGTATGTATGTATGTATGTATGTATGTATGTATGTATGTATGTATGTATGTATGTATGTATGTATGTATGTATGTATGTGTGTGTGTGTGTGTGTGTGTGTGTGTGTGTGTGTGTGTGCGCGCGCGTGCGTGCGTGCGTATTCAATGCATTTAGAAATATACTGATAATTTGATGGGAGGTTTAGGCATAAAAAAGATGGAAATTATTCAGCCTGACGGAAGTTTTCAATCTTTAATGCAAAGTTCGTAAAATACAATAGTTCATGACGTATAAGACCATCACCATTATTACATTACACATATTGTTTTTTTTTGCATATGTATTTTTCAGATAAGAAGAAAAAAAATACAGTTAATTCTAATGTGGAACCAATATAACAATTACTTGATTATACAATACATGTATGTGTGCATGTGTGTGTGTCCAACTGACGAGTTCGAGAGATACAGATTGAAATTATAAGCAAAGTTCGACTGATTGAGACGATTGCGGAGAAAATGTTTTGTTACCGTGGATGAAAGTTAATCTTATAGAAATTACGGAACTTCGTTCGTTTAATTATTGCGTATAACATTCGTACGGCACTATCATTGGTTTGTATAGCTGATTGAGCATGTGTTGATAAAGTCCAGTATATTACACCCATACGGAGGATTATGAGCGTTGACAAACTGTGGCCAAAAATTTACTTTGGAAGCACTATAAATAAAGTATTTCCCCCTTTTGATAACTTTACCAAATAAACCTTTGTCTTTCAAATAATTATCCTTTGTACAAATCCAGTCACAGTGTTTCAAATAATTATCCTTTGTACAAATCCAGTCACAATGTTTTCCAGCAATTTTCAGGTTCTTCAAAATTCATCACTTGTACATCTGTCTTAATACATTCGATCATTTTGTCAGCTAAATTTCATCATTGGAGTATTTAAGGTCTATTGAAATTTGATTCAGTAGTCAGAAAGCGGGTGCACAAGCAAGAAGACAAAAGCGCGTGTGAAGTTCAAATTTGTTGGGTATGTCACTTTGAGGTTTTTGTTGCTACTGTTGTTAATGTTGTTGCATGTAATGTCATTTCTTTGCAAACTATTGGCTCTGCATGGTGGAAGGTATAACCAATGGAGAAAGAACCAGATAAATCCCCTGAAAGATCTGCTGGCGTACGAGAAGCTACTGGCAAGCTTTATCACGTACCTACATTGTTAGTTCCCACTACTGGAACCTGCACAGATAAATTTCAGATGGCAGTGATCCGTGATTGGTTTTAACAACTCGGCTAATTAAGGCCCCACAACAAAGTTAAAGAATCAATATAGCAAGATATGGACATATACTGCAATTTTATATTCACTTACGTAAATTATTTAGCTTTTATTCTAGAATTATTTGATCGCATTAACAATTTCGCTAGTTAACAAAGTTTAGGACACATCTAGCTGACACAGCAATTTATGTACTAAAATGAAAATTCTTAAATTTTTCTTATTTTTCTAACATTACTAATTTCCATACTTCCGTATTCCATAGGGGATCCAGTTTTGTAATATTACGCCGGATACCCCACGAAACTACAAGTAGTCGTTAAAGATGCTGTTCAAGGGAAATAACTCTTATATATTGGAAACCTTCACAAATATGTGTTCTCCCCTGATCCATTTGCAATACCCGTAATTCCAGTCAACATTTTCTTCAAGATATTTAAGTGATAAAGTGTGCTCAGTATTTTCTAAATAGGAAGGACTCTTGTCTCATAAAGTGGCGTAGCATGGATATTTGGCGCTCAGAGCAAAACACCCAAATTTGCGGCGCCCAGTGCAAAACACCAAAATTTGCGCCCCTTGCTGCTCCTGTTACGCAGTTATGTTGATTCTTGGGGCCGATTTGGACCCCATTTGGCGCCTCCTAGTCACCGATGCCCAGGGAGAATCCCCACCTGCCCCACCCCCACCCCCATCGCTACGCCACTGGTCACATATACAGATATTTCGTGATATTTTACCGTCGTCATCAGTGAAAGCAAGCAAGGATAAAAAAATCAACCGTGTAAGAAAAATGCTCAAATGTCAGATCCGATGTCAAGTTTCACATCTTCGCAACCGTGATGTATTTTCGTAAATCTTGGCGATTACTGATTATGTAGTTTATTGCTGTCTAGTGCGCACAAAAAGCCTGACTCTGTCAAACTTTGATTTGGTGATTGCGTCATAAAAAAAGGTGTCAGTAATGTCCAGGCTTGGTGAATTAAACGTGAAAGAAAAAGAAAATATCTAACAGTAAAAAGCGTTATAATATTATATGTTTAACGTCTCGTTTTGTAATTTTACTTGAGATGCATGGTGCTAAAATATACTGAGTGGATTGAATCGTGGCGTGGTATAATATTTATGGGAAGTATTAAACTGGACTTAGAAATCTCGCCATAATCCGGAATCGTGGAGTGATCAGTTCGGTGTTGTACAACACCGGAAATCCGAATAAGTGATATCATTCTTTAGATTTTTGTTTGCTTTGTCGGGAGTAGTCATGAGAAAAGTTGTATGACAGTATACAGCATTTAGTACATATGTATTTTATATATTTCTTCATTATTAGCCTTTAAGCTAAAATATGTCAAACGTTATGAAGAAAGGGTACGATTTAAGACAAGATGTACTAACACTAAAATAATTAGTGATGAAAGTATAACTTGTAATTCTTTGTTCGTCAGAGTTTAAATATTCGTCACAGTTTGCATATTTCTGATATTTCTGATAGAACTGTTTGCCTAGAAATGCGCCCACGGGCTATGATCGCTGTTATTAAGCCGCAACATAATCAATAGCTTCAAAATCTGTTTGTTTAATTACACCAATTACTATAACACAACCTATTCACACACATCTTGCAGCAATTGTTAAAACAATGCAATAGCTAAAGATATCGAAAGTAATTTCAATTAAATGCTCCGCACAGTAGAGGTTTCATTTTTAATCTATTGAAAAGACCCTGGTTGAAAATCTATATATTTACATATTCCCTTCGAAACGATTCTACGTAAGGGACTGGCTCTCAGTAATATAAATAACTGCGTGTTTGTAGAAATGTAGCTAATGTGATTGCTCTACAAAATCATAGATAGCATATTTTTTTTTTCAAACCGGTCAAGTTGATTCACATGACAATTAAGCAGATGTATATATTTTAATATATTGGGAAAGTCAATTTACAAAAAAAGCATTTCTCAACGCGTTAACACGTTCAGATTTGTTCATAGAAATTACAATTCCGATTCTTTTATTGTCACAGTTCCATCCTATATTTAAAGTTTGTTGATTTTTTCGACAGTTTGTTTCAGCGAATCCGTAAAATAACCAAATGAAGAATATGCATCGCTTTGAATTATCACACACATGTAAATAATTAAAATCATTTTTAAATCATTTTTAGATCATTTTGCTTAGTTATGAAATAAAAGTACTCCATTTTCGAATATGAAATGTAATTTTCAGCAGTCTTTTACGATTACGGTTCATCCTAAGCAAATTATTCCTTTACTTTGCTGATGCAGCTGTATTGAGTTTAGGTTAAGTGTCTGTATGTAACTTATGACAACAGTTATCTCGTTTCTTCTTCTTGTTTGTATATACTAAGGAGCTTCAGAAAAAATCATTATTAATGATATTTTAAGAAAATTTATCCCACAGAGAATTACATTAACATCAGTTGGAATGCATGCACAAAGTGTAATAAGTATTTATTTTGATTTAATAATAATCGCCTGAAAGTTTGTGTAAAACTGCTGTTTTAAGTGACTTTTATAAACTATTTTAAATTTTGACGACTATTCATCCTTTGCACCCTACAGTACAGTAAACAGATATCAAAATTTAAATATTTTACGTCTACCAATCCTTTCTCACAAATGTGGGCCAAACAAAGTTTCATTGCCATTATTATGGTGTTATTTATTACGACACTGTTAGTTGTCTACACAGAAAGAAATATTTTGAAAGAAATAAGGTTTCTGTTTCTTAATGGTGCAAAATGCAGTCCAAAGGTTGTTTTTGGAAACGTTGAGAAAGATTTTCAGAACGTTTATTTGGATTACTCATTTCTAGATTTTTCACAATAAAGAGTATTCTTAGTTTGTAAACAAGAGGTTAAACACATTAAAGAAATTATAATACGAGAGTCATTTACATTTTCAAATGAAATATTTTGTAATTTTGTTGACAAGGTTATTTCGATAATGTATTTAACTTGAGTAGGAAACGACGAGTAGTATCATATATTCGATACTATATTTGCAAAGCTTTGTTAAATTATAAAGATCAAGCAGCATACGGTTTGTCAGTTGATAACATTGGCATTACTATGTTCCAGCTTACTAATGCCATCGTATCATATAAAATGATCTTAACTGTCCTATTTATAACAAGGCAGGTACAATGGAAATCCTAAACCATTTTATTATTGTATTAAAGCTGTACATTGCAATGAGCATAAGTTATGGGAATGCTACTTATATTATTATTGCTTCTTTCCAGGAGGGCAGGACATTTTCAGAATTAAATAGTATAGTCCAAATTGATTCTGCACACATAACACTTCCATGTTACAAATATTGTCCCACTGGATAACTTAGAATATGGGCTATCCAACTATTTGGAACGTTGCTGTCAAAACGTGTCAAGAAGCAACTCACTTATTTGCAAGATTGACTACAGTAACTATAACTAAGGGTCAATCTGTATATTAGTGACTTTAACCATCCAGTTTCTTTGCTAGCAGGAAAACTTCTGGTCTTTGTTAAATACATTATGTACACTATTAAACATTTCGTTTGGGTTTTTATCTAAATGTCGTAAACGTTTATCACCTAAAAGGGAATAGTGTGGCTTGATCAAGATTAATGTTTAATGTTTTTGACGATTTATATTTCACGCAATAATACTTATAAGATCAGGTACCAAACATTTCAATAGGTTTCTAATTCTCGTAGCAACTTATATTGGCAATGCAAATAGTAATTAACATTATGTTCGCACAGGCAGTGGGAGAAACATACGTACGTGGAGCATTTCAGCACAACTGCAGTCAGAAATATGGAAGCGCTTCCTTCCGGAAATTAACCAAATTGAAATATAACAGAAATTGAAACAACTTTAATTGCGGCTTAATGTATAAACAGAGTACAGTTATTACATAAATATTAAGTCCAGACTGATCAGAAACACAAAGGTAGAATGCTTTAAGCAATGTCATGATTACAACCTTGACAACGACATTAAACTATTACTTAAAGAGGACACAATTGTTTATCAGTTATTTCAGACTGGAATCTATAACTCGTAAGTCTTAAGCAGCCATTCACTTACCGGTTGTCCGCAGCGGCACCAGTTAGCAAAATGTTCACTGTTATAAAACGGTTCTCCCTGTTCTGTTTTTTCTTTCAAGAGTTTAGCTTTTACTACTACTTGACTGTTGTCGATGTTGCTATAATGGGAAACATATATCGAATATTACAATTAAACAAATTAATGTAATATCCAGTATAACCACGTTAGGAAAACCAAATCTTGAGAGTGGCACTCAAGAAGGAAAGATCTGTTAACATATATACTGATGGATATATGTAACTTCGCTACTGATAAATAAATGCTGTCTGAATTAATTGTTTATGATCTGAAATGTCTAATCAGGGAAGAACGTGAATACATCAAGTGAAACAGTGTTATACACATCTTTAATACAAACAGATAGATAAATAGTAACACACACACACACACACACACACACACACACATATATATATATATATATATATATATATATATATATATATATATATAGAGAGAGAGAGAGAGAGAGAGAGAGAGAGAGAGAGAAAGAGAGAGAGAGAGAGAGAGAGAGAGAGAGAGAGAGAGAGAGAGAGCAAAACAATGTCTACTATGACTTCTGAATAATAATTGTTTAACTGTTTAATGTTCTTAGGCAAACTGACCACAAGTTATAATAACGCATAGTATGAACATTTGATATGAGTACTAAAAGCTCCTTTCATGAGATGGGTACTATATATATAACCTAGATACAGAATGACAGATTGTTAACAGTATGTAGTTGCAAAGTTGATCTCCGCAAATCATGGCTACACCTCAATACATAACGTCGAAAGTATGTTTTCGTGGAATGAAATTTTTAAATGACTACCTTCGCGGAATTGAACTTTCAAATGTAATTAACACTGAAAACGAAACGAATTAAACCTATAATGCAGGTAGATATTAAACGAGATTTAGTTGTCCACACAGATAAAGGAAGTAGCTTTTGTTAATCGCACAATAAACTTGAAAGATAATTTTAATTTTGAATATAATTTAAATGTGGACCTAAAGTTAAGAATGTCGTTAGCTTTTGTCTACATATGTTGCACTTTCAAACAAATGTGTATTACATACTGTAGAAGAGCGCATTGATATTAGCAAAGAAGATATTTTTTCTTCAAGCTTCGTTTTTTAAAAAAAAAGGGTGAATGAGATTGCATGCCGCTTGATGTGCGAATTTTGCGAGAGTTTATAAACTTGCTATCATTTTTGCTCTATACGTAATATAAAAAGAAACTTCAGTCAGAAGGTATGATTTAGACCATTTCAAACTAACATCTGATAGTATGCTTAGCTGGAAATATAATTTAACAATAAGTCAACAATGATTATTTCCATTATCTTGATAAACAATGTTTAAGTTAAACAATTGTAGTAACATAAATTCACTCAGAAACACAAACAGCAAGTTAGCTCCCAGATTACATCCAAGGAATTGAATATATCGATTCATTGTTGGCACTTACTTTATTGAGCAATTATATTGATGTACATGCAGTTGTTAAAACTATTGGATAATAAAAGGTAATATTTTACGATGATTGTATAGTGATCTTATTCAACTTGCTTGCAATTACACGAACATTGTGTAAAATAGAATAATCTTATTTTTGTTTGTTGTCATGCATCACTGTACATTAAATATACCATGTGGTCTCTGTTAAAAAACATCTTTACAGTGAAAAAGGGAAACCAATATGAAAATAAAATTTAATTCTGATTATATAAAATGTTGAGAATATTTTCTCTCTTGCTGTAGATTATATGCGAATAATATAAAGAAGTTATTCTTCCTTAAGCGTTGTATAACTATAATGTGCTCGAACTATTATGAAAGCTCCCTATGTTTAACATAAGTATTTCATAAATTGTGCCACTGACAAGTTAATTACATATTTAATTAAAAGTATTGTCTATTTCGTTTGTTAGCAAGTGTGTTCCGATGAATGTATTTATGTTTGATCATATCAAGACCATTGTGTCAAAAATTGGTTATAATTATCAATATAAAAACATACAGTTTGAATATAGTTTACCCATTCTCAAGATCCTTGTTGTTGCCATTCTCGGCTTTACTGTTTCCTACAACTGTCCAAAATGAATCAATCTTGACATGAGCCTCGCCACTGTCTGCACTTTTACGAAACTGATCGATCTTTATGAAAGCCCAATTTGCCTTGGCCAAAAGACTCGTTCGAAACAAACTTGGTACCGTCACCTTTCCACCAGTGGACAACCTTCTCAACACCTATAGAGTGTAGCGATAAATGTATATAGTCACTTCAGTATCCCCTGTATTCATCTAAAGGAAAAATCTATTAATATACTCGTTTGCATTAATATCAAATTAGGGATATATCGTATTGTATACATAATGTGCATGTACATCTGTGCCGTTTTCTTTACTAAGGAAAATAACGAAATGAAAGCAATGCACTTGAAGAGTATACGAAATAGTAATGTTATAATAATGTCAGGAGTAAACGTTATTGCATGCAGAATGGATGAATATATGTGACTTCCGGCACAATACCTTCTTCCTGTCCAATATATACAGCCCAGTGATTGTAGAAATCTCGATGAATCTTGATCAGATCGCCAGGTTTTAGATTCTTCAGTACCTCTTCGTTGTGCAGTTTTGTTTCTGCATCAGCTTTATTGTTTGAGTTGCTTTCCATTATATCTAAAAGATGTTAATTGTATGGGAAATAATGTTACAAGTCATACTATTACGACGGTTATAAACTTGTATCGGTACAAACCTAATGATTTTCGTGAAATCATATTCTACAGAACAGGATAATACGATGATTGAAAAAATGATATCCATTATTCTGAATGAAATAGACTAAAGGCATGTGATAAATATAAAATTCACGAAAATTCACGGTTCGTTACTGACGTATCGTTCTTGAGGAGTCAATAATTTGCAGCTTTGATTATCTGAGAGGTAATATGAAAACAACCAAACGTTTCCCCAAAACACAAACTATCAAAATGTAATCTCTAGTGTGAGTTTGATAAAATGAATACACGAACATAAGAACGGTGGCTCAATCATCCTTGCAAATTACGATGGATCCAGATAATTTGCGAATATTTGTGCTTTTGTACCTTACCATCCGTTTCAACACTTATTTTAACATCACTAATCTGGTATATGCGATTGAAGCCAACCGTAATCAGTAAATCCAATCATATTTCAGCAGCATTCTTTATATATGTGTCGCGTATTACCAGTTGGCAGATGGCAGTATTGTCATGCGTCTAGTGATATTAGTTTTACCTCGCATGTTACATGTCTTACCTTTCTTTTTCTATAGAAGATGTTGGTCTCAACGTTTAATATTATTCTTTTCAAAGATGCCAATGGAAACAATTGTGCCCATGGAGTCTTTTCATCATTCTACACTAAAAATCAAATTGTCGATCCAATCCTGATAGCACATATACGTCTACCGGCAGATCAACACCTCCTCAAAGCAAGCGAGGATTTTCAAATCAATCAGGAAGTCTTTAATACAGGTCAAGTATGAATAAGCAGAATAGAAAAAGAAACGTCCAAAATATCTATAACTACACGCATTTAACCTGATCGACAGTCAAAAGGAATATGTTGTATTGACGAATACGTTTATTGTGATAGGTAACGCATTGAACAGTCGATATGTTAAACAAGGTAATGTACCGAGTTGTTATCGTTCAAATATGGTATGTTGTTTTGTTAATGCCTGCTTGCATATTAGCTCATTTTGGCTAGGTAAAACAGGTATAGAAGATACGCAGAAAAATGAACATGAAACATTATTTGATACATAAAGTATACGTTAGAAACTTATTATTTAAAATGATTTTCTTCGTATGGAATAAGATCAATATATCCATGGCAAAGGTAGCAATATTAACGTCGTCATACCCATCATATTTAGTGACATTATTGCTATATTGTAATTAACAAACACAAATAATAACCCATATCCATGTTCGATTCTGATCAAAATACTAATCAATTTGCTTGAAAACATACAACATACATACATTTATTTGTGTATTTACATAACACTAATATATATATATATATATATATATATATATATATATATATATATATATATATATATATATATATATATATATACATATATATATATATATATATATATATATAATTATATATATATATATATATATATATATATATATATATATATATATATATATATATATATATATATATATATATAATTATATAACGATGAATCATACATTGTCTCAATATGTAGTATTTTATCATGTATATACTTAATTAATACTTTAGTTTGGGATCTCCTTCGGACAAACCATGCCAAATTCACAAGAGAATCCTGGAACACATGTGTAAGTTATGTTTTAGGACTGCCGCAGATCAAAATAAATATACCTTACTTATTTACAGAGTTCATTACAGACATTAATTTACAATTCTGGACCTATTGTACAAGGACATAACGCTAACATATCCTATCAAATTATTGGATGAATGAATGATCAGATAGGAGATAATATGGTATTATGTAAAACACATATTCGTACATTTTCAAATGGAAACTGTATGTCTATACTTCACATGATAGAACGTATTATTATGTTTATTGTCCAGATATTTCCTCAAGCCTCACGCTGTCGACGTGTTCAGTGTCATCCATTCTTGTAAATGGACAACCTTGCTGTTCGATGCATTCCTCGTATAACTTAAAGATATAGTGACATTTTTTAGAAACAGTATTTTCATATTTAGTGTTTCAGGCCATGTAGAAAGCATTTGTGTAAAATTACTTTAGTATTGTCAGTACTAATTATTACTCTAATATTTCTTTCTCTCTTATCATCTTTGTCAATCTGCAGCAACAATACACACGCTGAAGTCAAAACAGAGGTTAAAGATTTAAACCAGGAGATAAATAATCTCAGGATACAGATAAAAGAGGTGGAAAAGATGAACGAGTTGAATGTGAGCAGAGAACATGCAATGTACTGTGTTCTCTTTGTTTACACGATGCTTCCGTTGTTGTGGAGAAGAAGACAGTGGAGCAAGAAACCAATTAAACTTCTTAAAGAGTTCGTTGTGAAATATTAATATAAACATGTTGGACATGATGTGAAAATCGTTATTTTTGCCATTTGAAAACGTAAAATTTAAAACAGATTGGTTTAAGTCAAATCATTTATGAAACGAAGTACAAATTCTAACATATACTTGCATTATTGGTAATATATTGGCATGACAGGCGTATCAACTCACACAAACATTTTGATAATTATGAACTTAACTACTAATTAAGTTCCATGATTTTACCAAAAGTAAGAGATTGATCATGTTTGGGAAGGTTGGCCATTAAAAAAAGATTTTAAATGAGTTAAATTGATTCTATCATAGGATACTAGACCATATGCAAATGACTATACATTTTAATTAAGATGCATTCGTGAGTTATTCAACATTAAACGGCATCTAAATTGATGAAATCCGTGTTTTGAATTTAATCAGTATGATGGAGTGATTAGTTTGCTCATGTTGGCAAATACTATATGTAAAGATGTGCCTAATTATTATCATAGATGAAGATCTCATTCTTAGCAGGTAAGGACAGTTACTGAAATCATGAAAATTACAATAGAAAGTATATTTATGTTTATTTAAAGTTTTATTTTTGCAGTATCTAAATACACAGACTTGAGTTTTTCCTTCGAGTTAATCTCTGATGATATATATGCGTATGTAATCCAACTTATAGTTAAAACACCAGTAAACAATTTACAGTAAATGCGAAAAGACGAAAGTGTTTATCAATATACCATACATGACTTTGTCTTTTGTTTATTAAAATGCTGCCCAAAAAATTTACAGTTTATTCCGCATGCAGAAAAAGGATATTATTCCGGTAAGATATTGCAACCATCTGTAAGAAAACCGATTTCTTTAATCGCGGATCTTGGTGATCAAATCTCACCAGTTAATACTGCGAAAAAAAGCTTCATCGATGACGTTCTACATGTTAACTTTAGCATATCTAAAACTTTAGTTGAGAAACCTTTATCTTGCTATGTGAGTGATGTTATGTATATTTAATTTGAATCGGGAATTGCCTCTGTCCGTAACTGATGTAGGAGTTTGGCCTAATCAGTAATGTTGTTTCTTTGTTCTTTTGCATTTTGTGTAAATAATATATTACATATGCAATTTGTATCTACAATAGTATATATTATGTTAAGTTTAATATTATGCGTTTACAGAACATACATTATTGACATCATAGAATGTTGTAGAAATGAGTTTTTGGACCTTCATTCTGGTCCTCATTTTGTGAATAATGTTTAAATTAAAGGCATTCTCTAATTAATTAATTAATTAATTAATTAATTAAAAATTCTCTATTCATACTTTAACATTTGACTTTTGGAAACATTCGGTTAGTTGTGTTTAGTTTAATTTGAGAGGATTTATTTATTTAAATACTTCACTGGAATTACAAATACTTTCGAACTAGGTTATTATTTTGGTATTACTGTTAATTTATTTGGATTATATTATTGTCTCTGTGAAGCGCATTCCAGACTATTGGTATATCAAGACTCTCCAGAAAGGAACTTATTCTGAACTCCAATGGGTTATTTTTGCAATATTATAATACTATTGGCTTTGGGACGTTTGGAAATGATGAATGGGAATTTAATTCACAATATTATACATTCTTTTAAATGTTTCACTTTTGTTCAAAGGCAGTCTTATCTATATTGAATGATTATAATGATTTCCGCTTTTTTCTCTTACCTATCTTAACACCATATATTCGTACAAGCGAAAATGATAATAAAGCAATTATAAATAGATTACGATTTCAATTTCATAAACTAAAATTAATCAAGTTTCTTAATAAAACAATACAATCTTAAAAGAAATATGAAAAGTCATTTTGTGCCTAAAAAAACCCATATGACATTCCATTGTATGACAAAGCTATACTTTTCATCAATTTTCTTTACAAGCTAAATATCATGCAAACATGATTGTGAACCAAAGCGAACCATCGGCAACGACATTGATTCTGAACGTTGCAAGAAATTCTAATAATGCAGAGGTAGTTGAGTTGCTGAAACACACCGAAGAGACGGATATAAAAATAGAAGACAGCCATAGACCGGTTCTGGTGTACAAAATCAGCGACAGACCGCGAATTCATCTCACAGTATTCTTCGCCTTGCAGGTAGTGTACATTTAAGTTTGTTTCAGGAATTGTCCTTCGCTGTTGTTGTCACATGTACACAATTTCGGTAAGCCAGTTAGTAAAGCATCCATGGGTCGCTGGTTCAATTGCAGCCTACGCCAGCTTGTCCTAGGGAAAAGAATACTTAGCTCACATTTTCTCGGCATGGTATAGCAAGAAAATTGTGTTAACCACGTTGTTACGAAACAAACACACAACTAGTAGTGCTATTAGGATTAGAAAAGGATTTTAATATATATATATATATATATATATATATATATATATATATATATATATATATATATATATATATATATATATATATATATATATATATATATATATATATAAGTATGATGAGAAGACGAAGAAACATTATATAGGGATACACTTTAGTTGTGTCAGTACACGTTCACATAAATCATTGCTCATCATGTACATCGTATTAATATAGAACAAAGTACAGATCCAAAAGATTCTGTTTACTTTCAAATTGTTTGAAATCTAGGCATTCTGTTCGTCTCGTGATCGAGAAAAACCCATAACAAAAATCGCGTGCTCGAAAAATGCACAGATTTAGACCTAACGTGCTTACAAATAAATAAACAAATAGCCATATAATTTACCAGAAAACGTGTTAGAATTTTATCATCGGGTGGAGATCAAAATAGCTTATTGTTTTCTCTGTTCCGTAACTTTTACATTCCTCACATCTTATGTGGTGGAGGTTTTAGAGTGTTCACCGGATGCTCCATATATTTAAGTGTTGTCCATGTCTGTATTTCTGTTCCTGGCATTGCATAACTGTTATCTAAATGCTTTATGAGCTGGCATCAAAGTTGACCTGGCGTAGGTTGACTATCGGTATGATCCTTTCTGTTTAATAACAAACCAAATAATTTTTTTGGTCTCCAATCCCAGAAAAAGAAACAAAAACCTAAACAAAAAAACCCATAAAGATTACCAACACAACAGCGTAAAAACGAGTAATCAAAAATGCTACAGTGTAGTCCATCTTCGACTTCGAAATTGTATCAAAATATCACGAACTCGGTTTCCTGTCCATACTTTATATATTTAGACGATGCTTGTATTGGAGATGATATAAGCATAGACGATGTTATTATGTTCAATACAACTCACAGAGATATGACCCCTACGTGACAGGCAACAGTTTAACAGGGAACTAATGTATCTTCTATTTTACTGTACTACATTGTTTGGAACATGTTTACTTTGTACGAATTTATATTCATTTCTTTCCTCTTATTATTTTCCAAATTCACAAGGAAATCAAATTAATGAGAAACATCACAAAATAAAGGTCTTCAGTGCATACATTTAAAAAAAACCAACTCTTAAACACCTGTGTTTGAGCATTCAGAATATTTGGCAATAATTTGGTGTTATTCTATGAAATGAGATTCACCTATCCAACGAATCATACATCTGTACATTCATCCATCCATCCATCCATTATGCATGCCATTTCTAGACACAACGATACAAATCTATAAACTGGCTAAAAACGAAAATAAAATAACACACATATTATATTTTACAAATTATAACTATATAATCGTGTGTTTTGTAATTTGAATTTTTAAAAGTAGCTTTAACATTTTCTCAGTTACGTAGCTACGACGTCTACAGTATTGCAGTTAATGTTGATGACTAGCACTGGTCAAAATGCTGCAGACTTGTAGCATCGTGTCCCACCCAATCATATTATCCTGACGCCAAGCCAACCAGTCCTAACAGTAACACCTTAATACTGAGCACAAAAAAGGCAGCTGTTAGTACCATTTTTATATCTTTTATATGACTCGCCGGGGATCAAACCCACAACCTCCTGCATCCGAGGCGGACGTTTTAGGCCACCGGAGAGGTACATAATTTAGTTAACTTTTTTTAAAATAGATTTTCTCTACCAAATCACCCCACTACCCACTAGCATATATATTCTGTTACGAGACTAGATTCTGACAAAATTTAGCAGAAAAGAGTGAGACAACAATCTTTGTAAAATTTATTAAATATTTTTTCCCCAGAGTATCAAGTGAAAAAAGGAGTAAAAAGTCAATGTTTTACGAATCATATCGAACATTAATCTAAGAATGATACTATAGAAGTCATAGCTATAAAACGTCTTAAATTGATCTGCTTTTGAATACCGACGAAATCCCAAATGGAAGACGATGACGTCTGTTTTAATCGGCAAATAGTTTTTTTTATGTCAACAGTTTCTTGCTGAATCGCAGAACACATTATTCCAGTCTTGACATTTTTAGTGATTGTCTTTGTATAAGGATTTTGTTTTAACACTTATGAAAGATTACAGGGAAAAAAGAATCACTTAAATTAAAACAAATCTTAAGAAAATAAATTTAACCCAAACTGGTCCGAACATAAACAGAATGTCTTTGCAAACGTTAATTTACGATTTACTAAATTTGTAAAATGACATGACTTATAAGACGAACTAAAACTAAATGTGCCCGAATGTTGGTCAAGAGACCATCTTTCCAGAAGGAATAGAAGTTTGTTAAATGATTATCACGTCGTTCAGGAATGACCATGACTTAACATAATAATTCTTTCTCTGAGAAATAGAAACTAAGTTATAAAATGTTGTTTACCGAAATTGTCAACGATTCTTAATCAAAGCCAGTAACTAGATACAATATTTTTATTATTAAGTGTTTATCAATGAAATACAAAATTAAAACAAACCAAACAGAATTGAATCTGATTTCCGTACAATGTCAAATCAAGTAAACAAAATTACATTAAAACAAATTTAATAGAACTTAAAAAATAACTAACAAACAAGTAATTAAATTGCATATACATAACGTTCTTACAATGATTTTAGCTGCTAAAAGTTCACCACAATGCTAATTTTAAAACTTCAAAACTTAGTGTTTCACTCACGACACAATTGCAGAACAAATTCCTACCATAAACCTGATTTATCAGTACAAATCAGGTCACAAAACCAACTTATCATCATCTGGCACACACACACACACACACACACACACACACACACACACATATATATATATATATATATATATATATATATATATATATATATATATATATATATATATATATATATATATGTATGTATCGCCAATGACTGATTACATTGCATATAAATCATAAATATGCTTTTGATGCTGTCAGTTGTTTTAACTCTTTTAAATTTAAAACTAAAGTTGTTCCAAGTTAGACAACTCATCAATGTCACTACATAAGTTCACAAAAAAAGCATTGTATTGTGGTTGCCTTAGATCCTAATAGAGGTGGATCATGTACATGCACGTACCCTCTTAAAGAAGGACATCTAGGAGCTTTCCTCACCATCATACTAATAAGGGCTGTGCAGAACCAGAAAAACAAAATTAAGGGTCTGCATTTGCAAGCAGGCATTCAAGAACACAATTAAACTTCATTTGCGGGATATGCTTTCCCGAAAACAATCTTCTGTTAATAACATCAAAAATTTCATTTTCAAATACATTGTCCTTGATATTTCTTAACCACCTTTCTCGCTAGCAAGCACTTCTGTCTCTATCCGGATCCCTTGCGATATCCCTCCTGGTGGCTGATGTGGTATGTGCGGCAAATGACGAGGCCATCAAGTCCAGGCTGCTTAGTTCCACTCTTTTTATGAATGGGGTCACAACGCTCGCCATGGTGGTCATTGGTGTGAGGTAACACTTCTTACTGATACTTTACAAGTATATGCACTTTGTTCCATTCCTATGGAAGCATAGCCATTGGTCTGTCTTTGTGTTTTACTTTCTATGATGTCAGTTCTATCATATTGTATGCTGCATTGGTCTACTTGTTTGGAATACACTGGCTTTACTTGTTTATGTTTGGTCTTTAAAGTCATAAAGTCATAATAGATTATGCAATGGCAAGGCAATAGCAGTGACGTGCCTTGTCACAAAATGTATCAAGGTAGCCGACACTGGATTATTCACTGGTATTATTCAAACCAGCACCCTTAATGTGACGAATACTGCCCGACTGATCCATCCTGACTATTGCTTACATTAGTCGCTTCTTATAACATACAGGAATATATTGAATCACTACAAGTTAAAATCTCTGTAATTTACTTCATGTAGATAGTTAAATGAAATGCACAAAGAGATAAAAAGAGTGACATTTAAATTGGAAAGTATAATAGTACGTATAGCTAACCAACTCAATCATGGTTCTTCGAAACTTGAAAGACATTCACCTCGATTCAGTAATATCCAAATTGATACAATTATGCAAAAATGGACAGCAAAGTATTGCCCCAATTGCATAGTGAAATCTTAGACATTGTTCGAGGCACCCTTGCAATTGCTGTTTTAAGCTTGGAGGTAATCGTAGAAACCTGGAGACACCGCTAACGTTTGATAGGACAGCTGCATATTCGTACATGCGCTTGAACTATAAGTCACATACGGGTAGAAAATCATCAGCTTGACCACCTTACTATCTAAATATATAATGCTTGATTAGTTATTCGATTCTGGGAATAATTCTAATCTGGCAGAGAGCTAATTCTATTTTTCTTACTGTGTCAGATTGCCCTTGTATCTTGGAGCCGCTGGAGATTATATCATTCCATTACTAGTTCTACTGAATGTACAGAAAGACAGATGCATCATCCAGAAAGAATCACAAAGTGAGTACGACTTCAGCTTTTCTTTTTTTTTTCATTTCTCAGTTACCGGTGGTTGTGTTTTATATTTTTCTTCATTTTTGTTTTAATTGCATGAATGAGCTATTCACAATCCGGAATGTCATTCACTTGAAATCGATAGTAGCTTGATATTTATATTGTCTGTTAAGATTACGAATTTAATTTATTTCTTTAACTCCATATTAGCCAAGGCAATCTGAAGAGAAAGGGACAATAGCAGAATCCACCATAGACTTCGTGATTACTTTACTGTTTGGAGACTGAGCGTCATGAATATAAATGATAAACGGGAAGTAAGACGCGTTACAACAAAAGCGATAACATATTTACTTTTAGGGCGAAGACCCATTTAATGTGCAAAATATGATATACATATTCATTAACCGTTCCTTGTCGATAGTATCATTCTAATCCCATATAAGTTAATATCCATGCTAAATCAACATGTTTTGCTACAGGGCAAATAAAAAATTAATCTAGGATATAAAGGGCAGTTCATTGTCAAGACTGCAGTCATATATTCAAATGATGTCCTCAATCATTTCAACAGATTAGGGCCATCTTGACTGCTTCCACTTTGGGGTAGCAAACTTGATTAAGTTGTATTATATCAATTACATTTGCATTTGATAAAACATTATTTCCAATTTCCGGGTTGCACGCCATGTCATAGATACGAAATGGAAATGTACAAGAGGTCTTTCGCACGAAACAGGCATGTTTACCAACTTTATCCAAAGATACAGAATAAGAATTTGAGAGGTAAAAACTTGATTTAATAGGTTGCTTTGAAGACCTAGTCCCTGTACAAATACCTCCTGAAAACATTAATCTTGATTGGCATGCTAACGTCAGCATGTCACGACCTGGCCGAGAATAAACCTTCCAGTGACCATATAGTGGAAGTGATCCTGCCGTGCACCAAAAGCCATCTGCAACTAGCACGCCTTTAGTATATATATATATATATATATATATATATATATATATATATATATATATATATATATATATATATATATATATATATACTTCCGGATGGCTTGAAAGCAGGAACGCATATAACGAGTGGGAAGGGAGTTCAGAGGCGAACTGATTGTTACGTTGGACTTCCAAAAGATACTTTATTGCAGAAGGGTATATCACTTGATAACCTTACTGCCACAGGCGTGTTCAATCGTGTAAATCATCGTGTCAGAGAACAATTGTATTAACTTGAGACGTGAAAATGGATTTACAGAATCACAGCTTAAAACAAAACACAGAGGGATTAAGTATGTTATAAACGGGACTAAAATAAATGACGTAGCAGTGTTGGAAAAATAAACAATGAAGTTTCCAATTGTGGCAGAAACAAGTAAAAACGAGATTTTGTAAACTTTCTCAAGCATCGTAGTAAACGATCTCCGATAGCGATAGTTGATCATAACATTCACGCTTGGATTGAATCAGTAACAGGTTTCACTTAATAAAACATACGATTGTATGACTAATATTATGTTTTAGGGATATATAATATTAGTGTGCGTGATTCTGCATAAGTCTGGATATTTCCCAGTAACGACACAGATCAAGTGATTGCAAAGGTGTCAGTGACATCTGTCACATACGTGGCTCACGATAGACTCTAGGTTATGTTATATAATTAGCCGCATTGGCTAACAATTTCATATGCCAATATATGGATTGTCGACGATCGCATCGAATGTTCAAATTTGGCGGATCGAGAGTTATGATAATATCTCAACTGCGTAAAATTGTATACGCAGGCGATGTTAGTTCAGCTACTACTCAGACATGTAGTTTAGCAATCAACGGCGGTGTTCCTACTGGCTCCGCCAACGATAGTCCCTGACACACAAATAAAATTATAGCTGCAATACAAAATAATTATTATTCCAGATGTTACGTATTAATGCTTCGGAATTATTTTACCAACGATGTGAGGTAGTCTCGCAACTCATACGCGGCATGTATCCTTTCTCAATAATTCCTGCGCAAATTGATGTCTCAACAGTTTGTATGTATGCAAATGTTTGATTAAAATGTTCAACGATCAGAGCTGTCTTGGTAATATGAATCTAGGGAGACAGCTAAAAATCTTTTGATGGAAGCCACACAATGGCTACGTCAATATTCCCCCCTCCACCTCCCCCCCCCCCCCCGAAAGAACTAACATCAGACAATGATGATATTTTACTTTGGAAGATCGGTGGAATGCGATATATGTGTAGTATTTTTTCACAGAATACCACGCCAATATAAACAAACAGTAAGTTATCATCTACACATGTGCAATAAATTAACGTCGTGGTCGGTTTGACGCAAACGTATTCGTGACTGCGACGGATAATGGCATAGTGAGTAAACAGGTTTAACAGATCAAATGACATAGTGGGACCTCCTGATAAAAGCTGTAAAGAATATATCCCCGTTGGGTCTGCCTTTGGGATGCCTGCCCTCATGCAGTGTACATACCGTTGACTGTGTCACAGACAAGATTTACATAAATTGTCGATATATATTGAAACTGACTGGCGATACATGACTATTGTCCCGGAATTGTCAAATTCCCGTTTTTGTTTAAATACATGCGCTCAGATTTCGTTCTGTTATGTACAATGCTACCCGAGAGTAATATATGTATTTTACAATATTTAAAAACAGTAAGTTATGTTCCTCCTATGCCATATGTGGGAAGTGAATTCGACCGGAAATACGAACAGTTCCAGCGCACAGACGATACATGGCTGCTTAGACTTTGTACAAATGCGTCACCGTAAGCCTACACCTTTACATTACGGAATATCGTCAGTGAACAACATACCCGGTTATGTTGTTACAACGATCACCACGTGTTGGATCATTGTTACGTTGGAAATATCTGGAGGGCCGTTTATTCGGAAAATATTCTTCATTAATGTAATCAAGACCATCCTGCATTTTATCGACGTTGAACCGGGCGGTTTAAAAATGGGAAGGTTGTCTTCAGTGATCTTAAATTCATCAAGAAATATCTCCTAATATTATATTCCTCGTTAATTACTTTTCTGTCATACTTTTCCAAGTAGGTCAGCATCAAATTTCAACTGGTACAGATGTTGTATTGCTTCGGTAGTTTTTCATTTAAGACCATTATTCGGATATACAAATATATACTGCTCAAGCAGCCTTCTCAGATTATATTTTGCATTTGTACGTTTCTGAGGTATTCTCTTATTAATCACCATTTGAGGAGAAATTCCAATCGATTCCGTTGCCGTGCCGTGTTAGCAGTTCATACGAACATGTCAGGTAACTACGGCCACATGAGTCATTTATTCCAGGGATACGTGTCAACCACTCCAAGCAAACCATCGATATCTCACCTCTGTCAGAACATATCATTGCCTGGTGTATCTATCCTCTGGTTCTTTAATGAATTTATTTTTGTCTGTCGAATAATCAGATCGCGGTGGTTGTGGTCAACGTAAATTGGCGCTTGTAGTGGCCATTCCAGCACAATTTTGATCGATGACTTACATACGTCAACAGGGTAATTGCCTATCCACGCTCATCAAGGATGGCTTCATCCGCGAATACAAGCGACTTGTTGGAGTCAAATTCAATAATTTTTTTATTTTCCGATGTTTAGACAACTATCATAAATTCTATTGGTGCAGACGTTCCGTAATAATGATAAAAGCAACGCTACACGGTCAACCCCGAATGCAACACAACGAGTACCTGAACCATAACGCATATCGAGATTAATAATACCGGTTTCAACACGGCTGGGTTTTGTGGGTAACTAATAGTTCTATAAAACACCTCTAAATGTATTTATGTTCAATCGCCGAACAGCATCGATTACATACAAACTGGACATGGGGACTTTTAACGGCATACATGGCTGTCGTAGACCTTGAATATACCGCGTTCTTGGTAATCTGAAATCCTGTTCGTTTATTTTTTTTATAGGTTTTTAGAACCTGTCCGATTGCTATGTCATAGCACCCTAGCAGCGGTTTGAACGACTTTAAGAGCAGCTGAGTTTTCAACTGTTGGAGCTGCAACAGAGGTTTATAGCCGGTCTAAGCTGTGTCGCTAATTGCATTCGCGGAAAGATCACGTCACTTGCTAGTGTTGGATTTATGGGCCTCAGCGTTTGAGTTAACGTACAGTCCCCACACCCCCTGCAAGGCCAACGTACAGTCCCCACACCCCCTGCAAGGCCAACGTGTCCATTTATCATGGTTAGATACAAGCCTCGGATTTGCCTTTGGATAGATAATTAATCAGAATTGCTCACCTAAGATAGCCCACATTTTGTAAAAGGGGGCATCGATGGAAGGGGGGGGGGGGAAGGGTAGGTACCTCCTAAAACGTTTGTCGGTCGCCCCTTCTGTTGAAAAGTTTTTTTTTGGTCCAGCGTATTTTGTCTCAAATTCAACATTGAATTATTTTCGATTCTCTTTTCATCATGTCAAATTATGAAAACAAGGCTTATTGGGGAGTGGGGAGATAACACCTAACGTAGACAACAATTTTGTTTCTCGGTCGCCTCCCATCTGATGCTACAAATCACTAGAAGCTACACACAGCTAGTTGGAGTCCATGCTCTGCAATTGCAAGAAGGGTTGTGACAGGTATCGCAGGTATTCAGCGTTTTTACTGTGGCATTGCATTGGTGTATATGATCAAACCTAATACGTATGTAATAGAAACATTGTATTTCATAGTATCTTATAAACATGCACTTGACGTGTATGCTGTTTCATCTTGTATACTTTATTTATTTCTACTCAAGATCTCATCATATTTAATATGTTTGAATCTTGTTATATATGCTGTATTACTTGCAGTATTTCTATAAGCACTGGACAATTATTACAAATGCAAATGTAATCGATGCAATGCAATCTAGTCAAGTTTTAAAACCAACAAATGTATCCATTAGATTAAGAACATTTATACAGATAGCTGCCAGATTGCAAAATGGCTGCCATATTCGCCACTGAATTTTTTTTTAAAGACCATAGCTAAATATCATTCTTTGGATATACCATAACTGTGAGCCAAATTTGATGCTTGCTTCACCAAATCCACATTTAACTGACCTAACTGTGTCGCTAATACTGTTTCGATTTTCCCAAATCTCGTTGCTGTTAATAGGGGCGCTGAGAGTCATGTAACATGAAATTTGTTTTGCCAAAACGTAATATTGGTGTATGTAATATTATATAATATGTTATGATATTTCTATTGCTACACAGTTTCTGCATCATGTACCTCTAGACAATATCTCTAAGCTCATATTTGTGTTCCATTCATTGTTCAAAAATATGTGTTTACTTCAGTCAAGTAGTACGTGTGTAGTGTAGGGAGTCACTAATTACACGTTAACATTTTTCCAACGGAAGATAAATTAGCGATCGAATCCGTTGAATGTTGCAAGCTGCATGAAACGTTCTGGCTAGCTTGTTAATTTTCATCATTCTATCATTCAGGCACAAATTCTATGAATGTGACTGATCTCAACAATACATCAAATGATACTACAAGCACAGACGCTGCAAGCGCGTCAACGGAGATGATTTTGAACTATATCCAAATGGTGAGTCGTTACCATTACGCCGAGAACAGTTTGCTTGTAGTTAATTTTCATGAATGTATCCAACCTTAATTTTGGTGATTGCGCAGAAGAGAAGAACATCTATAACATTACTATACCGTATACATTTTTTTTTTGTTAGATGAGACTTTTATTTTCATCCGTATCTTACAGTTAGTCTGCCTAAGAATTCTCCATTGTTATCGTCGATGACTTTCACAAAATCAATAATTGAAAATCTTCTACTGTAAAAAGAATTAATCTTTAATCATAATTAGACATAAAAAGTAAATCACAAATTAAATGAATTCTCCAAAAGAGCAGGTTTATTATATTAGCGGCATTTAGCTGGCCGTGTGCAGATGATAACGAAAAGGTAAAATATTTACAAACTTTGTATACATCTACCTTCATTTTACAACATAATCTTGCAACCAATATGAATAACTCTTGAAAGATAAGGTATTGGCGTAAGATGATATTTTATGTGGATTTTAATTGAAGAACCCAGGCAAAATTTTCATCCTTGATTGTGCAACTCCTACCTCTGAGAAGTGTAGGAACAGGGGGTCAGTATGAAGACCACAATGGTGCAAAACGAGTCCATTACCAATATACTATACCGACGTATATTATAATATGTTTTTGAGCTGGTAGATTTTATAGAATTGCTAATCACTAGGCATTGAACAGTCTTACTGAATACTATTGTTAACAAAAGATGCATCCAAGTCTTTTTTAATCAAGCAAACAGTCAGGCATCTTGTATTTTGTATTTTATTTGCTAGATTTCATTATGTCAAATTTCTATTCTTCACAGCTTTTATATACGACATAAAAAAGGATGCAGAAGTAATGTTCAAGAAAGAAAAGGATCTTTTAAAAAGACTTTGTTATTATTATTATTATTATTATTATTATTATTATTATTATTATTATTATTAATAATATTGTTAATATTGTTGTCATTATTATTGTTTTTATTATTGTTGTGGTTATTATTGTTATTAGTATTGTTATAATTATTAATATTGTTGTTATTATTATTGTTGTTATTTTTATTGTTGTTATTATTATTATTGTTATTGTTATTATTGTCGTTATTATTATTGTTATTGTTATTATTGTTGTTCTTGTTATTATTATTATTATTATTATTATTATTATTATTATTATTATTATTATTATTATTATTGGAGTGCTACATAATGTGTGCTGGGATTTTTAACCTCGCTTTAACAATTTATCAGTCATGTCGTTACAATATCTGAAGTGTGGCAGTTTATAGTGATATCTAGCTCTGAGGCATCAAGCCGCAGTCATGTAGTATCATGTCCAAAAAAATGCACGTTAACAGAGGAGCAGCTGATAATACGATGTTTATACGTTTTGGCATGACTTGGCCGAGGTTCAAATCCGCGACATCACGCATCTTATCGTACGGTCTAACACTAAGGCCACTGGATCTTTGAATAAACATAATCATTAATTGAGCCGGATGGTAGAGTGGTCTAAATCGCTCGATTTTTCCCAATCACTGCCATCTCACCTCTGTCAACGTGGGTTGTGTCTCGGTCCTGGCCGACGTCAGTATATTAGAAACAGGTAGCCGTCCGTGGATCCTGGAATCGTACAGGGGTTTTCATGGCTTCTTATATAGGCTATCTGGAACTGAGTAATGGCATTAAATCTTCAAAACAGCAACAACCTAATGACACTGTCATTTATATATTTGACATCAGTGTTATTACAAATAATCTACATTGGATTTGTTCGGTTATTGATTTTATAATCCAATTGTGAAATAATTATGTCACATCTGTTTTCAGTTAGAAGGCAGTCTGATTCTTGCTGGTCTGATCCAATTCTTCATCGGCGTCACGGGTTTGACGGGAGTACTCCTACGTTACCTGGGACCTGTAACCATAGTTACGGCCATGTTACTGAACGGAATCTACATAGTTAAGGCCTGCATGAAATTCATTCAGGCACAGTGGGGCATTGCACTTCTGTACGTGATTTTATTATTCTATTATCTCAAAGACACATTTTGTAAGAATCGATTTTTTAAAATCTAGATCTGCATACATATTTGTTGAAGACTGAATAACGGCATGCGGTTATTACCAAACTGAAGTATGGACCTGGTGAATAATTGATATTGCCTATGTCAGACAGTAAAATATTGCATCTTGTTGATGGTTAATATTATCATTTAATTATTTTTGAGACATTTGTTTTAAATGATCATCGTAGTGTGGCAATTTAAATTCTATGGCTCTGTTTTAATCGTTTGACATGTCATTTATGCATCGTAATATGAAGTAAATGTGACAGCTGACCAAAATATTTGTTTGATATTAGACTCATTTGAAAGATTTTAACACGTTTGTCAAATAAACGTACATGTGCTGTCATGCAGTCAATACTCAACCTAAATAAAATAGACTAATCAGTTATGGGCTATTTTACGTCTCCATTTAAGTTAATGTAGGCATTAGACCAATTGTAAATTTTAACTTATTCAAATAATACCGTATGCTAATGTAAAAAATGATTTAATAACCGCGATGAAAATTGTGTTCATATTTTTGTTCGCTAGACATTCGCTATCTAGATAAATATTACAGCTACTGTAAAATAGATTGAAAAGTCTGTAATGATACCCTTATGATATTGCTGTCACGGATGGATTTTACCTTTGCGCTTTGGTTGATTTATCATTGTTAGTTTTTAACGTTTAAAATGATGCATTGAAGTAACATGGCATTTCGAAAAATTGAAAAAGATTGACAAATTAGCTACTCCACCTCGTATGAAATCGCCGTTTTTGTATTGGGCTTTTTTATGTAGTGTTACTGAAATTTGTTCATTCTTTACACGTTCATATACGTGACTGCTGACAACGATGCATACGAAGAAGTTCATTTAAACCTGTGTAGTGTGTCCTTTGCGAAGTTTCTATGTTGGTTTTATTTATACATTTATTTTATCTTGCTGCTTTTCTTAGCTGTCTTCCATATTATTTTGAAACAAAAATTGGTAAACAAGAATCTTACTTTAACCCATATTATTTGGAAGATAGATTCAAGTGTTCGTTCTTACAAGCAGTTAGAAACGTAATTGCCCAAAGGAAACGGACTGATTCCAAACATGGTACAAATGTACAGTATAAATGAACATGATTCCAAACATGGTACAAATGTACAGTATAAATGAACACCATAAAAGTTTAGAAAAACAGCCCTGTAAAAGTGTTGTCGTTTGGCGAATTATTTTTGTCAAAATGACTACTTTCTCTGTTGTAAAAAAAATGCTGATTAATAATGTTACTGTGTAAATTCAAATACGGGGAACTGATTTTGAAATTTTTGCAGCTCCGGCATTGACATAGTTTTCAGATTTCATTCCTTAATCTAGAGTGTTTCATGTTTTATCCTAGCCTTTATCCATGTTGTTTTTTGCCATTTTCTTTCTTACGGTACTGATTTGCCATTGCTATGTACATTTCAATATCGGACACTGTTCCAATATATATATATATATTAAGTAGGTTAGACATGTGTGGTGCTGATCAATAATTGAAAGCACTTGATAACCCTCGCATGTAAACATGATGATAGTGTTGATGCACCAAACATAGATGTAAGCCTATTTGGTTGATTTACAGTAATATCAATCTGGACAACGTTACTGAAGTGTTCAAAGAGGATATAAAATGGTAATTACGATAGTAGTAATAGGGGGCAAAAGAAAAATGAAAATGATTTAATTTGCATTGACTTGAAGCTAAAAGCTAGAACCTTCTCTTATGAAAAACACGATGGTTGTTCCAGTGTAAAGGGAAAATTTTACTAATATATCTTATCCCATTATCAGATTACACATCAAATAATATTTTGTTCATGTTACATTAGACAAGTAAGACAGAAAATTGCTTTCCACTTAGGAATTACAGTAAGCAGAATCTAAAGATGAGAACCAGCTGTTTTACAAAGGCACCCAATTCATCATGCCACTTTCATTTCGTATGTGTATTCATTCGCTGATCTTCTTGGTTTTCAAGATTTTTCCAGCATTGTATATGTCATCATGTTGGGTTTATTGCCATGTGTCTTGGTATTAAAACGTGCTCACTATGCCCTCTCCCCTCAAGTCATCCACTGTGAAAACAAAGAATCACCACATCCTAGTTACTTGTAGCTAGGATATATTTTCGCAAATGTTGTTCTGTATTTTATCATTCATGCTGATTCGGATGGTTTGAATGTAAGCGTTGTAGGTGTTTTAGATGTCAAATAGCTTAATATTATATTCCAGTGCTGTTCAATATGCTGCACGCGGGCTGAATGCAAATGGCCCGCCAGTCCTCGAGCAATTTTAAATGCATTTATATACAAAATAGTCAATGGCATGCTTTCATAGCATATCATTTGCTTTTAAGTTTTCTGCTGCGACCCTCAATTCAAAAAAAAACATTCAGTTCCCCATGGTATCGAAATGGTTGGAAGTATTAGTCTATACATTTGAACTTGACTCATGAAATTTCTTGTGTGGTGAGTGTTATTGTGAAATACGTCCACATTTTAGTAATCAAAAATTAAAATTTAGACTAATTGGGTATATTGGTCAGCTTATGTTTAAAATTACTTTATGTTTTCATTGTCCAATGAATCATTTACTGTTTGTTTTCTAATACATTTTACCTTAATCGGACTTTATCAATAATCTTTCAAAATGTAGTATTTGTCATCTACCTATTAGATTTGTACTTTCCGGATGCATGAGTAGTTTGAAAATACCTAATTAAAAGATGCATTTGCATTAACTTGTCGTGTGTTTCATATAATTCCACATCATTAATGTCTGTATGCTATCCCTCTAGAAGGTATTTGTTTAATATTCGTCCTTGCTTACGTAACGTTCTGCTTGATGATTCAGTCAACCAACCATTCAATAGAATATTTTATGCAAATATTGTTTAGATTATTCCTTTCTTTCAAGTGATTTATGTTTCTGAGAGACGATTGTATTCATATAGTCAAGTAAATCACGTTGATCTAACGCACTGGTTTCCCATCCCCAAGGTAGCGACTCAAATCAGGGTCGCGAGGACGTTTTGGAGCACCTTGATGTTTGCCAGGATATTTTAGGTGGAGTGACAAAACTTGTATAATACGTTAACTATGTCTTAAAGATCAGATACAGTACTTTTCTTACGGTCTAGACCAAATATGGATGGGAATCACTGATCTCGAGTCTCAAGTAAATCCCATCGATCTAGAGTAACTTCCTAACTGTAATAGTCAAGGAAATCCCTTTGATATGTTTTTTTTTTCCTTAATTACAATATATACGTAAGTCCCTTTAATCTAGAATATCTCCTTATATATATATATATATATATATATATATATATATATATATATATATATATATATATATATATATATATATATACACACACACACACTGATACATATTCCGGTGAAACCTTTTGAAAGTTACCTGGTAACGGAGGAGTTGATATCCTGCATATACAAATAAGATAAACTGCTGACATCCAATGATTCAATAAGTGTCGTAGATGCACTGTAATGTATTTATGCATCTTTGCCACTAAATGTGGCCTCAGTATATCGAAATAGTTCCAGGAAAGCAATTGTTTGGAGCCTTTGATAATCTTTATATTATGTGAGGTGTTAAAGCCAATACCTTACCGTGTAAAGGTGTTAATTGGCATATGACTGTCGATATCATTACAGGTGATTTGTCTTTACATCCATAGGTTTGTTTTGTTTTTTGTTTTTTATGATTTAACGCCATTTTTCAGCACAATATAGGCTATACATGGCGGCCAGTATTAGTGGTGGAGGAAGAAACCGGACAAACCCCGGAAAGAACCACCAACCCACGAGAAGCGACTGGCAAGCTTTCTCACATAACTACATTTGCCGAATCTTAGACTCGAACAACCGCAGACAGAGGTGAGATGGCAGTGGTCCGTAACGGACAGCGCTTTAGACCACTCGGCCACTCGGGGCTCCACATCCATAGGTAACTTGGAGGTGGGCTATTTCTTGTTATTGGTCCAGTGTAGTTACTAGTTTTATATACAATCTAGGACCAAATTGTTATTTCAGGACTAACTAACTTGTTACCATTTGGCGCTAAAAACTTCAATTGCTGCGGACGAACGAGTGACAATGCCTCTTGGTAGCGAGTTAGTGAGGAATGAATTGCAAGAGATTCCCACGAATCTATAATTATCGCCGGTGAGCATCACCAGCGCGCGATCGAGTGGTACAATGATGAGTAAGTGGTCATACCATCAGGGACACTACATCACTTTGTACGCAGCGAGATAAACTGACTCAGTGCAACTCACACTTAGCCGTTGTTGCCATGAATGGGTAGGACTTGCTATATGTGTGAATTTACGTTGACAGAGGTAACTCTCTACATACATGCCGTATTGAAGATTTCTTTACACAACAGCACATGTGACTCATTTGGCTTTCTTATGATTATGTCCTATCCTCATTCTGATCTTTATGGTTATGTCTGATCCTCATTTGACGGGGAGAGCAGAGCCAGCCATGCTAGAGTAAAGTTTATGTTGCAATCCAAAGTATTCTTTGATAGACGTTCCTGCACACTCGTCTTTGAATTGTTCCACGATTTCCTTGTTGGCGCTGCTGAACAGCAGGTCGTTCTTTGGATACTCAATGGTGTTGAATTCGTTTGCTTGCGACTTATTGTGGTCTTGTAAACTGCGAGCCCACCACTAAACATCTTTCTGACACGGCTGTTCTCAGGCCATATAATTACTGTTGCTGAGTAATATTCATGATCCAGATGCACGACCCATATTACGTGTGTCAATGGTCGCTTCGCATCAAATCATTTATCTCAAGAGAACACGTAGATTTGAGCATATCCATTAAATACTGGACAGGAACTATTTTATCAAAATCTTCAGATGGCTGTTTTACTGCCGGTAGTTTGATGCTCATCTGGGAAAGCATTTGGTGTTGTGTTCAGATATAATTTGAGAGGAATCATTCATTGAAATTATTCATTAGTATTACAGAGATCGCATGGACGTATGAACTAAAACACTACTTTTTGACTATTGAAAATTCATTAAACTACATTCTTCATTATTTCAAAGTGATACATCAAGACAATTTTATATCAGTACATTCAATATTTAACTTACTTCTGAATATTCTAAAATGCGGTACTTGTGATAGAAAATTAAGGGCTATATGGGATTAAACTTTGTAATTTAAAGAAATAAATTATTTGTTAACTATACTAAGCTTGTTAGCTTTGCTTGTTTCTATTACTTAGTTAAAGACTAAAGAACCGTTACAGGTTATGGTTGTAACGTGATTCTTGAGAGCATCAACTGGTGATTGCAAATGTGAATCTTTTAAAGATGACCATTGGCCACTTAGGGAAGCATAAAGTACGTTAAATGATCTCGAGGCTTGGATGTTTTCACCTTTGATCAAGATGATGTAATTTAATTGTCACCGCTATAACATGATGCATTTTGCTATTGTTGTAGCATGTTAAAAATACGTCTTTTGTGTATATGGATACGTCTTTTGTGTATATGGATTGCTACATAGTGTATATGGATTGCTACATAGTGTAATTACAGCACCAAAATAATCACATATATAGAAAGTGATGGAATCTAAATTGTATTACTTCTGACAATATTTTAATTGGCAATGTTTACGTTCTATGTTTATATCAAGTCATCTTGTGTTACACTGCACAAAAAGGTTCACTAAATAATGTCACATGTATCGCAAATCACTACCTTAACACAGCATGGACTCTTGCAAAGTTGTTGTGGTTTTTAAAAGCCAAAACTTAAATCATCCCTTACAAAAATGGTAAATAATGAATTCTCTCCACATCTACGTTTAAAACAATGACTTTGTCATACGCAAATTGGTTTTCCTTTAATTTAAAACAGTTTATGCAATTAGATATGGACTGTTTTATCACGCTATATCAATCCTTGACGTTTATGTTATTGTATATACATTTTCATTGATGTCTGGTTGATGTTTCAGAACGTGTGGTGTCGCGATTATCCTGTCTGTATATCTGGAACATAAGAAGACACCCCTGCCATTCTGGACGAAGGAAAAGGGTTTTCACATCACATTCTACCCATTTCACCAAGTATTTGCTGTGAGAATATCTACAGTATATTCCTAAAAAAACAGAAAGCATTGTAATGAGCACAAACTATTAAACATATGATGACATGGAAATAATCCGATTTCAAGTTACATTCAGCTTTGTATTTATGATTATGACAACACACGTAATTTAAACGTTGAATTCGGGTCATAACGAACTGAATCATACAAAGTCCGGATTCTCTCTCTCTCTCTCTCTCTCTCTCTCTCTCTCTCTCTCTCTCTCTCTCTATCTATCTATCTATCTATCTATCTATATATATATATATATATATATATATATATATATATATATATATATATATATATATATATATATATCTTTGTATTCATGTCTCCATATTCATGTTTTAAAAGTCAGGAATGGATTGCTTGTCGTTATATAAATACTAGTATAAAATATAAGTGCAATTTTATTTATGAGTAATCGAAGATTGGTACACCATTTTTATCAATGCATACTTAAAGATAGGTATAGTTTAATCAAGTGTTCAGGTATGCCAGTTTTAGAAAAGGTATGGAATGCGTAATTGGAGTGTAAGATGTAACGGTCGATGTTAATGTATAGTGTCAGAGGTCAGAGGTATTTGCTCAGTTTAAGGGTCAGCTGTCACTCTACCGTTTAAAGTCCATTGAATTCACATAGTATGATGCCTATGTATCCTCTCTTTTTGAAGATTCTTATATCAATTATGGTTGGCTGGTTGGTCTGCGCTGTGCTGACATATTTCAACGTTTTCTCACATTCTAAAGACGCTCATGATTACCTGGCTAGAACTGATGCTCGATCCCAAATTATATACGACGCCAAGTGGTTTTCTGTGCCATATCCAGGTATCCATTCCAACAAATTTCCTTCTTTGACCGCAGTAGACGTATAATTGACAGCAGAGAATATTTTAGTCTCTATTCGTGATTCAATTGCTAATATATGCTACCAAATTAAGTACCCGTATATGATATTGCATATTCTGCCAAAGTACGTTTCCGTATATGACATAATATATGTCACCAAATTAAATATTTGTATATGATATTGTATATGTTACCAAATTAAGTATCCGTATATGATATTGTATATGTTACCAAATTAAGTATCCGTATATGATATTGTATATGTTACCAAATTAAGTACCCGTATATGATATTGTATATGTTACCAAATTAAGTATCCGTATATGATATTGTATATGTTACCAAATTAAGTATCCGTATATGATATTGTATATTTTGCCATATTAGTATCCGTATATGATATTGTATATTTTAAAACATTTAGTATCCGTATATAATATTGTATATTACCAAATTAAGTATCCGTATATGATATTGTATGTTATCAAATTAAATATCCGTATATGACATTATATGTGTTACCAAATTAAATATTCGTGTATGCTATTGTATATGTTACCAAAGTACGTATCCGTATATGGTATTGTATATGTTAGCAAAGTAATCATCCGTATATGATATTATATATGTTAAGTATGATATGGTATAGATTAATAAAGTAACTGTATATGACATTATATATATATTACCAAATTAAGGAGCCGTATATGATATTTTATATATTACCAAACTAACTATTCGTGTATGATATTGTATATGTTAACCAATTAGGCAGTTTCTAATGAAACCTTCGTCGAATCAACTATCTCCTCTAACCGAAATTGGCCTTTTTCTTTATCCTAAATTATTTTCATACAGTAAATTATGAAAAGGCCTAGCAGCAGAGAGGGTGAATCAGACAACCTTTACAGGCGTCGATTCGGTAATCTAAGGCTTCTTCGTAAATCGTAAAAAAAAGGCGTCGATTCGATAAATTGAGGCCTGGTCGATGAATTCGTCAATGACGCCATTGTCGTTGTCATTCACCCTCTCTGCTGCTACAGGTTAACCAAATATTTGATCGAGTCTTTAGGATTTGACAAACAAACTAATCGCTAGCACCTCATCTTGTAGATCAATTAAATTATTTGACTGGTCGGTGAGTCGGAAATTAATTCTCGTTAACGAATTATTATGGCATCGCATGTAAACAGGATTAATTGGGTTTTCAATAATTAGGAATCCTGGAGGAGCTGTTGGTGCAAATGAATAAAGAATATATCCTTGCTGAGCTTGATTTGATTGCTCTAGATAAATTTGATAACTTCCTTCGATTGCATCACATACTAAATTGAGCGCAATCACCGTTGAAATATTTACATTATGCGGGGCAATATGCCTACCGCCACCATCTGGATCATTATTATATTTGAGGAGAACAGTTGAATCTGATTTTTGTAGCGCCTTGATATCGGTTCTGACAATTCTTGCTAGTTCATCAGCGTTGTATTTGGGAAACTTGAAATTACGCAGATTGTCTTCTGTGATATTGTAATCGGTTAGGAATCGTTGTTTATTGTCGCTGTTGTCATTAATTATTGTTTGAATAATTAGTTCATATATATATTCCATGTCAGATATAAGTTGATTTATTATTTCAACGTGTTTTTGCGATTTTGTTTTCCGTAGTTGTTCTAGTTGTGTTTCATATAACTGTTTAATTTCATTAAAATAACCACGGATGTCAGTTATCGTAAATGAAATAGTAACAGATGAGTCGGCTGTTCTTTTAATGATAAAATCCCATTGCAATGTGTCTTTGTTGGTAAATATAAATCTATCGGCGATTTTTCCTTTTCTTATATCAGATAAATTATCTCGATAACTGGGATTGATTTCATGATATGATTGTACGTCCGTGGTTAAGTCGGCGGTGGATTTTTCCGGTGATTTTTCAGGCCATCGTAACACTGTTCTTAACGAGCTATTATAGATATCTACAATGTATCCCTCTGTGCTTATTTCGATCGACGACGAGAGCGTTGGTTCATGAAGTTTAATAGCTATTTTTGATTCTTTTACAGTGATTGATTTTATTCTACGCTGAATTTCAGCATCGATTTGCTCAATTTCGTACGACCCAGTTGGTAACGAAACAGTTTCCCACGCTGGAGTACCATCGGGTTTATTCTTATACGAGAACACCAATGCGTTATTGGGTTGCTGACCACCAAATGCAACCGATCTGATATTAGGCCAGCTATGATATACTCGTAATTTTGCCAGCGCGATCTCACGCACTGGAATCGGAGAAGGGAAGTTCACACTAAATTCAGCATTTGTTGATGTTATTGATATCATGCTTGTTCGTATCGGAGTGGTATTCTCTGCGATTCGTTGAAGCAGTTCGAGTGACATTATTATTAACGTTATCTTCAATATTCAATTTCAACATCGCGGAGTTATACAATTGAGTCATCGTGGAAAATTCAACATCGGATATGAACGAATTATCTATTGACAGCGAGATCAACTCGGATAATTTCGAGTATGCGTCAAATACCACCCGGTACGAGCTGTATAATCACTGAGTTTTTTCTGAGAACACGATGATAACTTTTTAGTTATCGCGGTGGCGACTGCCGCAATTGTTGTTGCCGCGGAGATAGCGATTGGAACTGCAATCGGAGCCATCATGGTCACCGTCGACAAAATAACCCCGGCGCTGGCCATCACACCGGAGACCGAGTACACGGTGATGTCGATGGCGGTAATTCTTCTGCGGTATTTCTTTATTTTTTCACGATAGCGCTCAGAAAGTGATTTCAAATTCGCGGAAAACTCTTTCACGGTGTCGAATCGATATTGCGACGATGACGATGATTTCATCATTGACATTATTATTTTAAATCTGATAGTGTTTTCAATTATCCTATTATTGAAACGGTTTTAGGATCGGATGAGGGGACACCGGATACAAATTCTATTATCCAGGGTAGTGACTCCCTAATCACAGACTCGTCGGAATTGTTTATAGTAATCGTAAGCGGGATTGGTATATAGGGTGGAGGTGGTGGTACTTTCTCTAGTATATACATCAATGTGTTAACACCGCTGATACCCGTGATGCTGAATACCAAATCAAATTTATGGCGATGTATTATTGTAAGTCGGTAGCAACCTGGTACACCAGTATGTCTGTGGCCAACTAGAAGATAATTTTCTTTTCCTCGGATCCAATCAAGAGTTCCACTATCAACCGTGTATACGATGTTATCAACGGTTTTTACGCGGTGTGGAATTTTTACCTTTTCAAAATCTTCTTTTAGTTTAAGAATATCATTATACATTTCGAGGTAATTTGTCTTGATTTCGTTAGTATTTATCGTCTTCAACGTCTCCTTGTTTAAAAAGAACGATATCAGAAGGTATTTAAACTCATCGAGAGTTTTTAGTTTAAGAATATCATTATACATTTCGAGATAGCTTACATGGACTTCGGTAGAAATCATCATCCTCCCATCCCTCTTGCTAAAAAAGAATGGAACCAGAAGGCCTGTGATTCCAAGCTATGCTTGGTTTTCAATATACCGGTTGATGTTAGAAAAATTTGTCGTGATATCTTGGGGTTTACTGCCCTCAAAGAACTTATTAACAATTTCGCTGATGGGCTTTTGTTCGTCAATAGCTTTTTTAACTTCAGCGAGGGTTGGGCCTGTCAACGATCTGGTTTCAGACACAGGTGTTCTCCCTAAAAATTTATCCACGATGGTATTAAGTGTTGTTTGTCTCACCATAAACATATTAATATCTTTGAGAGTCGTTGTAGATGTAGCTGGGGCACCAAAGAAACTATTAGCGACGTAGGCATTGTGAGTATGCTTGCCGATAAACTCGCTAATTTCAGCGAGAGTCATGCCAGCCACAAGCGGGGTTCCAAAAAACTTAACAATGACGTCGTTAGTGGGTTTTTGTACCTTTTCAAGATTTTCTATTAGTTTAGAAATATCATTGTAAATATCGAGATAATTTGCCTTGATTTCATCTTCATTCATCATCCTCCCCGCGTTCTTGTTAAAAAAGAATAGCGATAGAAAGTTTTTAATTTCAGCCAGAGTCATGCCAACCACAAGCGGGCTTCCAAAGAATTTATGTACGACATTTTTGCGAAAATTGTTATAACCTCGTATATGATCATCCAACTCACGGCCGCGGGTGGCAATCATGCTGTCGTGGGCGTCAATCGCGTCGGTGATCGTAGACACAAGTTCACCTGGTTTAAGTTGTCCATCGTTGGAATACAGCGCAATAGAGTTTTCAGCGGCGTCGCGCTGCCGTATCAAAATGTCATTCGCGGATATACTACTACTTTTTAATTTACCCTGGCGATCTTGAAATACAACTATTTCGTTCGGGTCAACACTTGTTAAATTTAACGTCTCAGCGATTTCATCTTCAATTATTTTTTTTACATCCTTGATAGAACCCGCAGATGTTTCCGCGGTGGGTTTCGACATTGACAGAGATCGTCCCCAAATATTAATCATTATTGTAAAGACTCTAGTATTTTTAATTTATTGATTCTCTAAAATTACCTTGTAATTTCCCACTCGTGTATTTATTTACAACCAGATGAGGTGGTTTCTGTGACGATGAAATCTCCGCGAGGACATTTAATACTTCACGGCCGCATATCGGTGGATCATTTAATTGTTGTGTTGGCAGCGTGGAATAAAAAATCGGAAACTCTTTGAGTTTCATCGAAGAATTTATATACCGCATAAACTCGCTTGGCGGAGCTAACCCATATGAATCGAAATAGACAATCCCACGCGGATCGATCGCGTATGCAACCCAGTGAGTTCCCAATCCGCTGCTGTTATCAAGATTGATGATTCCGGTTTCAACGTGTTTAGGTTTTCTCGGTAATTGATCTCTCATAAAAACCCCTCTGAAGTTTTTTATCGCTATTTGTTTAGCAGCATCAATTAAATCAAAATGGGACATAGGGAGAATTGGGCTTTCAACTAATAAACCGTTCCTGGTATTCTCAGACCCTTTCCGCTGTACCATGAATACGGGGTTTCTGGTAGTCTTAGACCCTTTCCCTTTTTTTTATATCCTTTCCCAGTTGCCTTTTTCATCGCCATCCCTGCCGCGGTCCCAACGGCTCCCAACGCTGCCGCTTTCGCCACTGCTGGGGCAGCCGCTGCAATCAATGCTGGTATTGCAGCTAACAATGGAAATATACCACCTGATTTTATCATGTTCGCTATTGCAGCCTTTGAAAATACAATTTGAACCCCTCTCTTATTCTTTAGCGCATCATTGAAATGTTTTATTTGACGATCCGTCAGTGATATTTTATGTGTACCGCCGGACATCTGCGCTGGTTTTAACGTTATTGTGGTTCCACATTCTTTAGCGGATTTTGATCGTAATTTCTTGACCTGACCATCGGTCAGCTTGACACTAACAACACTATATGGCATTTTATTGTAAACACATTTATGCTTTCAATTGATCTAATTGGAAACTCTTCAAGTTTCATTTACGTATTTTCCACTGGTGCATCAACGATTCTCATTCGTCCGCCAGCTCCTTCTAACAACATTGATTTGTCGCTGAGAATAACAGCAACCGCTCTATAATTAACACCACCAGGATCTATACGAGCCCTAAAATGTATGTCAACGACGGATTGTCTTGTTAAATCAAAATGCTCCAGCGAAAAGTAATAAATCGGATACAAGTTCTTAAAATCGAGTTGCGATATTTGCAAACCAGTATCAACATTTTGATCACGGGCCATAAATGACAGCATCCGATGATACACACGTGCTATTTGGTTGTTTCCGTAATTAAGCTGTATATCCTCAGATGGTTCTTGTTGTCCGTTTATTCTCAGCGAAACCTCATTTACTCCTAATTGATCGAATATCATATGACTGCGTTCTTGGGAACCTAATCGATCCCTATTCTGTAGAGCTACAAATATGTGGCGTGGAGCTGAAACCCCTTGTTTTGATGCCAAATGCCATGTAAATGTACCAGCGACATTATCATCTTTGGCATCAGTTGTTGTTGTTAGCCAACTTAGCAATGATTTACCGCCTGTTTCCATAAATGAATGTAGCCGCTCTTCTCTGGTAATTGATGGTGTCATTACTGGCATCCACAATACTATTTTACTCAAAACAACTTTACCATCAGCGGCACCAGTACGCCAAATTGCATCATTGTCATTGCCTTTTCGCGCTAACGCGATTGTGTGTTTGGCTCCATAGATAACTTTTCTGACATTTCTGCAGAATCCAAATATGTGATGGAGTGGAATCGCACATGAAAAATATCGCTGTTGTCCTTGCAACATTACTACTCGTGTTGCAAACCCTAGATTGAAATTGAGATTAATATCTACGACATCAAAGGTACCAACCGGTCTAGTATATCCGGCTGGTGCTGGATCAACTGCGGTATCTCGTGTTGCTTTTACCCTAGTATGATTAATGTGATCAGCGTGATTATTAATATCTTTTGCAAACATCATAGACGGGCCAGCCTACCATGTATAATCATCGGAGTATCTTGCTAGTCCGATTATTGTTGTTGCAACATCAACATCACGGTCTATTGATTCAATTTCTTTTCCATCAATGAGATATTTTGCACTGTCAAATAGCGCCATTATGCCATTGTTGACGAACCCAACTCGGATATTTGGGTCACCTGCATATGTTGTATCAGCTGCAACATTTGTTACGAGTTTTCCTTCTACTTCGATAAATGCTTCACATGGCAAAAAGTATTTACTGGTATCTTGAACTTGAAGTTCAATTCGCGATCGTAGGTCGGGTTGTATTGCATGATAGGAATAAAATTGATAATCGCGGACGGAATTGTCCTTGGGTACTGGGGCTTCTATATCAAGAGCGGGATCAGCCTGTTGTTTAAACATTTTATTAACATACTAGTGTTTTCAATTGTGAAACTCTTTATAATCATCGTCGTTTTTGTTTTCGTTTCAAACCACTTCCTGCTATCGCGTTCATGATAGCGCTATCTGTTACCGGTGAAGTCGTCAATGGCAACGGAGTCACCGAAGCAGCCAACGACGCTAGTTTTTCTTTCACTGCGCTATTTATTGCTTTGCTGAGTTTTGCAGGCATCACTGTAGTTGATGGCAGCACGAATGACGAAGTCATTCCTGGTTTCTTTCGCACCAATGATGCTATTTTATCTTTCGCGGCAGAAAATGCCTTTCCTGCAAGATTTCCAACAGCGCTGATTCCTTTATCACGAATAATATCAATGGCTTTCATTGATAATTGTTTAGCTAACGGCGCCACTTTTGGGGCCATTCTTGTAAATAACCCCGCAATGGTATTGCCGAAACCATCTCCGTAATATGCTCTATAAACAGGCAATCGTGAGTTCACCACGTAGACGCTTACTGGTTTATCATGGTTGTAGTGTATAATCATCTTGTTATAAAACTATCAGCTTTTCAATTAGTGATCAATCGCTGTAATAACCATGGGCATCTTTGTGATTTTCAACTAATTCAGCAATGAGTTCTCGATATACATTAATGTCCATGATACCACCGGCAAATAATCGTCTACAGATATCAGCGGCCTCATTAATTATTTCCGGTGAGTTATTTCCGGCTCGTTTCCCTCCGATGAGAACTTCTAACCGTGATATATCACTGAGAATATTACCAGGACAAGTAACGTTAGTGTTTTCAACTATGCCGCTACCTAAATATTCATCTTCAGTTGAATCCTCTTCAACTAGATACATTTTATCTATTCTACTCAATACTTTGTCTTTAAAACTCTCAAAATCATTGCGGTTACTGTCTGTGATTCTAAATCTATCACGGTTTGCCAGGTATACTTTTTTTTATCCAATTCTCGTTGTTTTTTATATACTCTTTATACCCTTTGTTTACAACTCTTTTTCTTTGATCGAGTAAAAAATTCTGCACGGTAAAGTTAATTAAATCATTGTCATCTTTAAATTTTTTAATTATGCTGTATGCATCGTATGTAAATATATTTTGCGGTGAATACATTTTTTCTATAGTAATGTCTACTTCTCCCCTTTCTTCTTGTTTTCTTGCAGTAGCACCTAGTTCTTATTGTACTCGCTCTTTTTTTTGTTGTTGCCGTGAAGTAGTTACTATATCTACTGGAAGTGTTTCTAAAGACTTTTTTGTTTGTTCGGTCTCTGCTGCAATTTTTTCAAGCACACCAAGAACAGGCACTTCTCGTCGCTTGCCTTCCTTAGGAATATCTCCAAATATTGCTCGTTCAGTTGCTGTTTTTACATCTTTGGTCGCCTTAGTTCCCGGGGCGAACAGTTGTTCACTTGACACAGAAAAGTCAGTCTGCGCTTGTTGTCGTTGTTGAAGTTTCTCACGAACTCTGTCTCGATCGGTATAAACTTTTTAATTGCTGCTAGCCGCTCTCGGGCTAATCTAGTTGTAAGCGATTCACCTACCATATATCGTTTGTGAACTGAATTTTCAAATGTGAAACTATCACAATTAAAAGATGAGTTATTAAATAATGTACCATCAAGCTAACGTATCCATCTCGGACAAGGTTAAACTGTACGACGCTATCCGCGAGTGTTTCAGAAATAACATCGCTGGGGGTTTCAGAATTGTAATATCTTAGAACGGCGATGAACGATTTTTGTTAACGACGCGGCAACAACAACAACTACGTGAAAATGGAGGCGTCGCGGTGATTACTTGCTACCACAACCAAATCATCCAGTACGCACATAGCTGCATGAGCAAGCCCAAACTGCTGAGTATCCTTTCAGGAGAAAATCCCATGTGAGTGTTACAAAAAACGCTAAAAAAAAATATTTTTTTAAATAAAATTTACTGAAAGACTATTTTTTTAGTAACGCTCACGTGGTTAAAATACTGGTTTTTCCTCGTTTAATATTTTTCTAAGATCACGAACTTTAGAACTAATTTCAGCTCGTTTTTGATACTCTTGGCCGAGCTTTTGACGTATTGCTTCAACGGTGCTAAATAGCGTTATAAATACATCAATATCGTTACCGTACAAACAAGCATAGATGGACTTTTGAATTCCTTTCACGAGTCTGTACATCTTAGGTAAAACATAACGACCCTTACTAGACTGATACTCAATGTCTTCATATTCCGAGGTAATCCTGTCACAGTCGAGATCTTTAGATAATATTATCCCTCTATTTTTTTAAATTAAAATTTCAGCAATTATAACATTTACATCTTTGATATCCATTATTTATATAATATATTTTATCTTTAATTATTAAAAAAAAATGCAAAATAAATGGTATAAATTATGAGCGGTTATTCATTCATGAGTCCCTTATTCAGGCCTTTGTGTCTTTGTTAGGGTCTTTTCTTTTGGCTATCCATTCCAGATGCTCTTTTTTGTGACCCTAACACCGTTTCTATTAGCCGGTAGCCTATTCTGTGCTACCCTATGGGGTTCCTCATGTGAATGTAGAGCTTTTTGCATCAATTTATACCATTTATTTTACACCCAATTACTTTGACAAACACATAATCTCCGGCGAGGGGTCTAACTCAGCAAACACTGAATTAGATCTCTCAGAAGGTATATGTTTGATTGGATGTTATTGTGGCGTGGGCGTGGTAAACCAAACCAACATGGCAACCCATGAAATCAAATTCATGGTTGCATGAGTTGGAAAAAACACCAACCCACGCTACCGAGAATGCGATAGCATGAGTTACAATGTTGGTTTGGCTGAGGGGGTTCGCCTCTCCCCCCACCCAATTAATAGAAAAACATCTTCCGTTTCGCTATCAAATAATGTATCTGCTATGGGGACCGAACACGTAGTAGTTGATAGATCTGTGTTTACGAGACAAACACGCTACCGTTTAGACTACTGAACCGTCATACAAAATAGAGATTTTTTAATATATATATATATCTTCTGATTATACTTAACAATAAGAGATTTTTAAAATAGACAATTTTACTGTATCCATCGTATTTAGGAAATAAAATACTAAGTACACACAAAACGAATAATAATTTAACTGTGTTGTTTAAAATATAATGTAAATATTAGTCACGCATGCCTGCGTCAGTGACTGATCATACAGGGTGGGAAACAATTTATATATACTTAATTAAGGGTGGTATATTTCCTTGAATTACTTATTAATGCTGCAACATTTAAATGAGAAATATTTTAAATAAAACAATAATACAGTTGTTAAATAACAGCGTATATTTCCCTGTTCTAATTCTCTAGACAAAATGCATTATCGATTAAATCACAAAGAGCTGTATACAGAGGAATTTTAACCAAGCCCATTTAATTGAACGCGTAAAAAAGGTCTGTACCAGTCCTAAAGATGGTTTATCGCGATACCTACTTCAATGAATGGGAAACACTGTTCCGGCTGAGCGCATATGTATTGCGCTGGATTATAAAGAACGGTCTGTACTGAAAGTGTATTAATAGATGGTCTAAATAAATACAACTGTTTAAATGATGCGGTTTTAGCCAAGCGACAATAAAACGTTTTAGAAATTGTTAAAAAATAAAATTCTACCGAAACTATGTTATACTTCATTACAGTCACGTGTGCGGCGCGCCTAGTCAAGGTATACAGGTAATAGCAGACAACAAATTCCTTTGACGTCATAATACAAGGGAACTTAGTATGTAGAGTGTGAATTGCGGCGGATTTATCCATAAAGGATTTATCTCCCTTGAATAGTTTCAGGTGTATACGAATTTTATTTTATGACCATTTTTTTTAGACAGAGCAGTTTTAATTATATTTTCTGAAACAAATCGTATTGAAGACCTACAAATGTCAAAGTATCTACTAGCTTTATTTATTGATTGAAATTTTTTCTCCTCTTTGGTTTCTAAATCAAACGATTTGACCCCCCTATGGCGTTTTGAGTGCCTACCAGCGTTGATTTTTAAAAGGTTATCGCGCTGCGAGATGGATTGAAGATTCTCAAGACAATTATCAGTCTTTACGCCATTTATTTGATCAATCACAAAGCCATCTTTAATTAATCCGTAAAATGCTTCATAGATGGCTCTTTGACAGAGATACTTCTTCCCCCCGGCTGTAAACATCAAGTATCCCATATTATTTACCCATCCAACAGGCCTTTTTAGTCTGCAATTTCTAACAACACCATCACTGGAGGCTTCGTAATTAACAAGCACTGGATGGGGTCTGAAATCTTGGCTCATTTGTATAATAATACTACTTATCTAATTTATATCTGCTTTAATTATAAATCTCTTGATATAATCTTGAGGGTTTTTTATGATTTTGTCCTTGATTTTATCAAGGACGTTAGGGTCAATGACGGTATTTTTTATTCGTTTGTCATAATAGCGTTTTAGTTCCCTGTATCGTTTACCCCCACAAGCAAGACACAACTGCGATTTTCCCCTTACCCCAGCCCCACATTGGAGGCATGGGAGAGGACCGAAAGAACCGTTGCGAACGCTTTGTAAATGATACCAACAGAATTCGCTTCTGCATGATTTGTTACACGGGGTTGTTGATCCAATCATTAGCCACTTGCAGTGATTCATTATACTATATTTTTCTATTTAAATACTTGTTTTAATTATAATATGAAGGAGTTCAAGAGATTATCGAAAATTAAGCCTTGGAAAAATCCTAAATTCATTGATTATACCATGAAAGAATTCCAAAGATTATCGAAAATTAAGCCCTGGAAAAATGCTAAATTCAATTTCGATAAAGAGTTCAAGAGATTATCGAAAATTAAGCCCTGGAAAAATACTAAATTCAATTTCGATAAAGAGTTCAAGAGATTATCGAAAATTAAGCCCTGGAAAAATACTAAATTCAATCTCGATAGAGTCTCTGATACACCAAAACGTCTAATCGGTGATAGAACTATACTAAGTAAAATCAGGGAGTGTTTTAATGAATTCTACCGAGACGGTGCAGCATACTGTTGGTCGACATTTCGAATTATTTATAAAGATGTCAATGTACCCAACATCGATGCTACTATGAACGATGAAAGAGCAGCTGAGATAATTTCACACCTTGGCCCGCCAAGGAGCTGGAAATTCAAGGGTAAATTGCAAAGCAATTCCCATCAGAAGTATTTTTTCAGAATAAAATTCATTATCGAAGTCGAAGGCAAATGGATTATCAGGGATAAATTTGAACCAATCCTCAAGGATAAAAAAACTGTCATTGTGAGTAGAGATTCCAAACCAGGAATTCTAACTGGAATTGACAAACCATACTACGAGAGATCTTATCCAGTAACAGCAATTGTTTATGGGATATATCCGTTAAATGATAAACCCGATATTGCAAAACTAGCTCCTATGAAATATTCTAGATCACTAAATTGTGTAGCAACACGGGTAATGGAACACTTCACAAATGCATCCCGAGGAAATAAACTAACTGATCTGCGACGTAGGAAAATAACCGAATGGGAACTGACAGTGAAACAGCACGGTGCAAAGATTTCTGATATAGCTAAATTAGAAACATCATTAAGATTCCCAATATCAGTAACGACAATAACCGGAGAAGTATTATACGAACCGAAATATCAATCACAAGGAGCGCCAATACAAATTATTGATCATAACAAACACGCGTGGACACCTGCAGTAACAATATTTCCACGAGATAGAACCGTGAGATATATCCCTAAGGAGTTCGTCGGGGATGTTTTTTATAATGAGAAATTATTCGATGTTATTCACACGCTGTGTAAGGATGATCCTGTGTCAGTGTGGTTACTTAGAAGTGATGAAGATCCCGAAATAGGATTTGATCAATTTGTAAGACCAAATGGTGAATTATATCGCGTTGAAGAATTAGATAACAGAATGAGAAAAATCGCTAGTGATTTTTCACCGGAGAGTTCCCATGAAAAACTATTAACGGATAGTTTTACTATTCCATCAGTGGTAGCTCACTTCGCAAGAGAAAAAACTCATGGCGTCCAACACAAAGTGATTTTCTCGAGGACGTTAAATTGAGTTGCGTCAAATTTAGTCATGGAGGACTGTGGAATACGAAATACCATCGTGGCGGTATGATTTCAATTGATATATCCGCGTGTTATCCTGGAAGTTTTCTCGGGTATGGAGAATGTAGTAATTATTTTAAACGATTTGGACACCCCACACATGAAATGACTCGTGTTGCGATTAATGGGCCATTACCTGATTTTGATTTAACCGGATTCGCTCGTGTGATATCATTTGAACTCGCTACAGGGTTACATCCGTGTAGTTATGTTTGGCTTGGTAGACATATATCTGAAAAGACCTGGATGCCAATAGTGTTACTACGATATATAATTGATTGCGGTATGCTAATATCGTTGATTGTTTCCGAAGCTATTATATCCTATCGAGCTCAGAAAGAAGTTTGGCTACCACAACCCGATCTAAATCGTATAATTAGCGAACAGCGAAAACAGTTTCCAGATTTCAATGAAGAACAAATCATGAATTGGTCTAAGAAGTTATTTGAAATTAAAAAAGAACAAGCAAAAGATTTTGGACGAAGAATAATCGGTAAATTTACCCAAGGTGGAAGATACGACAATGCAAAATATTCTTCGCGGTTGATCATAGACATCGCTGAATACGATTTTATTGTAACGGATTTAACGAAACAGGGAAAACTTGTATCCCGTAAGGATGCTTTCCTATCCGATGGAAGACGATTAGGTACAATTGTTACCTATTGTGATGGATATATTAAACAATATACGCATTGAGAAGTTCTATGCTAGCTTATGCTTCTATCAATTTATTTTCGATGATAAATAGATTTCCTAATACCGCAGTTAGAGTAGCCACTGATTCTATTTATATCCACGAGAAATACAAATCAGATGTAGCTAAATTCACAGATCCGGAGGCGAATTGGGGATGTTGGAGATTTAAAAAGGAAACGCTACATGAGTATTGTGAATCGGCAGAAGTTACCATGGATGAAAAGTACTTAAAGTGGGATGAGATTCAATCAGAATTTTCTAATGCACCACCGGTATCTGATCCAATATGTAGATACAAGACAGTTTATTTAAACAGTTGTGGTGGGTCAGGAAAGACAACTCGTGCAATTGTATTATATCGTCGGTCAACCATGATTGTGTTAACACCAACTCACAGACTCGCCAGAGAGATGAAACAACGAGGGGTAAATGCCCGTACCTATCACAGTTTTTTTCGATGGAAGGGTGACAAATGGACTCCTGATCGAATGGGTGATAAATTCATTCCTGAAATCATAATCTGGGATGAAATATGCACAGTGTCATTAGATGTATTACAAACATTTCTCGAGTGGTTGTTAAACAAAAACACAAAGGTCGTCATGTGCGGTGATCACGGCCAACCACCACCATTTATCGGTGCATCCCCACATGAATGGCTAAAGGGTTTTGTAGACTATTATGAAGAAATTAATACCGACCATAGATCACTTGATGAACAATTACGACAATTCAAAGCTCTAATTAGATTACAACCGGATAAAATCCAATGTGAAATAGCGCGTGAAATAATTTCAGAAACTCCCATGAATAATTTTTGGGAAACGTGGAGACCAAATGATTTGATAGTAGCAAGTAGAAAAATAGTCAGAGACACACTTCAGATGAAATTATTTGAAACGCATAAAAAAATTTGCAACACTTCCAGTACCGTTGTGTTATAGGCCTTCGGATACACGAAAGCAGAATATTGAAGTTGATATTCCAGGAAAGAGTGAAAAGCAGATTCTCGTGTTAAATGATATTGTGCTGGTTGATATCAGCGTCGTCGAAGATGCATTGCGTGCTGATAAATCCCCATGGACGTTAGATTACGCAGCGACAATACACTCTTCACAGGGATTGACTATATCAGATACAATTGTTTGGATGGTGGATAATCACATCGAATGGTCGAATTTAGTCTATCTTGCAGTATCCAGAGTACGAAGAATAAATCAACTTCGAAGAGTTGTCCTGGATGATAATGGCACTACAATGGATGATGCTAGCATCGTTGATGTTAAAATTATTGATAAAAAACTCTCCGGTTACAAACAACAAGACAAAAAAAAACACAACGAGAATTTGACATTGATGCTGAATTAATAATTACGCTGAAGCAACAACAGAATAATCACTGCGCGAGTTGCAATTGTATAATGCGTTGGCAGTATTCGGATAAAGATCCTCGCCAATTTACCGTAGACAGAAAGAATAGCAGCATTGGTCATATCAGAGATAACGTTATGCTGACTTGTCTTGAGTGCAACAGACGAAGGGGGTGCTAGTTAAGACCACGCGGTGGTAATTGAGTATCCTCGGGAATTACCTGTAGTTGTTGTCGAGTAAATCCTCGCTGAGGAGCAGTTGAATCCAGTTTATAGATTGGAGGTCTACCAGTAGATCGTGTTATACCGGATATCTTATGCGTAGTGACGCTCCAAATAGGATCGGTAGCTCTTTTTTTACCACCCTCAAGCTCTCCTGGTTCGTATAAATACCTAACAGTGACATTACTACCAAGAATTAGTTCTTTGAAATCTTTTTGTGAAATTCCTTGGAATTCCATTTTTGGTATAGACGCTTTCTTAATCGCGTTGACAGGTTTCATGTTAATTGTTCTAGTAATCTCGTTATTGAGCGCGGTAATCACAGCTGGTAATCTCTTAACCTATTCACGGGATCTTTTATCCTGAATAAACTCCTTCGCGTATTGATATCCAAATAACCGTTCAGCAAGAGTCCGATTAAATCGTTCAACAATTGCCTGATCGCGATGTAGCGCAGTATGCCCTCGTCTGATGGTGACATTGTGATGTTTCATCGCAGATAAAACAGCGCCTTGAAATTCCTTGCCAGGATCAACTTGTAACAGATTTGGCCAGCGTAGTGGGCCTCGTCGATAAATCTTTTCAAATGCAGAAGCAACTTCAGGTGATGATTTTGTTTTTAGCGGTTCCGCTTGTTTGTATCGACTAGCAACGTCAACTACGGTTAACGCGTATTTGTAACCGTTGTCATGTGGTAAAAACAATAAATCAGCTTGACGAACTTCATTGGGCCCGGTAACATCAAAATGCGAGAAATTGATTTGTTTAGGACGCGGTAGATAAATTTGCCATATAGCCTGTTTGGATAACCAATTAACCGCAGTAGCCTTTTTCACTTTTGCGGCGCTGGCGAGTTTACTGATTGCTGCTTTATCCTTCCAGTATCATCTCGGAGAATAATAAATAGATTCCATATTATTAATTACCAGCGCCCATCATCAATTTGCCTTTCATAGCCGATTTTACCAACCACGAAGCAAATTTTTCTTTCAAAGATTTATCAGGAATAGCATTTAACGCATGAATTAATTTCACATCCGCGAGATGCCTGTTTTGCAGATTGCTTCTTTTATATGCAACATCATGAACATGACACGCCTTATCAATAGCGTTTATCGGATACTCGCCGGGTCGGGGTTGATTTTGATCATCAAGTCTGATATCTAATCGTGTTCCGGGACCACATTAGCTATATCTTGGAAGGTGCTTTTCTCCGGGGTACTTTGCCCATGGGGTTCCAGGGAGCTTTGCCAATTTGGCTGCGATATCACCTCCTCGTTTTTTTTTTAAAACATTTCCGGATTTCATAGAAATAAATCTAAATTTTTTTGTAACACATGTTGCACATCTACCAGTAAGTGCAGATCTGTTATTTTTAGTTGTAATCGTCGTCACATCATTTGTGCTAGTACGCGTTTTACACTTCACACAATATAGATCCATAATTTATGTATAGAGATATGGATATAATTGATTTTTCAGCGACTAAAACAAGAGAACCAGTTAAGCATCATGCAGCGCTACCAAACTCTATCCCCGCAATTATAATCGGGCCATCTGGATCCGGCAAGACTCAATTGTTGCTCAGTTTAATAATGAGATGGATGAAGTGGGATAAATTGTATTTAGTTGCTCCTAGCGTAGATGATCAACGATGCTATGAAGTGCAAAAAGATTTTAAAGAAAACGCTTCAGAAATTAAGGGTGAGAACGCCATTGAATTTATAACCGATATTGACGAGGCACCATCCGTGGATGACCTTGATGGGAGCATTAACAATTTAGTCGTATACGACGATGTGATGTTAGACAATCAAAAAAAAACAGCTAGAATATTTTCCCGAGGCAGGCATAAAAACACCGACGTGATATAAGTCACTCAACGCTACACTCAGATTCCAAAAGTGATAAGAGATAACTGTAATATTCTTGCTGTATTCAACGGCGTTGATACACATACGTTACGAAATATTTGGCAGACATGGTGCTCTGATATGGACTTCAATCAATTTAAAAATTTCTTTAGTAACGCTCAGTCGACCCCGCATGGATTTATAACAATAAATTTACATGATCCTCGGATACGATATCGTATCGGAGTCGATCAAATATTTGGTTAACCTGTAGCAGCAGAGAGGGTGAATGACAACGACAATGGCGTCATTGACGAATTCATCGAGGAGGCCTCAATTTATCGAATCGACGCCTTTTTTTACGATTTACGAAGAAGCCTTAGATTACCGAATCGACGCCTGTAAAGGTTGTCTGATTCACCCTCTCTGCTGCTGGCCTTTTCCGAGTCTTCCATTATTACCACAAGATACAATTAAATTTTTATTTTGTAGTTTATGTTTCTTTCAGGTCAGTTTGGTTCGCCATCCTTCGACATCAGTGTCTTCATTGGTTTTCTCATCGCAACGTTCAGGAGCATTCTTGACTCCATTGGCGATTACATCGCTTGCGCCCGAGTCTGTCGAGTACCGCCTCCACCTGCACACGCAGCCAATCGTGGAATAGCAGTAGAAGGATTAATGAGTGCTCTCTCTGGTGCTATTGGTTGTGGCCATGCAACCACGACGTATGGAGGAAATATCGGAGCTATTGGGATAACAAAAGTAACTCCATTGTTTGGATATCTATATCTGATCAACCATGACCTAGTTATATCTTTAGCATTTTAGATATATTGTTTTTTTTAAAGAAACGCGAATATTTTGGTTATGACTATCTTTTCAGGAATCAATTGTATTGGCTATACTCAAACATTATAATTAACGTTTATACTCAAACTTTAGTCATGTTCGAGTACTAAAACATTATTAATACACGTAAACTACTTAAACATTTTACAGAAACGCGATATGTTCAAATATTATTCATTAACATGTACTCAAACATTATCCATCAATGTGATATCCTCAAACATTAATCGTTATCATGTTTTCAGATATTATGCATACCTATGACCTTATCAAACATTATCCATATATGTTTTATGCTCAAAGATTATCCATTAACGTGATATACTCTAACATTATCAATATATGTGATAGACACAAAGCACCTGCTAAACCATACATCCAGACCAACAAGCCTCACATTCATATTTCAGTTATAGTTAACGTCATCTTGTATCGGAGAATACTTTTGAAACCGATATTAACACGTTAATCAAATCAGTATATTGTTCTTCCGAATCTTAAGACCCGTGCTTTTTTTAAAGGAGGTTTCGAAATACGTTTTCCTCAAGTAAAAAAAGCTATTGAATAATAAAAAAATGCAAAGAAAAACAAATTCCACAGCCCACATGGCAGTGACTGAATACAACCTTTTCCTCTGACTCAACCCATGGTAAGACATATAATGTTCTTAAATATTTAAGCTGAAACTGCCGCAAAAAAGATTATATATATATATATATATATATATATATATATATATATATATATATATATATATATATATATATATATATATATATATATATATATATATATATATATATAATATGAAAGGAAAGATCAACAAATATATAATCTTAAAGGATGACAGATATAATATTTGTAGCTTGAAGAACGCTAAAGATACGTGCCACAAGCACTATGACGGGAAAAAATCATCCTAAGTACATTTTAGATACAATAACTGTTAACACATTCATTGAATCAGTCACATTGTCATTACTTTAAGGAATATATATTTTTTAATTTCATGAAGCAATTCGATATTTTTCTGTTGAAAAGAATGCGCTAATAGGAAAATGCAGTTTCGTTTCCTTTCTTTGTATCATGTGTACAAATTTCTCTTTATATTTGTTTACTTATTTCTTTCTAAATGTGAGTACTTTTATCTTAAAGTACAAAACAGAAACAGCAACATGATTGTCTTCTTTAATGTTTTGTATCTTTGCATTCTTCTTTCTTTAAATTTTTATTTCTTCTTCTTATTTTGAAGCAAGTATAATTCAAAGTAAATCGATGTCGGGATTAATACATTAATGAGGTAAAATATTAATAACAAAAAACACCGGTACTTTGTTTCAGGTTGCCAGCCGATCTGTGTTTGTTTTCGTCGGATTGATCTACATCCTTTTTGGCATTATTGGAAAGTTCTCGGCTGTCTTCATTACTATACCATACCCTGTTCTGGGAGGTGCTCTAATAACAATGTTTGGAATGTACAATGGTGTTGTGTTGTCCAATCTGCAGACACTTTCTTTAAAGTCCAACAGAAATCTCGCTATTCTGGGTATTTCACTTTTTATGGGACTGGCTGTTCCACTTTATGTAGAGACAAATCCGAATTGGGTCGACACAGGTATAAACACTGTAAAATAAATCTATATATTCTTGTAAGTTGAGAGTAGAAGTTTCTTATGAAATAAAAGGTAAATAATATTAAGTCAGAGACAAACCACATTTGCCTGCCAAAGTATATGTATGTATGTATGTATGTATGTATGTATGTATGTATGTATGTATGTATGTATGTATGTATGTATGTATGTATGTATGTATGTATGTATGTATGTATGTATGTATGTATGTTATGTATGTATGTATGTATGTATGTATGTATGTATGTATGTATGCATGCATGCATGCATGCATGTATGTATGTATGTATGTCTGAGTGTGTGTGTGTGCATGTATGTATGTATGTCTGAGTGTGTGTGTGCATGTATGTTTGTATGTATGTATGTATAATGTCTAATGAAGCTAAATAGCAGTGATATGTGTAATATTTTCATTTTAATTGTAGAAATATGACGATCTAAGTTGTTAACTCCAAATCCTCTGCATTATAAAAACAGCAGTAATTGTTGAAATAAAACTAACTGGCTAGCATTCAGTCTCTTGAAGCTAGAAAAAAAACAGATTGCACACTTGTAGGATCAACAATTATTCAAAGAAAAAACCCAGCATCGACAAAGCGTATTTTAATTTTAATCGGTAGATATTTGAAGTATAGAAAAGCGGTTTCTGAGTGACGTTTTAAATTTAGCATCAAATACATTATTCTAAGTGATGAACAAGGTTTAGCTCAATATTTGGTGTCAAAGCAGTTAAAGTTGCTTTGAGCCCATTTGTTAGCTGCTTTTGTAGATTAAACGAGTTGTGGTTTACTTTGTAAGGGGTATCAAATGAAAGTATGAGGTGATGAATGCGATTTGGTCAATTCTTTCTGGATCAAAGAGGATAAAACGCGGATTAAGTTCACGTTATAGGGATCAGCGCATATCAAAAGGGGATTCGATTCCATTTTATGGTTCAAAGCATATCAAAGGGGTTTATCGATCACTTTTAGTGATGAAAAGATATCAAAGTGGGTGTTTGCTTTACGTTTTATGGATGAAAATAGATCAAAAGAGGGTTTCAGATTCACTTTTGGGGTTATCAAACAAATTGTCTAAGTGATGAACGTGATTTATATGATTTTGGCAAATCAAAGATAGTTATGGGTCAGTTTTCCAAGGTATTAAAGAAGATAATGGGTTTTTCGATCAATGTTTCTGGATATCAAAGCAGATCGAAAGGGTTCTGACTCAGATTTGGTTGATATGTCAAAGTGGAATCTGGCTCATATTGGGTTGATATTTCAAGTGGAATCTGGGTCAGATGTGGTTTATATGTCAAAGTGGGTTATGGCTCAGACATTACAGAAGTTTAAAATGAGTTCTGGCTCATTTTTGGATGGCATATCAAAGTGAGTTCTTGCTCAGGTTTGTTTGATCAAAGAGGGTTCTGTCTCAACCAATGGCATACACACCCTCGCGTACGCACACTATTGCATCTAAATCAGAACCCACATTGATCCACTCGTCCAGAACCCAATTTCACATGTTCTTTGCTTTGGTCACACTGACCCAAAACCTCGCCATTGATACTCTTCGATATCGGAGTCAGAACCCACTTTTATATATCAACCAAACATGAGCCAGAATCTTGTCTGATTACACTGAGAGAGAACTTCGTTTGATTTATCAACCAACACGTAACAAGAACCCATTTTAAATACCTAAAATAAATTGAGCCAGATCATCCTTGATCTTCTTTGATAACATGGAGCCAGAACCAACTTTTATCTGCTTTGATAACACTGAGCCAGAATGAATTTTGATATATGAAATGAAACTGATCCTGAACTAACTTTGATAAGCTTTGATACATGAAAGAGTGATCCAGACTCCCACCCCCTTATGCCTTGGTCCAGAAGAATTGGTCTAAAACCCCGTTGATCTTCGTTGATACCGAGAACAACTGAGTCAGTACTACTTGAACTCCTTTGATACCTTCAAAAAAATCTGAGTGAGAATCTCTTTGAGCTTTATATATAAAACTGCCAGAACCCTCCTGATCATCTTTAACACCTAGAAAAACTGATCCAGAATCCTATTTGATATAACAAAATAAGCTAAATTACAAACGAAATCCTCCTTTGATATGCTTTGATCAATAACAATTATCGAAAATCCCCCCTTTGATTTGGTTTGATCCATAAAAAGTGAACCGAATCGATATCTGATATGCTTTGATCCATACAAAGTAAACAAAAGTCTACTTTGATATACTTTGATCCATACAATGTGAGCCAGATCACATTAATCGCTTAAACAATTGATCGCTGAGTCAATTTATTTGATACACATAAACGTGAGGCAGAAACCACGTTTACTCTGCGACAGATAAATAACATAATGAACATAACCTATCATGTTGTATAAATGTTAATATCAAACTGTATCAAGGTGGACGTACTTCTTGTTATGCTAGCCTTCACCAGGGATTGTGTTTGACGTATATAATGTCCCCTTGTCGTAGATGTTTATAAAGATTTATACTTGTCCCGACCTCTCTCTCCAATAATGGTGTATTTACATTAAAAATTTTCTCATATAATCATGTTATCGTCTAAAACTGCAAACAAATTTTCCATGTCTATAAATTTTAAATATGTTTCATGAAAATAACAAAGAGATCCGAGTTATAAATATTCGCAATCCGGCATGATGTGGGTGAGGTTGCTTACAAATGTTGAATGACTAATTGATTGATTCATTGTATGGATTGGTATTACATATTCTCTTTAGTCTTTACCTTTTAATCGAATACATTTGTAAAGGTGAATTGTATACGTACATTCCAGGTGCTAAACAGGTTGATGGCATATTGACCATTATCCTAGCTAACCCTGCTTTCGGTGGTATGGCTTTGGCTTTTATCCTGGACAACACGGTACATGGTAAGGGCACAAACATTTTATTACAAACGAAGTCTTTAATTTGCTGTTGTTGTTGCATTTGTTGTTGTTGTTGTTGTTGTTGTTGTAGGGTTTAACGCCATTTTTTCAGCAGGCGATAAGCTATACATGGCGGCAAGTATTCATTGTGGAGGAAGAACCCGGGAAAACCCGGGAAAGAACCACTGACCCACCAATAGCTACTGGCAAGATTTGTCACAAACCAACACTGGCCGAATATGAGACTCGAACCCACATAGACAGAGGTGAGATGGCAGTTATCCGTAATGGAGAGTGTTTTAGAACACTCGGCCACTCTTGGCCCTAGTTTTTAATTTGCATTATATGTAAAAAATATGTGTCAGAGTCTAAATTACAAATATAAGCGAATACCGAACCTACATTGGTATGATACCGTTTTTTTTCATTTATCTGCTTATCTCGTATGTTCCATAATTATCGGTCTTGAAAAAGGGTTTGGCACAATGAAATGTAAGTCACCTTAGTTGTCTTACAAATGGAAACAAAGGGACCGATCAATTATTGATCGTGTTCTGTTTTACATAATCTAGTGATTTCTCTTTTCTGTAGTAGTTTCTAACATGAAATACTTGTACGCATCTATCTGAGTTGCCTACGATTCGTTTCCACTTAATTTTCCTGTTATTTACTAAAGACGAAGTGGCTGATGTTTGGCGCAAGTCAAGTGACATGAAGGGAACGAGTTTGAATACTAACACTGGATTGAGCCAGAGTTGTCTGCCGTGATGCATCGATAAGCAAGTTACCGTATTTCAAGTGTTGATATACCGTAATTCCTTAACTGCCCAATCCTTAATTGCATGACGTGTTTCTGTTAGGTATTTGTACAATCATTGTCTTTATTTATTACAGTTTATTGTTTAACAGTCTTCACACGGTAGTTCTAAGTCGAGCTGCCGATTATAACGTTTTAATAAATAACCGAAAATTTATTTCAGTTAATTATTATATTCTTTTCAAATCTCTTGAAGTCAGATTCTTCTAAATCGGTTTGCTATTCAAAACTTTGGCCTGGGTGACTTTTATTTTCTGTTAAATTTCTCACGGAAATACACAATGTCCTTATTCTGCTTGGCATGCATTCTTTAAAGTTAAGGTTCCTGAATGTTCACCCTTAGCAAGCTAAAGCTTGATTTTGTGTACGAAAACATGTAGCCCCGGATCACAGGGTCTCGTTACAAATAAAATTAGGGGTATCCGAACAACCTCTTGCCTTACGGTTACTGGTGACATCCAAGGCTATCCCAATGCAAACGACACTCTTACCTGTATTTATCCAAGCATCTATATCGGCGAACAATTCTCGCAGTTTTTCCAATATTTTATAAACTGAACGAATTTTGTCGAGCTGGTTTGAAAATTTAACAATTGAATTATAAATGATTACGTCTGGCTTGCGTTGAAAATTAGTTGACGAAACTGGGATAAACTAGCAGGGTTGAAACTACCAAGGGATGGAGACTCATGTCTTCATCTTTAAGCCTATATTTCACTGAACCTAATTTCATCTTAAATCTGGTGTCAATGAACTGAAGACAAAACTATAGATTAAAATTAAAAATTAGTATTATAAAGGTTCAAAGGTTTTGATCAAGTAAGACACGCAATATATCGATTACATACATATTACCTTGGATCAATGTCCTAATAGAATTTAATCATATATTTCCCGGACGCGCCGTAGTTTTTAGAAAATTCACAAAAAGTAATCATGCAAATTTAAGGTTTTTCTCAATTCTAGGTACACAGCTGAAAATTAAACCTCTTTCTCCACCCTGGGTACAAAACTGAAAATCGAACATGTGTCTCTCCATTCTTGGCACAAAACTGAAACCTGAACCTCTTTCTACACGCTAAGTACAAAACTGAAAATTGAAAATAGATCTCTTCATTTTAGGTACAGACCTGGAGCGTGGTGTTTCATCATTAAAAATACAAGAGGACAACTCGGGGTCAGATGATATGGAATCGACAAAAAATGACTATCTCGAGGGACTCGAAGTCTACCTGCCTCTCTTGCCTAACAGAATACTTAAACTGAAGATTTTGAAGTACATTCCCTTTCTTCCGAAACCTTCGCTAATTAATGAAAAAGAGTGGTTATGAGCTAAGTTAAATTTACCCTAGATTTCGTCAATTGGCAAATCTATTAGATAAACTATATTGACCCTAGATTTCCTCAATTATCAAAGCTATTAACTAAACTAAATTGACCCTAGATTTAGTCAAATATCAAAGCTATTAGCTAAACTATATTGACCTTAGATTTCGTCAAATTACAAAGCTATTAGCTAAACTAAATTGACCCTAGATTTCGTCAAATAACAAAGCTATGAGCTAAACTAAACTAACCCTAGATTTCGTTAAATAGAAAGCTATGATCTAAAATAAACTGATTTAATTTATCACAACAAATCGCAAGAATTGTTTAATACCTTTCGTCTGTCACCGATACTTGATCTTTGCGAGTTTTGACATGCATGTTTATTCTTTAACTAGACATTTGTAAAGTATACAATGCCTCTTTTCTCATTACTCTCATTGAATATATAATTTAGAGACTCTCCTTTACGAGATACCATTGCATTTCTGAATGTAAAGAGGCATAATTAGTATTGTACAGAATAAAGAGTAGACCGTATTTCCTGAGACATGCATTTATCATTTCATAAAGACTTTATCATAAGTAACCAAATTTATTGCGTTAACATTTGGCGAAACCTTTCTTTTTTCTTTCCTTTAAGGAGCAATTACCTGGAAATGCAAATATCATTCGAGCATGAAATCAAAGTAAAGACATATTTTGGTATCGCAGATATACTCATTTTGAAATACCGTCATGGCCATTTGTTTTAAACACGGGCGAAATAGGGTTCAATATAAAAAGTGCGTAATTATAACAGTAGCCAATATATTAGATTGTTTGACCACTATATATATTTGCAATAGTTTGATATTTCGGGTTCTCGCCCACATACAACACATTCAATACGATGATTTACTAATTCAAAATATTACTCGATTGTCTCCCATATAGTACGTACTTCAGACCCCCATATCCAGATATGTACCTGTTATTATGAGAATATTGCTGGATCACGTTCACGACTATTAGTTATTCAAACACTATAGTTTTAACTACATGGTCAATTATCATAATGTTTATTGTCAGAGCTGTGAGAACTCTAATAAATAATACCGAAACACATATGATATCTTGGTACTAAACCCTTACTAGGATCCTCAACTTAGCAGCAAAAAAAGTTGCTTATTTGTGCATTACCTATTGAGATGGAAAGCGAACTGCAATCCAAGATCGTTTACATACCTAGAGGGCTGTCTGGTTCTATGCACAGGAAGATGCCACTCTGTGACTAGGCATGCGCCTCCAGGGAAGCATTGATATTCTGCTGTTAACAAATATTTCAATTTTCAAATGAAACCCAGCCCCAACACACTCTGGAGATTAACGCATTGTTACGTGTACAATTACAGGCTTGTGGATAATTATGTATATAAATCATGATGCTTGAAATATATTATTTGAAAACGGTTTAATAGATGATTACAAATGCTTTGTAATTTAATATTGTATTTAATAAACGAGTTGCATACATGTACTATTAAATCAGTTTACATTTGAATTTGAAATCGTTTTAATTACAACGTTTTTATTTAAATGGAAGTTATTTGGTTAGAAATGAGAACGAATAGTTTCGTTCATTCTGACAAACATTGCATTTGCTGATTTTTGTAAACAAAGAAAATCATACACAAAGTTAAACTAGTAAAATAGATTATACTTTTGTACAAACTATAAATCAAAGAAAAAGTGTCCATCCGAATAGAGAGAACATTTGAAAAAGACAAAACACATTTTTTAACACAGTCTAAAGGGTGGATGTAACAATACCGGTTAGAGTCCATGTTCTCTCCAAAAATGTCACTTTCTCAGCTAATCGTTTGTTGTTGCAAACATTCTTATATTTATCGGGACGTATTTGACACCCGATATTTGCAGTATTTTATTTAAACGGAGAAGATTTAAACAAATATCTTTTTGAGTAGGATTCGCATCACATATATACCATGGAAAAATGATGTGGTTGTAGCAAGTTCTGTCAGTTGGTAATCCGGTTTATATCCACAGTTTGCTGTGTAGACAGATGAGTTTATTTTCTTCTGTAAGTTGACATTTACACTACGCTAGTAATTAATGGAGCCACCTAAGCGTCAATGGCAAAATACTTTACAGGCCCCCTTGGGCTCGTTTGGCGACAATACATTTTCGCACGCCTTTGGAACTTTTAATGTCAACGAGAACTAATCATGGGGATGATTGGTCTTGTATGGTGGCAAGGACAATTTGGGGTATGGAACATGGTAGCTGGTAGTGGGTAAGTTCAGCTAGTTTCGCGTGTAGTGGGTAGCGGGTATAGAGGCAATATGACTGCCCATTAAAATACGCAGTGGAGCTGTAAAGGGGAAAGGTTTCTTAGATCAAGCTGGAGCTGTGTAGGGACATGTATAGGGACAATGGGAATTTCACAAGGGCCTATAGAGGGAAAAAATCTATTGGACCTGTATAGGAATGATTGTCATGGAAGAGGCAAGGGGACGTCTCGGTACTAGACATTGGTAACAATGTCACAAGGAGCCGGCCGCAATCGCATCAAACAGCAAAGGGTGACAGGTAGTAGCGGGTTAGTTCAGCTAGTTTAGCGAGTGGCGAGTAGCAGGTGACGAGTAAGTTTAGCAAGTCCATAAACTATACGAATGAAAATATTGGTAGGGGCGGTACATGCCTGATATAGACATAGGCATATAAAACACAATCTTTTCGTTACAATAGGCACAAAACGTATAGGCTAAAAAATAAATATCTTTTCGAGGCAATGGAGTCTTTGGTCTCTTCTTTTTTATACAAACCTCAATCATATTACCCACATAGAGTGAAGAGGAAACAAAACACACTCTACTATCCACACAGTAGGGAAGAGTAAAAAAAAACAATATTTGCAATAAAAACTACCCCCAATATTTACTATCAAAACACCAGATATCTACTATCAACACAAACGTACGAACACATTGAAGTACACAATCTGCTACACAGGCACAACAATAACAAAAATCAAACCCAAATATAATATCCACACACGGGTAGAGGAGTAACAACAAATATATAATATGTTCTAAGCATTCGGGAAGGTGGAGAAAAAAATCAAGCACCAACATCTGCTATCCACATACGGGAAAAAGAATATGCATGATCCACATAAGGAAAGAGGGGGAAAACCCCTCAAAACTACTATCCACAACAGGAATAGAAGAAAAAACAAACCCATATATCTAAGGTTTGTATGCATTTCCTTTGCGTGATCTTCATGGTTTGTGCGAAGACTTGTTCAGTAGTCTTTGCCCGTGTATTGCTTTCTTTAATATCCATAGCGCGCTTACAATCGACAGAACCAAACTCTGCCGGTTCTGCCACTTATCATAGGTCATTTTGAAGAAGACACGAGTGAGTCCAAATCCAGACCAAGAGAGTCGCCACCAATCCAAAGTTCGCCAACACTAGTAAATCCTAAAAGGTGCTACAACCTTTGAGAGACGGAAAAGCGTTCCTTCAGAAAATTTAGAACTATGGCATACGCTCACATTTACACGCCGTAAGCAGAAGAGTTCATCATTGAAGTATCCGATTCTTTGTTAATATCACTGAAACGATAATGTGATGTAAAGTATGCCGATCGTTTGAGATATCTATTCATCAGGACAGTTTGAATTCGACTGTTTAAATTAAATTTAGCAGCCCGGCAGAATTAACACATTCGTAAGTTATTGATAAGATTCAACACGTATAGCACATATCCCATCACCAATGAAAAAGTTGCTCTCTTTATGGATCCCTTGAAGATACGTGATTTTGGTTGACATCCTTTGCTGCATCAAGAGTCGCATCGTTCACATTAACATCCCTCATGACCAATTGTGTTTAGCCTAGCCATCGTGTGAGACGAACGTACAACGACAAGAGCGACATTGTAGAAAGGCAAAGAGGCTTGAAAACTATTTGACAAACGGACGAAGCTAATCAACGAAGAGTCGCAAAACTCGTGTTATAGCAAGCTGGGCTATCCAAAGAGACGCAATGTGGCATTACTGCAGTGCAAAAGTTGCAAGATGTCTTAGTTCCACGCTATTGTACGAAAATGCATCCTCAATAAATGAATGGAACACTGTTGTTTCGAGTCAAACACTTCAAAGACGGCAGATACATTCACGTATATCATCACGATTAACATTTCAATCCCATTACCAGTGTCACTGCATTCTTGAAATACGGATATTATTGTGAAAAATGTGACTATGCTATAAGATTTTGAGAACAACACAAGTATTGTCGATCAAAATGTAAGAGATGTTTGGCATCAAACCCCAGTCTTCACGAAGGACAAGAACGAGCGCATTGCCCAGCCTGTTGGCGCACATTTATCAGCCATACCATTTACCAACAACATTCACGGCCGAAGAGTACTTGTCAACTGCTGCGATTGCGCCCTACATTTGGACAAAGCACACGTACCAGTAATGCCAAAAGCAAACGCAATTTCAGGAAAGAACCAAAGTTACACGTTTCACCAAACTGTGAACTTGGAACACGAAAGTCTCATTCAGAAATACAATACCAAACATAAAGAGAACTATGCACATAAAAAAGGGCTATTTCATCTAGTTCGATTACTAATTGTTGCAAGGGAACGGCAGTCATATTGCTAATTTCTACTTATCTTAACGATTGTGCGAGAAAAGCTTCTAAGAAGCAGCCGAGAGGATGAACCCATCTGCTTTTCAAACAAAAAAAGGCCTCTACACAGAAAGGGTGAACATACTAAGTTTTCAGATAAAATAAGTCCTCTACAAGGAGAGGACGAACCTATCTTTGATATTTGTCAAACTAAAGCCTTCTACACAGAGAATGTGAACAGACCTTGTCTATTTGGCAAACTAAGGTCTTCAACAAAATCGAAACAAATGGTGTCAAAAAACAAAGATAAGGCTTCTAACTTTCGAGACGCAGATTCGTTGTCACACCCTCTCTGCTGCTATGGTTTTATGATATCTTATCAAGTTCGATACGATATCTTGATCTAGGGTCGTGTAAATATATTGCTATAACCCGTGTGGGGTTGATTTGGCATGTCTAAAGAAATTTCTAAAATGATTTTAATCCATTTCACTGCTACACCAAGTTTGATGAATATTTCTTAATGTGTGCATCAATTCCATACAGAAAGAATATCATAAGTGTCTCTGATCAGTTCTGGAATTTGTGTATACGGCTGGGTTACATAAATCACATCAGTATTTTTATGTCTACCGCGTGAAAATATTCTAGCTGGATTTGATTGTTCATCCAGCATTACATCATCAGACACAAATAAATTATTAATATTTCCATCAATATCATCAACGTTTGTTGCTTCATTGAAATCAGTAATACATTTAATAACATCACGGTCTTTATTTATCGTCTATGCAATTTCATTAAAATCTTTAAAACACATCATAGCACCGTTGATCGTCTAAAGATGGTCCCACTAAATACAACTTATACAACTTTAACCATCTCATTAAGAGATTAAGTAACAATTGCGTATTGCCACTTCTTGATGGACCTATGCTAATCATTATGTTGTAATTTGTTAACGCTGCATGGTGTTTAACAGGTTCTCGTCATTATGTCGCTAAAAGATCAATTATATTCATTTTGCTATAAAAACATTATGGATCTATATTGTGTTAAATGCAAGACACGGATTAGCACAAATGACATAACAACAATTACAACAAGCAATAACAGACTAGCGCTCACCAGCAAGTGTGCACAATATAGTACAAAGAAATTTAGATTTATTTCTATAAAATCAGGTGACGATTTAAAAAACAAAAAACTAGGAGATGATATTGCAGCAAAATTGACAAAACTCTCAGGGACTCCATGGGCGTATTACCCAAGAGAAAAACATCTTCCAGGATATAATTACTGTGACCCTGGAACCAGACCCGATATCAGACTTGACAGTCAAGACCAACCAAAACCAGGGAAATATCCAATAAACGCTATTGCTAAAGCGTCTAATGTTCATGATGTCTCATGAAAAAGTAGCAATCTGAAGCACAGGCTTCTCGCTGATGTGAAATTGATTCACGCGTTAAATTCTATTACAAATAAATCTTTCAAGGAATCATTAGCAAGCTGGTTAATAAAAATCGCGATGAAGCCTAAACTTGTGCTTAAATGTGGAACATCCCGTGCTGGTACTTAATCGGCTGATTTATTATGGAATGTATATATTATTCCCCAAGAGGATACGGGCGGGGATAATCAACTATTAATGAACTCGCCAAAGCGTTAAAAGTGAAAAAAGGTTACTGCAGCAGATTGGTTATCAAGACAGGCGATATGGCAGATTTATTTATTTGCTCATATTGATGTCATTGTTCCAAATGAAGTTCTTCAGGGGATATATTATTTCTTCGACACAACACTGTCAAAAGACGAACTTACAAATACGCGTTAGCTGTAATTGATATTGCGAGTAGATACAAAGAAGAAGAGCCATTATTGACAAAGGCAGCATCAGCAGTAGCTTCTGCGTTTAAACGAATTTATCAACGAGGACCTTTGCAATGGCCAAATCTATATCCTGGCAAGTAATTGCAGGCTGCAGTGTTATCATTAATGAAACAACATAACGTCACAAACAGACGGGGACATACTGCAATACACTGTGATCAGGCAATTTTTGAACGATTTAATCGGACACTTGCTGAGCGGTTATTTGGATATCAATACGCGAAGGAATTTATCAAAGATAATAGATCTACAAGATTACCAAGTGTGATGGTTGCGTTAAATAATGACATTGCTCGAACAATCAATATACAACAAAATAATATCGATCACAAAAAATATATACCCCATTTACAAAATGGACGAAATGATCATTCCAAAAAACGAATACTAGGTAATCTGACTGTAATATATTTATACAAACTAGGTGAACTCGAGGGTGGTAACAAATTAGCTACCGATCTAATATGGAGTTTTACACTGTGACCCCAGTTTAACTCACATTCTTGCTGACCCAATTATTTAATGTAGGCCCTTTTTTGACTGATGCTCTTTGCTAGTTCACTGTGGTCCCGCTTTGACTCTTACATTGATTGATCCAATGTGGCCCTTGCTTTGTCTTATGCCTTCTTGGTCCAAAATGGGCCTCTGGATTCGTACCCTTTTTTATCCACTTTGGGCCGCGTTTTCACTTGCTAATTCACTATGATCCCGGCTTTAATTCTCACCTTTTCATTCACTGTGTCCACCTCTTTGACTCAAAACGTTCTTGATCCATTGTGGTCCCCACTTTGACTTTTACCCTTCTTGATTCACTGTGACCCCCGGTGTGACTCATGTCATTAATAATCCACTGTGTTCCACGTTTGTACTCGTACTCTTTATGATGCACTGTGGTCTCCAAATTGAATTGAGCCTTTCTTGACAAACTATGGTCACCGCTTTGACTCTTATCCTTCTTCGTCCACCGTGGTGTCGCTTTGATACTTACCTTTCTTGACCCACTGTTACCACAGCTTTAACTTGAACCTTCCTTAATCCAATGTGCTATTATCAATAACTCTTACCATTTGACTCATATTCTTTTTGATCCACCGTTGTCCCTCCTTTTCCTTGTACACTGTATCATCCACTGTGGTTCTCGCCATGAATCGTACACTTCTTGATCCACTGTGGTCCCAGCTTTGACACTAACCTTTCTTAATCCACTGTGTCTTCCACTTTGACTGTTATCCTTCTTGATCCACTGTTATTCCCGTGTGGATTTTTACCTTTTGGGAACCACTGTGGCGATTACTTTGACTGGAACCTTCCTTGATCCACTGTTATCTGGCGTTGACTCAGATATTTATCCTTTGTGGTTCCCGCTTTGAGTTATGTCCATTATAATTTACCTGTGTCCCCACTTTGAGTTGTAATTTTAAAGATCCAATGTGGTTCTCGCTTTGACTCTCACTTTTTTTGATCTACTATGGGCCCAGCTTTGACCCGATACCTATCTTTATCTACTGTTGTTACAGGTGTATCTCTTACCTTTCTTGATCCACTGTGGTAACCTCGTGACTCGAACATTTCTTGATACAATGATGTGGGTCTTACTTTAACTCGTACTCTTCCTGATCCACTGATGACTCAGTGTGGGATATTTTTTGACATGAACCTTTCTTAATCCAATGTGGTCTCCGCTTTGACTCTGATCTTTCTTCATCCACTGTGAGAAATTTTGTGACTCGTACCCTTGTTAATCCGTGGTGATGGCTTTGAGAGGTACATATCTTGATCTTCGGTGGGACTCTCTTTGAACCATCCATTCTTGGTCCACTTTGAAACACTTTTAATTCTTACCTTCTTGATGGACCTTACGCCCCTATTTCACTCGCTATTATGTTGATTCACTATGTTAACCGCTCTGAATTTTACCCATCTTGATATACTGCGGTTACCGCTTTCAGTCGAACCTTAATTGATCCACTGTGCTTCATATTTGACCCTCATTCTTCTTTATACATTGTGGAACCCTCTTTGACTTGTTCTGTTCTTGATCAACTGTGGTCCCCGCTTTGATACGAACCTCTATTAATCCTCTGAGGTCTCCGATTTGATTCTTACCCTTTATGATCCACTGTGGTCTCCGCTTTTATTCTTACCTCTATGTTTCCACTGTAGCCACTTCTTTTACTGGAACATTTCATGATCCCCACTGATCTTCATTTTGACACTTAAACTTCCTTATCCAATCTGGCTCTCGCTCTGAAATATTGTCCTTCTTCAACCACTTTGGTCACTGATTTGACTCTTGCCCTTCTTGATCCACTGTGATCCCTCTTTGACAAGTACTTTCATGGTCCGCTGTGGCTCCTGCTTTGACTCGTACACATCTAGATCTGTTGTGTTCTTCGTTTTGAATTTTACCTTTTTTGATCCACTGTGGACACATCTTTGACTAGTACTCCTTTTCAGCCAAGGTGGGGACTCTTTGACACGTAATCTTCTTCATACACTGTGGGTCGAGCTGTATCTCAGATTGTTCCTTGTTAACTGTCCGATTTTTGACTGGTACTCTCCTTGATCCATTGTTGTCCTCGCTTTCACTCGAACCTTTCTTGACCCACTTTGGTTCTGACTTTGACTCGTACGTTTCTTGATTCACTGTGGTCGTCGTTTTGACTCGTACCATCTTGGTCCACTTTGAACCTCTTTTTGACTCTTACCCTTCTTGCTCTTATTTAGGTCCCTCTTTCATTCGTACTCGTGTTGATCCACTTTGTTTGCCGCTTTTAATTTAATACAACTTGTTACACCGTGATCCTAGCTTTTACTTGAAACTTGTTTGATCCACAGTTTGCATCGCTTTAACTCATTTTCTTCTTGATCCACTTTGACATGAATCTTTTTTGATCCAATGTGGTCCCCGCTTTGACTCTTAACTGGTTGGATCCACGGTGTTCTCCGCTTGAACTTATATTCGTCTGTATTCACTGTGGTCCCCACCTTGACTCTTATTCTTCCTGATCCAATGTGACCCGCGCTTTGGCTCATACACTTCTTGATCCATTGTGATTCCAGTTTTGACCCGTATTCTTCTTGATCCTCTGTGGTCGCCGCTTTGACTTTGAACTTTTGGGGTCCACTATGGTCCTTGCTTTGACTCTTACCCTTCCTGACTCACTGTGGCTACCGGTTTGACTCGTACCTTTTTATTCCACAGTGGGCTTCGCGTTGACGCGTACTTTTCTTGATCCAACGTGGCTCCAGCATTGACTCATTAAAATCAATTACATGTGGTCTCCGCTTAGAATTGTACCATTTGGGATCCTCAGTGGCCCCCGTTTTGACTTGAACACCTCATGACCCAATGTGGACCACCATTTGACTCGTATCCTTCTTGATCCACTTTGGCACCCGCTTTGACTTGTACCCTTCTTCATCCAGAATGGCCCCCACATTGAGCAATGGAAACATTGTTAATGACTCTGGACATGACTCATTACGCAACAAAAATGAATTGTATCTTATCAATCACCAAATAGTTTACACATATGCAACTACACTAAATAACTTTCACTTATTAACACAGAATATAAATGTTACATAGAAATACATTTAATAATTTCCGCATAAAAATACACCAAGTACTTTTCATATAAATACCAGAAGAGAAATGATTTTTCATCAAAATCGGAATGCACCTAATTTGTTTCATTATTAGACACAAGTTGGATAGAAATTAATTGTATGCAATGCTGCTGATACTGCCACAGTGATGATATGTAAATGAATTTTGCAAGTACTGTCGCTGTTCATATTCGTTCAAATTATATTCCACAAACTTATTTTTAATCCTATACATATTTAAAATTCGTTAATCGGATTTTCAACGAAGAAAATAAGAAAATTGCTTTTAAGAATTAACTCTAATGAGAAAACATGGATTACAACTCACAATGACAAAGTTTCATTCTGAAGCAGAATAATTTGTTCCGGCTTAAAGATCAAATGCGATGTACTGAATAAACAATCTAATCAAATGTATACAACGAACATTTGAGTCGTGTTCCAACAAAATCAACTATTTTCTTTACTACAATATTAAAATTCTGTCTTTTTACTAGCAGCAGAGGGGGCGAATCGGACAACTTTTTCCGACAAAATTGATTGAGCTCTCCAAACGGAAAATAGAGCCTTCCTGCGAATCTCATATTTTAACCCCCCCCCCCAAAAAAAAAAATAAGTCTCCATTTAGCAAACGGAGACTTTGCGATTTTTCAATCAATTTTGGTCGCAACGATGTTGTCATCGCCCCCTCTGCTGCTACAGGTTAACAAAAATAATAAATGGTTTCAACCGAATATTTGATCGAGTCCGATAAGATATCGTGTCCGAGGATCATGTAAATTTATTGTTATAAATCCGTGTGGGGTCGAATGAGCGCGGCTAAAGAAATTTCTAAATTGATTGAAGTCCATATCGGAACACCATGTCTGCCAAATATTTCGTAGCGTATGTGTATCAACGCCGTTAAACACAGCAAGAATATTACAGTTATCTCTGATCACTTTTGGAATCTGAGTGTATCGTTGAGTGACATATATCACGTCGGTGTTTTTATGTCTGCCTCGGGAAAATATTCTAGCTGGTTTTTTTTTGATTGTCTAACATCACATCGTCGTATACGACTAAATTGTTAATGCTCCCATCAAGGTCATCCACGGATGGTGCCTCGTCAATATCAGTTATAAAATCAACGACGTTCTCACCTTTAATTTTTGATGCATTCTCGTTAAAATCTTTTAACACTTCATAGCATCGTTGATCATCTATGCTAGGGGCAATTAAATACAACTTATCCCACTTCATCCATCTCATTATTAAATTGAGCAACAATTGCGTCTTGCCGGATCCAGATGGCCCGATTATAATTGCGCGGATAGAGTTTGGTAGCGCTGCATGATGCTTAACTGGTTCTCTTGTTTTAGTCGCTGAAAAATCAATTATATTCATATCTCTATACATAAATTATGGATCTATATTGTGTGAAGTGTAAAACGCGTACTAGCACAAATGATGTGACGACGATTACAACTAGGAATAACAGATCAGCACTTACTGGTAGATGTGCAACATGTGGTATAAAAAAGTTTAGATTTGTTTCTATGAAATCCGGAGATGTTTAAAAAAAAAACGAGGAAGTGATATCGCAGCCAAGTTAGTAAAACTCCCTGGAACGCCGTGGGCAAAGTATCCAGGAGAAAAGCACCTTCCAGGATATAGCTATTGTGGCCCCGTAACACGATTAGATATCAGACTTGATGATCAAAATCAACCTCGACGTGGTGAAGAACCGAGAAACGCTATTGATAAGGCGTGTCATGCGCATGATGTTGCTTATAAAAGCAGCAATTTGCAACACAGGCATCTCGCGGATGTGAAATTAATTCATGCGTTAAATGCTATTCCTGATAAATCTTTCAAAGAAAAGTTGGCTTCGTGGTTGGTAAAATCAGCTATGAAAAGCAAATTGATGTTAGGTGCTGGTAATTAATAATATCTATTCTATTTATTATTCTCGGAGGGGATACTGGAGGGGTAACGCTGCAATCAATAAACTCGCCAATGCCGCAAAAGTGAAAAAGGCCACTGCGGCTAATTGGTTATCCAAACAGGCTATATGGCAAATTTATCTACCGCGTCCTAAACAAATCAATTTCTCGCATTTTGATGTTACCGGACCCAATGAAGTTCATCAAGCTGATTTATTGTTTTTACCACATGACAACGGTTACAAATACGCGTTAACCGTAGTTGACGTTGCGAGTCGATACAAACAAGCAGAACCGCTAAAAACAAAATCATCACCTGAAGTTGCTTCTGCATTTGAAAAGATTTATGGACGAGGTCCTCTACGCTGGCCAAATCTGTTACAAGTTGATCCTGGCAAGGAATTTGAAGACGCTGTTTTATCAGCGATGAAACATCACAATGTCACCATCAGACGGGGGCATACTGCACTACATCGCGATCAGGCAATTGTAGAACGATTTAATCGGACTCTTGCTGAGCGGTTATTTAAATATCAATACGCAAAAGAATTCATCCAAGAAAAGCGATCCCGTGAATGGGTCAAAAGGTTACCAGGGGTAGTTGTAGCGCTAAATAACGAGATTACAAGAGCAATCAATATGAAACCTAACAACGCAATAAAAAAAGTATATACCACAACCACAGCGGGATAGCGTTTCTCAGCCAATTCTCAGCAATGTCACCGTGAGTTATTTATATGAACCAGGAGAACTCGAAGGTGGTAAAAAATGGGCTACTGATCCTATTTGGAGTGTCACTACGCATAAAATATCTACTATAGCACGATCAGCTGGTAAACCTCCAATCTATAAATTGGATTCAACTGCCCCTCAGCGGGGTTTTACACGCGAACAATTACAAGTGATACCTGACGATACTCAATTGCCACCGCATGGTCTTAACTAACGCCGTTGCGTCTGTTGCACTCAAGACATGTCAACATCACATTGTTTCTGACATGACCGAGACTGTTATTTTTTCTGTCTACGGTAAATTGGTGAGTATCTTTATCCGAATAACGCCAACGCATTACACAATTGCAACTCGCGCAGTGATTATTCCGTTGTTGCTGCAGCGTAATTATTAATTCAGCATCAATATCAAATTCTCGTTGTGTTTTTTTTTGTCTTGTTGTTTATATCCGGAGAGTTTTTTTTATTAATGATGCTAACATCAATATCATCCATTGTGGTGTCATCATCGCCTGACTCTGTCAGGACAATTTTTCGAAGTTGATTTATTCGCCGTACTCTAGACACTGCATGATAGACTAAATTTGACCACTCAATGCGATTATCGACTATCCAAACAATTGTATCCGCGATGGTTAATCCCTGCAAGGAATGTATTGTTGTTATGTAACCCAGTGTCCATGGCGATTTATAAGCACGCAATGCGTCTTCGACAACACTGATATCAACCAGCACAATATCATTTAATACTAGTGTTTGTCTTTCGCGCTGTCCTGGAATTTCGACTTCGATGTTTTGCCGCCGTGATGTCCACTAATTTTAGACTAGGTCCAGATTATGTTTTAAAGGCTACTAGGTTCAACAGTGAAATATACACTCTTTCTTTGGAAACCCTATCTTTTACATTAATGATAAAAACGATTTTTACCTCAAAATACGCGTTTATCTACGTTTTTTATTTATTTGCGTTTGCAAAAAACTAGACAAGTTATATAGAGGATTCCATAAAGTAGTCAGATCTGTCAGATGGTAATAACGACATTGAGTGAAAATCAATTTAATGTTATCTGGATTAAGGTTTAAAAACTTTAATATATTTTCATACTTGTATCGATGAAACTTTAAAACTGGTATGTAGCGTGTTAATAAGTAAAATGTTGATTTTTAGGTTGCCTAATTTTATTGGTTGAGAAACCACACCAGTATGATGTAGCGACAATGCCCTGTTGCTGTTTCCCCACGAACACAACAAGATGCACGTTTCGTGGAGTGGACTGTACGCCTTGACTTAGAAAGTATGAGGTCAACCCTATCGAATACGAATACACACTGAGAAGAAGCTGTACCATGCCAACCTGCTTAAGCATATACCAGTGAAGATAGACTCTCATCGATCATGTCGTTGCCACGATCAACAACGAGGACGCCGAAGGAGACGTGGAAGGGGTGAATGCTGTCCCAAGCAGTCCTTTAAGGATGACTAAGACTCTCTTGGACGCTGAGTGTGACCCCACGTTGACTATGGTATAGGGGAAGAGATATAGCCATTGTTCCCCGGCTATTGCTGTAATTACATATATACCACGGAGATGGTCATTGTCGAGTTCTGGTAAAAGCTGGTGGACGAGTGGCCAGTCCACCGGAAACCCTAACCCTTTCCCCACTGAGTGCAAGAAAGCGTAACGGGGCAGATCGAGAAGAAATGCTCTGTGTTAAGGTAGCCCGTTTAGTATCAGTACAGATCGCCGGTAGTCCTAGTGCAGAAGGACGGCACACATCGGTTCTTTGTCGACAACCGAAAGCTTAATCAGGTGACGAAGTTTCAAGTGGAGATGCTTGCGGACCTATAACATATTTTAGCTTCTTTCTCGAAGGCAACACATTTCGTAAAATTGTGTTTTTCCATGAGATATTGGCAAAAAGCCTTTAGAATGGTGGATATGACAACGTTCGCTTTCCCTACACTCGATGCGATCTACAAATGGTTGATCATGTCATTCGGAATCCAGATTGCTCCCATAATCTTCATCCAAAATGATTAGTAGTTGATGAAGCCCTTGCCCGATAGGGGTGTCATCAACATTATGTATGATGTATTTCTGGCCACATAAACGTATGGAGGAATTGCCGATTCACCCTTCTAAATGTTATCTGGGGTTCCTAACATTGGAATATTTAAGAAACACCCTTAGTCAAGGCGCTTTCCCCAGAAAGGTCAAAGGGGATCAGGTGAGAAACGATGCACGGCCCAGCAGAAAAACTGAGGTGAGATATCATTGCTTGGATTGGGCGGATTTTACCGGAGGCACGTGACATTTGCAGTGCCGTTGTCTGACCTGACTAAGGGATAGGCCCTGGTTAAAGCTATTTGGACTGATGCGTGCGAGCGCGCTTTTCAAACGCCAACGGATAGGCTTACATCCCATGCATTTGTCTGCCTACCAGATGTGTCCAAAGACTTCCTGATTCAAACTGACTCATGCGAGACAGGGCTAGGAGCAGTATTGTTACAAAGGCACGAGGAGAAGCCTTTCCCTGTCGAATACGGCAGTGGTAAATTGTCTCAAGTTGTCTCCGAATCGTCTTTATAATAGCACGGTTCGAGTTGTCCTTTTACGCGAGCAAATTCATCTGAAAATTTCCACTCATCCCATTGAAACAATTGTGGGAGAGATTTTATTTTATCATATATAATATATGATCCTGATTTTATTCTCAAGCGTGGGGCTTTGTCACGTTTTAAGGAACACAAACCAGATTGAATCATGCATATGTTAGAACCTGATGCTCCTAATTCCGTGTCATAAATATTACGAAGGTCACCCACCCGTGCAAACAAATAGGAGGCAAAGACAATTCTTTAGCATGGACATAACATAGTTTATATATAAATTACATGAATTGAATATGTTTACTTCAAGAGGAAACATCAAGTGGGGGTGGTAAATCCACTCATGACATACTGATAATGAGGGAGCATTGTCTGCTAATTATTTAGACCTACGATCAATGGACACTAAACAGCATTGAGCATTGCGTGGCCACCATTAGTATCTCAATCTTAAATATATTATCTTGAGAACAAAAGAACAGTAGTCGCTAAACCATGTTGTGGCCATTATAATGGCAGATAAGCTAATCTGACGTCACTCAAAATTGGTTTGAGAGTTTGTTTTTGGGGAAATTTCATAGGAGCTTCAAACAGGAAGCTTTCGGGACCAGAGGACCTGTAGCAATAAGAGGAAAATATCCTGGTGCAGTTAGTCACGAATGTTAGGGAGACGATACAAGTAGGGAACGGAGTCACAAGTTGATGGACCGGAGAGGAACTGGAGTTCCATTCCAGAGAAGGGATAATACAAATGAGTAGAAATCCAGGACAGGAGGAAACTCTATCGCACAACGTCAGATAATGAAAGAGGCTATCGCTTACTCGAATGTAAGATTAATGATAGAGTTTATACTATTGAATATAATTTGATAAAGGTGTATACGTTATTGAATGGTATCAAATTGTTGTTTATTTAAATTTCAGCTATTATTTATTCAGTACTGTTACAGTCGGCATCGCTGACTTGTGGCTCGGAACTTAACATCTTTATATCGCTACTCAAATTTCTAATAAATACGATCCAATGATGGTATTCTGTAATAATTAATCATCATTATGGAACCACAACCTAGTCTAAGGAAATCTCTACATGTAGCGTATGTATATACTTTGATTGTTATTGTATATGATATATTAATATTCTTTTTCCTGGTAAACATTTTCAAGTTCAGTGCTGACAAAGTTATTAAGGTATCATCTTTGACAGAGAGAGATGAATAATCTGATTACGTATTAATGACACATTAGCTCTGTATGTTTATGATTTTATGTGTGATTACTCAAATCTGGCCATTGATTTAAAAAACAAAAAAAATCTCTAGAATAGTATTGTGTACAGAGTAATAGTATAAATACCATGGAGTGACTAACCGAATAAAAGTAATCTTTGTTGTCTTATCCATAAACGTCTGCATACTGACAAGTCACTTTAGACAATAACGCTTCTTTAATATGCAAAATGTTCAGATTAGGCAATTGCCTGGCGTACTGTATCTACATTACGTGAACTGTGTGTATTAAAGTGTCATCTACTCACGAATAAGTTAACTACACCGTTTGCTAGTCTTAATTCATCTGAGAGATGGTGTTTCAGGTGTGTGTTCTACTTAATGAACCACAAGATACATGTATTATGTCTTAAGCACAACTATCAACATATTATGGAATGTAGCCGGTAAACAACGTTTGACTTTGGATATTTAACGTAGTTTGAACATGTTCAGTCATGACGCTACAATGTCCGCGGTGTTCAGTCATGCCGCAATCAGTTAAAAGAATGTCCACCCAGTCAAATTACTTGGGCAACAGCACATTCAGTCCTACCATTAGGCTTTCAATGTAGAGCGCCCATCGATGCACATGTTAGTACCATTTTTAAAACTGTTTGCTATCTCTCGTTTGAAGTTTCAAACCCGTAGCCTCCCTCGTCGTAGGTGTACTCTTTATGCAATACCCATTATGTGCTATCGAAACTTGAAGTGAGTTTCTAGTTTCTCCATTGTATATACATATCTTATTCTAAACTAATGACAACTATAATTATTAACATTCTAAGAACAAATCTTTCTTTTCCCTCCATCTTATACGGATTTTGGTATATAAATTGGTTATACTTGAAGGGACTGACTATGAACAAAAGTGCATATGTATCTCTCTCTCTCTCTCTCTCTCTCTCTCTCTCTCTCTCTCTCTCTCTCTCCACATACACACACACATACACACACACGTTCACACACACGCACACGCACACGCACACACACAGATATATATATATATATATATATATATATATATATATATATATATATATATATATATATATATATATATATATATATATATATATATATATATATATATATATATATCACCGATTTTTAAAATATTAATATATTCTCCCTCACATGCCGATCGCATTCATTGTCATTGGATAGAGTTGGCATTTTTTGTGTCAATCACGTACTAGTATATTGGGAAAACGCTCTACATTAGCTCAAAAAGCAAAAAATCGTTTAAAACTGTACATATGATAACCATGTAGCACTGTTATATCTGGTCAATTACGGAATACTGCTAGAATGAAAAACACAAATTCACATATAATTTAGAAGTCTTTATTGACAACATCGAAAGAAGGTAACACAAAAATTTTAAGAATAAAATATTTTTACAAATGACTTTACAAGAAACTGTCTCTTTCGGAGTAATGAAATATTATTTGTTCTGACGTATGCGAATGGTACAAGGTCTCTAACGTTATCTGTTATTCCTTGGAATGATCATGACTTTGATCAATACAATGGACAGAGTTATATGCAGCAAAACAAAACAAAAGGCACATGATTTTGGTCAATATCATGGTAGTGTCTGCGTGAGATCACTTGTATATATGTAAATTCGACATAAATATTTTCCACTTTGTTATAATTGTTACTATTTTTATTATTACTATAAACATGTATATTTTCAAACCGTGTAAATTCATAGTAGAAGACAATATCTGGAAGTTATATATCGATGCCGTTTTGCTTTCTTTGTTTATACTTCCTTGTTTGATTATTGTTTAGCATATTTCATGGATACGACAACGTAACAAATAATATAAAAACTTTCGGCAAAATAAATAATGATGTTATGAGCCGGCATATATGCATATATGTGAACAGTTCTTTGTGTCGTGTTGTGTATACCCTCTTTCGGAAGGTATAGACTATATATTAGTGAAATATGGTGCTACGTATACACATACAACATCAACATATCAGGGTCACGCGATTTTCATCACGAAACCTTATACAAACTTTTATATCAGAATATATGTCATTAAGTCGTTGATCTTGAAACCATAACAGGCGTGCGGTTGTTTTTGCGTTTAGGAATCTTTATCTTTTGCCCCATGGATAACCAGGTATAGAATTAATAGCAAACCATCTCTTCATCAAGTTTCGTCTGGCCTCCTGGACCTCACTTCATGCGAGAGAAAGAAAAGCAAGTATGTATTGGCTATTTCATCAAAGATTAAGCGCGTGCCTGAGTCGTTTTCTTGAATTTATTATCAAATACAAATATTAGCATTCTTAGAGGAATCTGTAGATTTATACATTCTGGACAAAGAAATAGTTAGAATGTAGCACATTAATTATTATAAGAGATTGTTTAATAAGGTAAGTCCATTTACTGAAGCAAGCTTATGTCGAATTGAAAAATAATATAGTCCTGTACATGTCAATCAAAATATGATTGTATCAAACAGAGCAGTCTCGCACACAAAATACAGTTATGTTCACATTCAATATAGGCATACCAAGCACACAAGCTCAACATATTTGATATATTATATATAGGAATAAGAAGCATCGATTAACCGCTTCATAATCACAAATTTAGATAACTGGAGAGACTATCCAGAATGAAAGCACATGTAGGCTGTCATAGCACTGTCATGGTTAAATGATTAGCACTCTTTAGCAATACATTTCATGCATAAGAATAGGAAGACTAGTGTTCGAACGAAATAAGCAAATGACTTAAAATTATATTGCTTTTTCAATTGAAAGGATTTAATCTCTCAGTTGTAAATATTTAATATACTTGCCAGACGTGGTCATCAATTCTTTTCATGAGCTATATATTGATTCAGATGTATGTATGTATGTATGTATGTATGTATGTATGTATGTATGTATGTATGTATGTATGTATGTATGTATGTATGTATGTATGTATGTATGTATGTATGTATGTATGTATGTATGTATGCATGCATGCATGCATGCATGCATGCATGCATGCATGCATGCATGCATGCATGTATGTATGTATGTATGTATGTATGCACGCCATAGGGAGATACTGAATTGTATACTTACTCATTGCCGTCTAATTTGCCCTCTTCTAGGGCTCTTGCGAATATTTCTAGAAGAGCCACTTCATCTTCAGGATTCGCATACCTTTTGTGAAAGTCTGCAAAAAAGCATACAAGTAAGAAATCAATATAAAAATAGTGAACAAACAAATTAAATAAGAAGGAACATACCATATTTGCAATTATTTACTTCTGTTTACCTGGAAGGCATCAGAAGGTAATTAAATTTTACGTCGTTTATATATGGATATATTTACAGCTTGGCAATTTACATTTGATATAGCTAATTGACCCGTAAAAAACATTGATACAGCCTAACATCAACAAGAAGTCAGAACGGTCAATATTGCATTTGGCCAAGTTGATTAAGATCAACCGGCTTCACAAAGCACATTGTAAATCATATAAATCATATTTGCAAATTCAAAAGTAGTTATGAACATGAACGGTGAGTGTCCGAATTCGCGTCTATACTTTGCAACAAAGATTATCCTTTTGCTGACCAAAAGGCCACTACAATGCGTTATTTTTTTTATTCCATGTGTCGCCTCTATCATCGCAGTAAAATGTAACAATTTACACAAACGCAGATATGATATTGATGACTATATGCCCTCCTAATCACCTTAATAATGAAACGTGTAATAACTCCTTATTGGAGCACAATATAGCGTATATGTGATGTGTAGAACGAGCAGAGACGTAATAAAGTTGTGACAAATTTCGAATATTGGCGAGAATCAGCATTAAGAGGAATTCCTATTAAAATTATATGGAGTATATTATAAATTGCATGGATGACATAGATCAGAATATAAGCCAATATATAGCACATACATAGGTCATTATATAAGAACGACTACATTGCGATGATTATATATGACTGTTTATATAATAAGAAGAAAAAGAATTATGAACCTATATCAGTAATATGATGCATTCCACGTGTTGCTGGCATATTGTCCAACTCAGTATATCTAGAACTTGTATGACAAATTATCACACATTTTTTTAATGAGTTTTATCTTAAATGTTTGTGATGATATTCGACTATCTAACTTTGATTTACGCTAAGGTCCAGATGTTTATTCCACGCTTAAAATGATAGTTGTTGGAAATATGTAACATATAGTTGAGGTTAACATCAGTTCCCTTAAAGTCATATCATTCCTAGTAGATGACACAATTTAGGGCACGGTGTATGAACGCAACAAATAGTTATTGCAGGTATCCTCTCCACAATGTACGTTTGGTTTGCCGCTTATCAAAGTAAACATGGTTTGTATTTAGCTAATGACAAAAATTGTATATTACTTCCTAAGAACAGCTAACTCTTTACGTGCAAGTATATGCATGCATATGCATACAGAGAGGCAAATAGAAACCATACAGATTCTTGCAAAAATAAATACATGAATACATACTCAATGCAGTAGAGAAAAGAAATTACATCAGTTCATTATGTGTTTGGAAATATGTGACAAAATACACCAACAACAGACACTTTACATCTGTGATTCATATTAATATTACCTCTCAAAAGTCACTATATGTATGTCTTTGTTTGATTTGTACGATGAATAAGGAACTAAATGGAATGAATGAAAAATACCGGTTTTGCCTTATAAGAAGAGCTGGACGTGATATACATAAAATAAATAGATTTCATTTGCGTTTCCACATGAAAAGAATTGACAAGGAAAATGCATTCCATTGGTTCAAAACTGTACTAAGGAAATAATGGTTCAGTCTAGATAAATAAGGAAGAAACACCATCTCAATATTGTTTATGATGCAAGCGAAGCGATCGAAAAAGAAATGTTCTTTTTTGACTTGTTGTTTAAGCAATTAATTATGAAATTTTCATTGAAATTAGTAATAATTTTTTTTATATATAGTCATCGCCTGATATGACAATTCTTTTAACCATATGTATATAATGCAAAAATGTTCACATTCGAAAACGATTGTCATAAACGTCATGGTGAACTATGCATTTTCTACAGTGCATCACAAGAAGTTGGCAAGAACATACTTCCTAAATACCATTCTCTGAAGCGAGATTTGTAATGCGTTTTATGTGCATTAACAAGGACAATTTCATAAATAGATACTCAAGGTTTAACTGTTGTCGTTATAGTTTGTATGTCTAGGTACATCTCGTCATAGAACGACTGATTCCTATAAGCCTGAAGAAATGAAAATATGCTATACTGAGATATTCCTATACAATGGAAATATACGTACTGAATATAAAAACGGATGAATTAGTTAAAACATAAATACCTCTAGCCAAAGTGATCGCAAATAGGGACAAAAAAAGCAACATAACAGCGTGATTCCTCATCCTCAGACACTGTAATTAATCTTTATTTTGAGTATTGGTTCTATTGATAGGCTTGTGTGGATTCGCTATTTATATATATCATCATTCACCAAGGTCAGCAAGTTGACCTATAGAATGAATAGAAGGTGTACGCTATTAAACTGGAAAAACTAAACAACCATACAAACAACATTATCTGTAACTAAATTGTGAAAAAAATAAGACCAGGACTAAATCAGAAATGTATGATACCTGGTCATGGGACACGCCAGAAGAAAGAACGCATAGTGACAACTCAAAGCGTAGACGAGACTCTTAAAACATATGGAACCAATGAATGATAATACAATGGATGAAGTAAATTGAGATATAAACTGCACACACAATAAAATGCTCAGATAGACCTCTCTGTCAGACAGACCTCAGGACAGACAGACAAAATTGATTAAGGGGAACTTAGAATAATATGTAATCTAATAAAGTCGCGATTGACGATATAAAACTAAATAGTTTAATTTGCGCCACAACATAACTATTAATAGGTTGATATCTTTAAAATATCTTGATATATATTTATTTGGGATCTCTCGGGTTCGATTCTCCGCCGAGTAGTGCTATCGATGTATATAAATGATATTCTGCAGGTACCTCGCATGGCGCTCAGCTATAAGATTTAAGATGTTAATTTTGGGATTGTACGTCATGGTGTTAGGAAAAAATGACTGGGTCGGACAGCATGCTACATATTTGATGCATGATTCGCCAGTGCTAGACGTCACTATAAACTGACACAATGACATCATAGCAATATGACTTCAATTATGAAAGCAATTATAAAAATAAAAAGCGGACATACCATTTCACATATTCCTTTTCCAAAAATACTCTTGACACAAATAATAAATTGCAAATACTCAATCATTTTACCAATTCGGTTTAAAATTGTATCGAAATTTTGTATCTAGTGATTTCTGTTTTTTTCATTACAGTAATCCTTATTAACATAAGCAGCAATGGTCGAATGCCAAACGAGAAAAATATATTTTTTTTTATACCGATTCCCAAGTGGCTGTCTCTAAAACTGCAGATTGTGTTCCGTAACTTTATATATAGAAAAATGTTGTATGTGTTTGCAACGTCACCATTTCATACCATATCTTCTTCACATTGCACCTGAGAGCATCCACTCCGTGATCTGAATTATTTAGATTAGTCAATCGTAATTTCCTGGTTCCATTCGCATCATATTGTACATTTTATTTTCATTATATTACATTATTTAACAATCGATGTTTTCGATTTTAATTAAACTCATGATCTCTACAACCTACATGCGTTCCCTATTGTTCATACGCACGTACACATTTAGTCGCACACCCACGCACGCTCATTCACAAGTGAATATACTTGTTAGAATGACTTCTAATTTCAACCGGCGACCTTTGTCACAGTACGCAGTCCTCATTTATTTGCTTGAGCGCACGTAAATGTCTCTGTTTTACGAAGGTTTTCATATTAGCAGCATCAATATGGGAGTGCATCCCGACGTTGCAATGTCGACGACATGTACTAGGAAAATCAATCTCATCTCAATATGCTTTCAGATATATGCTCGCTTTGATGCATGTGCAATGGTATAGAATAGTAGTCTGAAACATCTAATTTCATCTTCCTTTAATCCCTCCACTTTATGGACGGATAAACTGCATTTTTGAATACTTAGTATTTGAAACTAAAAACAATAAGAGAACAAACTTGATTCGTTATGTTGACTTTTGTCCTTACTCATTATCTTTCAATATTAGTGTCCATAGAATTGATCTAAACCAGAAAGAAGATTCATAATTAACGAAGAAAACAGTCAAACACAATTAATTTTTGTTTTATTGAACAAATGAAACACGTAAGTTTTATAAATTGTTGAGGTATGGACTGAAAATTTTCAAGAAAACTGTGGTTCCTTCATAATGAATTCGTAGGGTTGTTTCCTAATTGCTTTCTCAGAAAAATGATTTTTTTTATGCTCAAAACAGGGTTGCGAATAATCGAAATTCCGACAACATATAGGAATAAGAGAAAGCACTATAATGACTAGTCAGATGTTAAGATTATCGGACACGACATGCTGAATTATGACACTCATTTTTGTTCTTTCTAAAATTAATACTAATTTATTGAAATGGAAATTACTTTGCTAATTAGACTATACACATGTACTTTTAAATCAATGAAAAGTATGGTCTCGTTGTGTAACTTGCTTTAACTATTTTTCTTCGAATTTCCTTGTTCTATATCCTTAATCCTTCTTCATCTCGCCCCCATCTCTCCATTTCTCTCACCCGAAACTCTATACGTTCCTTGCAGAGCAGAACATAAACAAATAAAGTCAAGATCATTTTGCTGAAACACTACCAAAACAAATATCTGATGTAAAAAATGATAACAAGAAAAGAAAAGGACAACAACATTGGTTTAAACAACATTTTTAACACATATTGTCATTATCATACCTGGAAAATGATCAAGTACATGCTAGTCTCAAGCATAGAATCTATCAACATACCGTTGTTATCATCTGCGGTTATCAACCCACTGACCTTGGCTTGAGGTCAGAAATTTCTACACTTGAAGTAGCATCGATCGTCAATTGAAGGGAAGTATTAGGTATTGCAGTATATATATATGATGATGATGACTTAAGGGTTTTATAGTGGCAACCAGCCACGAGGAGTCATATGTGCCACTTTTATATTCAGTATATCACTGAACATTTGTTTCCCATGGGGGAGGGTTCGCTACGCCCTCCCTCCACAGGCGTTTATGTGCAGATAAATGCACTTATTAATTTTGGGCGTTATGCTGAATTACTAAAAAGTAACTATCAGCATAGGTGAAAGCCCCTGGGGTGGGTAGGAATAGTACCAACACACACCCACCCTATCAACCAATCGGAATGCTCGAGACAAGTGGTGTGCAATGGCACTGATAGCGAGAGAAAATTAGTTTTCTCACTTCGCTATTTTCCTTAGCGCTGGTCGTGGAAAAGGCGGAAAAGGTCACGGCAAGGTCGGCCAAGCACACACGCGAAGAGAAAGACAGCAAAGCCACGCACGCCGCCCACACCTGAAACGAAAAAGCCGTACATATGTCAAATTCAGTCCAGTTATAGAATGGACAACCTAACACCCAATATTGTGTTAGCCACCAGTGCAATTGAATCAAATAATGAGTCGTAGAATTATTATTTAAATTCCTATCATTCAAAATAGACTAGTACATTAGCGTACATACATTAGGTCCCTATCAAATTTAGAAATTAATATGTCTTTGCGACACATAAAAGTGTAGTCACTGTTAGGTATTTTTAGTTATGAATTTGAGCGGAGGTACCAAAAATGTCATATCAGCTTTTAAGGGCCAAGGAATAGTTTGTCAAAGAGGGTTACTCGTAACCAAATGAGTACCCTATTATGGCAGTGATTGAAAGTGTCCTTAAATGGACTAGTACTTTTCATAGGAAAAAGTACCCCTCTTTTCCTCAATCTTCACCAGCTGGGCAGCAGTCTTTTCCTCCCGTATATATGTTCCTGGGAAAAAAAAGTCCATGTCGTGAGGCGATGTAGATTGCTGCGTCTACCAGGTGGTAAAATGGGCGCTCCGTAAAGGCTTCATGGTAGTGCCTATTAAAGATACCATATGCAAATTGCCATTGATTGGCCCTTGGTGGCGAAGCTTGTAGGGACCGGAAGCCGATGTATGTCACTGATGAGACGAATGATGCGGCTTTTCTCTTGTCTTCAAGGAGTGGTTCTAATCCTATGTCCCTGCACAACTTCGTCATCAGGTATTCTTTGTCTTTGGCTGGCATTATGGTTGCCTTTATTGGCACCTCCCATTTCTCTTTTGGAGTGGTGGTGGTTGTGGTGGTAGCAGCTTCCTCAAAGTCTTTATTCAGGTCCACTGCTAAACCTGACTCATGTGGAGGGGTGTTAGGTGTAGATGATAATACCCCTTTTTCCTTTCCCCTTCCTTTTCCTTTTTTAACAGGGGGTGGTAGTGGTGGTGATGTTGGTGTTACAGGTACCGGTTCCGGTTGTACCAGAGGTGACGTGGCCACCTCCACCTTCTCTGGTTCTCTTGCTAATAGTACCTGTAACTGTTGTGATAGATATTCTATCTGCTCTTGAAGAAGTTTGGTGCCCGCTTGTACAGTAGTATCTTGCTGAGATCCCATGGGGCACGTGTCTTCATGTGCTGCAGGTGGAGGGGTGAGTGTGCTTGGTTCGGTTTCCCGGCGCCGTTGCTGTCCTCTATTTCCCCTGTACTTGGGCTTCCCTCCTGTAATTTTCGACCAATCCTCTTTATCCCATACGAGCAGAAAAGTACATCTTTTCCCCGCTGCCCTGAGGCTCCAATTTGTTGCCTCCAATAGCCCAAGGCCAAATAGCGCTTGTAGGGCTGGTTGAGGTATAACATCCACCGCTAGCTTGGTCAATAACTCCATGTTGCTTGTTCCGTGTTCGCTGCATACTGCAGTATATATATATATATATATATATATATATATATATATATATATATATATATATATATATATATATATATATATATATATATATATATATATATATATATATATATATATATATATATATATATATATATATATGTATATATATATTTAAACATTGCACTTACTCTTTGTTAGTGTTGATAACTTGTCATTTACCATAAATCTCTCTCTCTCTCTCTCTCTCTCTCTCTCTCTCTCTCTCTCTCTCTCTCTCTTAGTATGCATTTGTCTATCTCGGTTGGACTATCAATTTTGCCATAACAAGTTGCCTGTCGCAAATTGCCTCAACACGCATATCATTTTTCGGAAAATCCGCGTTCCCACGGTAATCCTCAATCCTTCGCACCATTGCCCATCACTAATGTGATATCATGGTCGTCGTATATTGCCCACAACGTAACTATGACTGGGCGGATTTAGTTTTATTTCATCTGTTAGAGGTCTAAGTAGATATATGTAATTTATCGTGAACATCTAAAACAAGCCTCAGTTGCAGTTTGATCCTGGTGGCTTTGAGACTTTTGCAACTGTTTATAATTGGCATCACAAAACACAATGAAAAGTCATATAAAATATAATGCAAATAAGGACTCGGTTTTGTGCAACGTACTCGGTGAATTTTCATGTTAAAGATTTTGTTGACCTTATAATACTCCTTTCATTGCCATCTGTACCTCCTTTACGATTCCAGGTATACAACTGTTTTTACACAAATAAATGAAGCAAACAATTCACTAAATCAACCATTTATGTATATCTTTAAAATATATAAAGTGCGAAGTCAATATACCCTTACACTAGTTTGAACTAAATTCTCCAAATTAATCCCAACTACCATATCGCAAGTGCAAGAACACACGAATATTCCTAATGACTGTTAATAGTCTGTAATGTCCTGATACACCACATATATACTATCCACAAAGTCATTGAATACATTTTTAATACTTTCAAACCAATGTGTTAGTGAAAAACGAGCGAGAAAGTAATAATTGAATAAATAAATTGTTTTAAATTATGTACGGTAATAACTACAAACTCTTATAATAAATGCATTATTAGTAATAGGGGACGATAGGGGGACAATGGAGAATCCAGTCAAAAACAGCTTGAGACGATAGCGGGACAAGATTTATGGGAACAATGGAAAATCCAGTCAAAAACAGCTTGGGACGATATGGGACAAAAGGTCGTGGGATACATTGGGGACAAGGGAAATTTAACATGGTGGGACTGTATACGGACAAGGGGAATTGAACATGGGGAATATGATTTGTATTTGTGTAGGGGACTGTATAGGGACAAGGGAAAAAAGGGAGGCAAAGAAAGCTACGATCTTTTCGAGGTATAGGAGTGGCCTTGAAAAGGACCGTTATGTGTAATGTTAGCAGTATCTTGTTAACATAGAGGACATCTCACAGATCTTCTTCTCTTCCTTAAACTTCTCCTCACTATGGGTCCATAGAAGAGAACTCTCTTTAAGCAACCTTGTCTTTCCACATAGACTCTTCTCTTCCAATAGGTTGTATCCGTCATATGTAGAACTGTCCACGATGATCTGACATACATGGGTAAGTCAGTCCGAAACAGCATACTCGAAACAAGGGTCGAGGATTCAACGTTAGTCCACATCTTATCTGTTGGTGATAGTGGGCAGAATGAACTGCCACCTTTACCACAGCTAACCGAACAGTTATGTGTGTCTGCCAATTCTGCTGCTGAGGATGCTCAACCAGTTTCAAGAAGCTCAAGTCGGACATTGGTCAGAGTGATATGATATAAAAAGTTACCTGTTGTTCTTGCATGCAAGAACTTCTTGGTGATGTCTACATTCGAGATTTTATAAAACAGAAATGGAAGAACTAGAAGAAGAGCTTAAGAACTATAGAGTGTTTCCGTCGATTCCCTTGGATTCAAATCCTATTCAATGGTGGAAAAGTCATGAACAGAGATTTCCTAGATTAGCTAAGCTTGCTAAATCCTTATTGTGCATCCCATCAACAAGTGTCCCTTCTGAGAGGGTGTTCTCCACTGATGGAGATATAGTAAATGCACAACGTTCAGCCCTTAAACCAAATCATGTTGATGCTCTTATCTTTTTTAAAAAAAAATATGAAGTAAGTTCCATCATGTGAATCTCAAAGCAGTTCAGTTTGAACTATACGGGGTAAAGTGACAACGAAAAGACCAATCTGCAGTTTCATGCATTTTATGTTCATCAAAAGTAAACCACAAACTGTGAACTGTTCAGACAAAAGACTTAAATTGTAACTCTTAATTTATGTGTTAGATTGCAACTATTGTACTGCATTTTATTCATTTTCTCTACTGTATTTTATTTATGTAATTAAATTATTTTAAGTAATTTTTTTGCAGTTTGCATTCATTTTATTTCAATAAATTAACAGCAATCTGTAATTCTTTATTAAATCAATATATTGCAATAATATTGCAATATTGCGCTTAATATTGCAATATATTGCAATATAATTTTTAATTCAATACCCATCCCTATCACTGACGACTTTATTTTTTTTTCAGCCTCCCCTCCTTATCTTGACATCTGCCTGTGTCGACAATATTTACTCAGGCCCGAGGATGTCAACATAAAAGGGTAGGACTGTACTAGAAAGTTACTCTAGTTCTCTGCCTAATTCCACCAAAGATGATTTAAAACCCTAATCCAAATTAAACGTTGATGAGTCCAGATTTTAGCACAACAATCATATTTATCTAGTTTCTCCTTTTATTCCATATCATTACTTTTGTCCAAATTGAAGACTTAATATAAATGGTATAAATTTGTTGAATATGTTAACTTTCCAATATTGCTAACGTTTGGCTCAAATCTACCTAGTTCCAAAAAGGTGAGATGGGATATATTGAACTATACATAATAGCATTAGTTGTAGGTGTGATGTTTGAAAATTTATAAGAACTGAAAGTTGTTCTTATATTAAATAAATATTCAAAGGATGAGAAAGAAAAAAAAAAACGTTTGATGTGTAAACCTTAAGAAGGCAATGCCATATTCATTTCTCATATATCTCTAGTCAAGAAAGACAAGAAGCCATTTGTATCTTCTATTTGATCTCAATTCTGTCTGGTTCATTACAATATCTATTACAGAAACGTCAAAACACAGCAGATTGGATCATATTTACAATTCCTCGATCAGAACACACCTCACCACTGCTCTGTACCTTACACTGGCTATCAATTCGATACAGAATCAAACACAAAATTTGTTTAATACAGCATACAGTAATAAGGCCAGATATCAGCATAAGCGGATTATGATATAACAGTTCATTGTTATATCCAAGTTCGTTGCTTCCTGTCATGGTCCCTTTGATTTTCTCTACTCCAAACGAACGACTGTATATAGTTTTTATCAGCCAAAATTGGTGTCGCCACAGATATAGCCGGATGGTATATTTTGTCACCAAAAAGGAAAATAGAATCGCAATTTGCTACATCGGTGAAGCCCCGTGATCCTGTAACTGATTTCATATCCGAATGTAGCTGTATGAATATTGCATGCGAACTCAAAACCAAGACACATCGAGACTTGGACAAAATGCCATTTGCAAATTTCTACAAGTATTTTGGGTTTATCCCTTTCATCACTACAGACCGGTTTTTCGGTTATGGGGTAGTAATGTAACCCTGCAGACTGCTTTACCGGTCTGGGGCAGTGTGCTTATTTAACGCTATAGTAACAGACTACATACGTTTTTAGATATCTCCGAGAAGTTACTTATTTTAATGTAGATATTATACGTGGATAATCTAGCGAGTTAAGCTTGAATTCAGCTAGAAATATCGAGGCAAGCAGGCACATTCTAAGCGTATTTTCTGAATGGCGAATTTCTATTCAAAATGGCAGACTTCAACGCAAGATGAGATTGAAGTGTCAGATTATGAATTATCAAAATAATTAGCTGTTGTGACCTAACACAGTTGATTGAAAATGAGAGAAAACATCTGGAGATGCATTTGAATGTGCTTTTGGGAGACAGTGATGACGATAAAGAAGACTTTAAAGGTTTTGAACCAGACGAAGTGTGAACTCCATGCGTGTTTGTTCTCGACGAACCAAAGTGATTTATTTCAGTTTTCTGAGAGGGTTGGACCCACCAAAGTGTTAGATGGCTCCAGAACAGCTTTGGAATACTTCGAAATCGTTGATTGAGACGAAATGTTTGAAATAATCGTTCATGTAATGTGTTAAATAAATAATTGCTTGTGCATTTTATATGTTGTGTTACCTGTTTGCACCTGAATATTAAAACGTTGTAATTTATATGCACATTTTGTTGACTTATTCATACAAGATGACTTCTAACCTTGATTTTGATACCAAATACAGAAAGATATCTTTAAAATTGGCAACGTTATGTACTTTCAACGTCCACAGGTCATTCTGATTTACAAGTCCAAAGTTACTTAGTGTTTGGTGCTCAAAGCCTGAAAGTTTCTTAGCGATGAAGATTTAAATGAGATTCAGAACTGTGCTTAAGTTGCTAGAACTGATGCAGTGGAATATTCTACGCATGGCTTTGAAGCGATGTAATGTGTATGCATCAGGCTATGAAAATGACATACATTACTTTGGAATCTTTCTGTCTGCATTTCAGCCCCCCACCCCAATTAAATATTTTTACCAAAAAGGCACGCTCAACACCGACCAATCATTACATCGCCGTTTACGTCCTCGTTCGTCATGTGCACTGCTCAACAAGATAAACATTTAATGTTGAGTTTCACAAGAGATACATTTAATGTTGAGTTTATCTTTTGAAACCTAACTATATGTTCTGAATTATTCTTGATTATTAAGTCAGTTTATGATTTAACAGATTATATCGACAAGTTAAAAGTGTTCATGCGGCTGATAGAGTTGACTTTATATATTAGCAAATTGTAATGCATAATTTAAAACGAAAACACAGCAAAATACACATGTACAAACACAGCATTCATATTTTATGGGAGAAGGGGAAGCTACACATAATAATCACTAAAACAGACTGTACATAAAAATAGGTGAAATAAAAAAAACATATACAGTACTAATTTTCATAATTCTTATGCAGATGAGATGTATGACACATGTATTTATGCAAATATACATATTGCAGAAACTACAGCCTTTTGAAGTAGCTGAATAAATCAGTCCCCGAATGGATAATAAGGGACAGTTGTAGTGGACTTAAAAAACGAGCTATGAATAATACAAAATAGCTATATTGTAAATAATAATAAAAACTTGCATATAAAGAGCAAAATTGCTAGGCCACTTGTAAGAAGCTTGCATAAAGTCTAGCCAAACAAGTGAGGACATGCATACAAGATAATGTGCACTTAATGCCATTATAGTGTTAGATAAATTTCTGAAAATCATGAAAAAAGGAGTCTTTTTAGTGTTATTTGGAACTTGGAAGTAGGTTTCATAAAGATGAAGCACCTGAAGTGAGAAGAGATTGCTTCCTAACATTTTTAGACATACAATGTGTACATAGTACTGTTCATTTTACACGAAAATTTGAAAATTTATGTAGAAAACAAATGTTGACAGTCAAGTTACCAAACATGCAAAGAAAAATCACAAACTAATAGGTTCTTGAATATTTGGATAATTCAATAGTTTATGTTACTTTGGCTCTTTAGATTCCTTGCTTTATCCATTATATTAATATCTTTGCATATTTGCATTGCCATTATTTTTATATGTTATGATGAGATTGTGTTAAATCATTTTGGACCATCTGGTGGCCTATTGGTTAGAGAACTTGCCTTGGATTGTGAAGGGCTGCGGGTTTGAACCCCAGCCAAGTTGTACCAAAGACGTATAAAATTGGTACTAGCAACTGCCTTGCTAGACACTCAGCACTAATTTCACCCTTGTATCCCACGAACTTGTATCATATCACCTCTGCATTATATGCCATCTTGACATATCAGTCCCTAACCCTCCACCTTTATTTTCCATTAAGAGAAACCTCCGTATGATAAATAGAACCAAATTCATGCATGACATGCAAGAAAACCTAACAACTTACATCCTACAGCGGAACAACTCGATCGCTGCCTGCGTTCATTGCTGAAAAAACATGCCTCAGCAACCAAATGCAGAGTATCAATAAAGAAAAAAAAAGTCTTCTCCATAGTATAGCAGTGTTAGGGACCAGCTTCGCACTGCTAAAAGACATTGCCGAAAAGCAGAGGCTTTGGCTTTCCACCAGACTCACTATTCATAAACAAATTTATGAAGCCGCTAAGAAGAACGTCACATACATAGTCCAATTAGCAAAACTGTCCCACTACAGTACTAAGATCACGGAGAGTTCTAGCTGCAAAGAGCTCTTTGAGATAACTAACAAACTAATGTCAAGGAACAAATGTACACCATTTACAACTACCTTCTCTCCATTAGACCTTCCGGACCAATTTGCAAATTTCTTCCATGACAAAGTACAAACCATTAGAGATTCACTTGACAACACAATTTGAATTGACTCGTCACCATACATATATGATACAGAATTTCAGCTACAACCATTAGGAGCATTTGAACCTGTCTCTATTGATTTAGTACGGACAATCATGATGAAGAGTGCACCAAAATCATGTGAACTTCATCCAATTCCGACATCACTGCTGCTTGATTGCTTTGATGCGATATTGCCTTCACTAACTGATGTTATTAATATCTCTATCATTGGGGGAATTCCCATCATTTTTCAAAACTGCCATCATAAAGCCTCTGCTGAAGAAACCAACACTTGACCATAATGATATAAAGAACTGCCGCTCAGTTTATAATCTCCCATTCATATAAAAAATATTAGATTAAGTTGTTCTAACCCAACATGTATCTCATTTGAATTCAAAGAGTCTTTTTAGTAATGTACAGTCAGCATATCGCCCTTGCCATGGTATGGGAACTACACTTATAAAAGTATTTAATGTCATTCTCTCTGCTTTGGATAGCGGAAAGATTACAGTCCTCACCCTCCTTGATTTGTCTGCAGCATTTGACACAATTGACCATGATATATTACTTCACAAGCCAGCATGTATTTGGCATTCAGAATATAGCCTTACTGTGGTTAGAGTCCTACTTAGCGAACAGGACACAAATTGTATTTGCAAATGGAATACATTCCAGCCCAGTTGATGTATGTTGTGGTGTTCCACAGGGATGTTCTTGGACCTGTTCTCTTCATTATATACATTCAGCCGCTCCTCAAGAGTCATAGATCATCTGATGATTCATCACCCAGTGTCGCACACCCAAATATACATGTCTAGCCATCCATGGAGTAGAGAGGTGCATTTCTGATGTGAAATCTTAGATGACATGTAACAAGCTGCAGATGAATAATTATAAAACAGGCTATTCTGATAACAACACAAAGACTTTATCATTCACATTCTATACCTCAGACAATAAATATCAGCAACACCAACATTAAATTCTCACAGTCAGTACGAAACCTAGGTGTTACTCTAGACAGTACTCTCTCATTGTATCAACATGTCATGAACATATGCAAGGCTACCTATCTTGAACTAAGATGCATTGGTTCCATTCGTAAATATATTTCAGTTGATGCCACTAAAACACTTGTGTTCATTAGTACTTTCAAGACTGGACTATTGTAACTCAGTTCTGTCTGGTTCATCACAATATTTACTCCAGAAACTTCAAAAAGTTCCAAACACAGCTGCTCTAATCATCTTTAGAGTGCCTCGATCAGAGCACATCTCACCACTACTGTGTACCCTACACTGGCTATCAATTCGATACAGAATCAAGCACAAATTTTGTTCTCTGCTGTTTCAATGACAGACTCAAGTCCAACATACCTATCTGGCCTTACCCATGTGTATACACCAGCTAGAAACTTACGCTTTTCTTCGGACAATTGTATTCTCATTGTTCCCACTATGAAAACAAAGTCATATGGACAACGTTCTTTTTCATACCAGGGACTGGTGATGTGGAATGAGTTGCCCATTGAAATTATAGACACGAAGATACAGTAGTCCCTATTAAGAGTGATCTTAAAACTCGCCTTTTTCGAATGCAGGAACAAACTTAGAGACAAAATAATGTTTTGTATCTTATTATGTTTTCAGCATGTTTTTATGTTTTCCAATTTCATTGTTTTTGTCATTGTTTTTTCTTTAGTGTAGTCATATCATTATAGATGTTGTAAAGCGCTTAGAGCTTCTAAAGATTAGGCGCTATACAAAGTCCTCATTATTATTATTATTAAGAAGTTAGCGTTAGAAATACGTTGTGTCAGGATAATGGGACTAGTTGTATCATCATGCTACATGTCTGTGACATGAAACCTCAGTTCTAGAATCACTATCAGCTGTAGAGCTGTAGACGACATAGCGATCTTTTGTAAAGCCATTTTAAAATATATTTAAATCACACACAGACGCAGTCATATTTTGGGAAAATAAATGGATTCTTTTTTTTTACATTTGGAATTTGGCTGAATTTCTACTTTAAATGAGACCTACACAAAACTGCTTAATTTGCATGTTTTTGATCCTGATATTTGTACCATATTCAAGTACCTAAAAGAATATGGTCTTGTAATCTTAGAGGACTATTTTAGAGTGATAATGCTAGTTAAAATCCTGTAGATATTGATAATCATATCCTAAGCCTGTTTTCATGCAAAATACATGAGTTTGATTTTTACTAACATTTCCTTATGTGTATTCTTGCTATATTTATATACAAATTTGAGTTGTGAGAAATGCAACTTTTCTAGTTAGTGTTGTTTGGGCCATTGAAAAGTCATACCATAGGACAGAAATTAAAACTAACATAAAGGTATGGTATATAGCTTTTCTTTTGTCTGATTTCAGACAATTCCTCATCTATTTCAATACATGTATATTTTTTTGTTTGTGACGATCATGCAGATTACTGATAAATGTTTGTCAACATTTAATTTATGGTTAATTTGTGTTTGCTTTTTGTAATCACTGCTACCCCAAAGCATGTATCAAAGTCTGAAATTTCTTCTCTTCTCATGCTAAGCCATTAGATATATCTGCATAAGCCTTCATTTGGAAATAATTGAAACAATACATTCATTTTACGCTGTGCACTGGTGCTATGATTCTTATTTATTGCTGTTGATGCAAATGGTTTCTCCATGGCTCCTTAAGATGCTTTAAAAGACCATGGAAGAATATAAGATTCATATGGTTGAATTTAGACTGAACCGAGTGCATCCATACTGCTGAATACAGGTAGAGTGCACTCACTGACAAAGAAGCATAAGATGACAAATGTTTTACGGAGTTTTATTATCGTGGATTCCAATTGAGTGCAAAATTGATCCTAATTCAAAATATCTTCAACGAACTACACTGCTGCATTTCCAGCTTACAGTATTGGAGGAAAATGTTTGACATATTTCCCCAATAAATGCTTTTTAATACGGAATAAGTACTCAAGGATTATGAATTAAAATACAAGTATGGAAGGCTAGCAACTAGCACTAAAGCACAAGTATTGTTGAGTTATACTAAAGCACAATTTGCTAACATTTTCTGGTCACCTACAGTAACCACAAGCTGAATAGCGGCCGTGGACAAAGCGGATGCAGTCAACTCTGTTGTAGTCCAACTCAACAGGTGACCCAAAGCTTATGCCATAAAAAAATATATGCAGAAATGTATAAATCCATGACAAGATTACCTTTGATGATATATGTTTGAATATCTTAAATAATCAATAAACAAGTAAGGGTACATGCAAATTTCTAAGTAACCCCACTTTTTGAGCTAGTAGTTGCCAATGGGCCAATCTTGAACAGAAACATATTCTTGTTTATCTAGCATTTCAAGTTTAGTTCGTTACAGTTCATGTTATCATGAATCGTACATGATTGGTTGATCCTGGCATGTGCAATATATGGCCAAAAGACCTGTTTTATCTGCTTATTTACATAATTCGTGAGGCTGTAAAACACCTTTTTTGGTCTACACGCTGGAAATTACCTATGTCTTTTTTAAATTGTCATGAGATGCTATACCATTACCTGTATAATTATGTTTAGATTGTTTCTAAAAGCCAGTGTATTATGCAGCAATAATTATTACTGGTTTAATTATTTAAACTTTACCATAGTAATTTATCAACTTTCGCGTGCTCTACACAAGAGTGCAGTTACCAGTACTTCAAAAGAGCAGCGTGAAAGCTTACAATGTCCTAGTTCAAGGGTCTCTACCACTTGACCCGCGTGCCACATGCAGACTACCAAGCCATATCTTGTGGCACACTATATGATTAGTAGCATAAGGTTTAATCAGAGATAGTAACGGTCGTATGACCCTTGTGCCCTCGAAAATGGGGCATTTTAATAATCAAATGTGTTGCACTGAAAAATGTATGAAATGACATATATTGATAATTTGTTTTGCATCATATTTAATAATTGACTATCTTGGCTTCTGTATTATGTAAATTGGTATCCTGTCAAAAATATTAAGATACCCCAGGTACGTTGAGAATAGATTTATGCACAAGTGAATTTATCTTCAGTGATCATTCTGTTATCAAGATTTTCTTGGATACATGGTGCATTCGGTAGACCAAGGACCACAGGTTTAATCTCTAATATCCTTAGTACAATTGACCAAAAGAAATCATAATGACGCTCATATTTTCTGATTGGTTTTAATTTCAATCTTTTTCCAAAAAATAATATTTTCTTTATTTGTACATCTGCCAAAATTTGTAATGTTTTTACAAAAATCATGATTTTGTTCCACTTGAACACATTTTTGTAATTGGTTCTTTACATTTTATGACAGTTTCTTTGAATTCATATAATCATATGTTACTGATAAGTTAGTTCTTTCAAAATAAATGCTTTATGCACAAATATGGCTTTTGATTGTCAATTATATCAATAAATATATGTGCGAGTCCTTTAGCATTACATTAATGTTATGTGTACTTTTCAGGATTCACCATCTTTAATAGATGGAGATGGAAGAAGGTGAGAGTGACTTTGGTGGAGTCATGGAATTACCTCCTGAGGTTTCCAACATGAGATTTACAGGACCATCCGGGCATACTGTAGTCGCAAGCACACCACATTGTTCAGAGCAATTCAAACAGACAGCTTATGAAAAGATGTGTTTAACCAAATGACAGTGGTTTTGGAGACACAAGCAGTTTATCCCATAGTCCAATCTTTGGATCTCCTGATGTAAACACATTAAGCCTGCATGTAGATATGGATGTAGAATCTGAGCCTGGAAGACATAAAGATAAATGTCTCAATGATAGCCCATATGATATCAACATGAAATAATTTACTGAACATTTTAATAGTGTCATGAAGAGTGTATCACCAATAGAAACAAACATTGAATTTGACAGAGTGATATGAAGAAAAATGGGACTTGAAAAACTTGACATTATGACAGAATTACACATTAGAAACATGCAACCTGTGTCTGATGTTCTCATGCAGTTGTATCCTGAAGATTTATGTCGTTGGGTAACAGTATAAAATTAATATTTCTTGGATAATTTGTGGGTTGTACTGTTGTGGATGTGTTGCAAAAATATATTTCGTTGTAAAGATCTGCTTTACATAGAGAGTAATATTGTAACACAATCAATCTGTCCATAACTTACCTATTGCACATGGTAGAAGTGACACCAAACAATGTGCATGCTGGTCCAATAAATTCATAATAAGGTTATGAGTTAGACATTGAAGAGTAGAATGCAAAAGGTCAGAGTGGGTTATTTTATTTTGAAAATTGTTGGTAGCAAGCATTTATTACTGTATTTTAGCCCTTTGAGAAAGGTATTGGTGTTGTGCAAGTCACACAGTCCAATATATATATATAATTCGGGTTCAGATGTCAAGTAATTTTATATTCAGTTACAGTAACACTTGGTCATTTATTTAAAAAGATATTATCCAATACACTGTACCACAATTGCACAAAATATGATTAACAGTGGTTGAAATTAAAAGTGGTCTGCTAGCTTGTCAAATTGGTTTCAATAATTTTAATAGTTCAGTGGTTTGTATATAGTTGGTAGATAGTGTTTGTTGGAAAGAATAGTAAAGACTGGTACGTTTTGTAATTTACTAGCCATCTAAATACATAGAAGTGTGTGCTGAATGTTATACCCTTTTTTTAAATAATTTGCGCTTTTGCCCATCCTGTAGGACATATTTTAAATGCTTCATTTTCATGTTAGTTTTGTGGATAAATTGTCTTATCCCATCCTGTATAAAATAACAGTGGGAAGATAACTCGGTTTTCTGTTTCCAGAAATTGCTTGGCAGCGTATTGCGGTCATTAACTTTAACTCCTTTAACAGCACGGACAAATTAGATATTTAACTGATTTCTTTTATTATCTGGATAGTAGTTAACATAAAAATATAATTATATTACAACTACATCGTGAATAAAACTGCATCGTCAGCAGCCTCTTTTATAGTGTTATATTGTGTAACTTTACAAGACAAAAGACATGCATACTGTTCCTATGACTGCCAATTCTGTTCCATAAATGTAACACAAAATGCTCATATGCTAATTAGAAGTAATCAAATTATACTCATTCCTTAATTGGAAGTGCACTATTTCAGTTGAAGTAGGTGCTTGTGAATGCCATTTTCTTAAACACAAGAATCCAGAAAAGGTAATCAAGCTTTATGACTGCCATTCAGTTAATATCACATGGGTTGGTCAGATATTAACATTTTTATTGTACTGCAAAAACACCAAATGTCAGTATTTTGGCTACATTCAGGCATGTCAGTAGGATAAATTGGTACAGAATTTAACTTATGTTTATTAACAAACAGATGTTTGCGTGCAACAATGTAACATGGATGAAAACGTTTGGTCGATAAATCTTGCATGAGGCTGATTTTATTCAGTAACTACCATCTTGAGGGTGCCGAAAAATTATTGGTGTTAATTCACTGAATTCTTTTACGTTAATGGTCATCACATACATGTATTTATAATTAGAGAGAAACAATTTATTTTAAGTTGATTTGCTACCCGTTATAAAGAGTGCTCTTATTTTGTCAAATATCACTTAATTTACACAGTTCATGACACATCCTTACGCAGATTATATGCAAGCATCCTGATCAGCTGTAGACGTCCTTTGATCATCACAATGATTATTTTTTTTACAATGGTATAGCATGTTTGTAGTGTGCAACTGTGTTTAATTTTGGTACAAATAGAACCCCAGAGTGTTCTGATTAAATAGTTAAAGCAGATGGACATTGTCGGTTTGTTTATGAATTTGTAAATTTGTCAAATGTATAAAAGTATTTACATTTTCTTGAATCAAAGGCAGTTTAAAATGAATTCCACAATGCACACCTTACTATTTAATGTACTGAAAGTGTTATTATTAGACATGTCTTTGATTATGAAACGATTTGGAGATATGCATAAAATGTAGCAGTGGGGTGGTACTAATTACATATTTAACATTATTTGTCCAACAAGCAAGAGCAATTTTAGAGGTTAGAAATCAGAATATACAAATATGTTCCAGACATCTAATGTTTCTTGTTTGCCGGTGCTAAAAAATATGAAAGACTGATGCCTGGGCCCCTGTTTACTTTGGATTTGGTCAGTCCTGTATTCTAAGTGAGGTACCCATTGGACTTGTCCTAAAAAATTGCCAGAGGAAACTGATTGTGCTGATAAAACTTGTAAAATGTATTTTCAAGATGTTGACATACCTGCCATAATACGGTGCAATATAAATCACAGGATCTTGTATCGTTGGTTACAATTGAACTGTCAGTCATACATTATTACAAAATATAATTATACTGTCAAAGAATTAGGCGAAAATTGAATTTATTTCTTCTTAAATACAAACTAATTTCACCATTTGTTTCGTCGTACATGCGTTACCTGGGGTGAACAAGTGTTTTTTTTTTCAAGGTAAGCGACGTGTAACGATTTGCATTGCCTGACTACGAATCACTTGAATTCAGGAACATTATAATCACGCGGTCCAAGAGAATTTTGCCGTGAATTCTGCTCACCTATTTGAGGACATATAAGGCAGAATATTTCTAAGAAGATTACGAGTCCAAAAGAATTTTATCAAAGGAAAGATAGCTCGTCATTCTTTCTCCAGCCAAAGGGGTGAGTGTTAAATTTATATTTCGTTTTATTGTGAATTTTATTCAGTTTATCATTTCATACAATGATGCTTTAATTACAATGCAGATTTAAACTGTTGAATATTTGGAATTACTAGTCACTATTAGACTTTAAAGGCATACAACCTAAGTTTTTCGACTTTTTTGTTCATGCAAATGCCTGATATTATGAAAAGTATAGTAGAAATAATGAGTAATTACAGGTCATTCAGTTTGAAAAAATGTACATCTGTAAGTTTAATCAATGAAAATAAAACGATTTTCTGTACGGATTGCTAATTAATTATACCGAAACGGAATTTACCGATCCTCTCCGTAGTCGTAGTGTCACCTGAAGTCGAGGTAAGCATATGTTTCGCTTTTGAGTAATAATTGCCCTATTCTTCGTCTGTCCTTCTCCTTAGTTCATTATAGTCACCCACAATATATGTATTGCTTATAGATTTCTCATTATATATGATAAATTACAAGAAGTAGGCAAAAAAGTCAATACGATGGAAAATCCTGACAATAGGAGGTTTGTTTAAGGGGCGATTCTTGAAAGTGTTTACTTGTCGTGTTTGTGAGATTGTGTTACGTTGTAAGATAAACCAACTAAAAATGTAATAATTTGTACCATTTTAATCAGAACCACTATTAAAAGGCAGCAGAAGAAGATAATACCAACGGGGGAAATGGCATACTGGATAATGGATAAATAATTTTGGCCAGTACCATTTTGGATTTACTCAAGGAAGACTTGGGTGATCTATCCAATGATATGATGTGTGAATAATGAAATTTATATTTATTTTAAGTTGTATAAAGCATTTCTTTTGTAGTATGCAATTTTTATTTTGTATGAACAAGTTTTGTTAAAAATTGTTTTAGCTACCTACCCACTAAAGAATGATTATATGTATGGCTGTTTTGAAAGCAATTGTGAGGAGACTGCTTATTAAAAACATGAATTGAAGTTGACTAGCATTGTCATGGGATGCAAAGGATGTAAACAACGAAAGTACACTGGTGAACATGATTTTAATTGCGCATATACAGTAACACATTAAGTTAAATGATAAATACCGCATAGTCATGAGTTGAGAAAGCAAAACTTGTTGCAGTGTTTCCTGAATAAAGATTGGCTTGTAAATATCAACAGAACTACAAACACTAGGATACTATTATATCCAGATACTGCTCATTAATTTCAATTACATGTGAAAAAAATTGGCTCTGGAAACAGAATAAGGTTTTTAAGACTTAAATTCTAGTTCATCAAAAGCAACATTGAATACTTATATCACATAATATGTGCATCATCAGCCGTCTTATTACAAATAAATCAAATATACTTGACACCAATTAAATGCATCAAATTTTCAGTTTTTTAAGTGTTCATTTACCATAGAAATAATTATACCCTTTATATAAATACCCAGATGAATGTACACAGCTGCATACACTGTAAAACTGTTATATATTATGTAATGTACTAAACTTATATATGTACAAATGTGCATGTACAGACATAACTTTAATTCAAGAGTACAATCAGGCATAAAAATGAAGGATATCATCTAAGAATAATTATGGCATATAATATATAGAGATTGTCCATGTTATTTAGGTTGGGAGGGGTGCTCTCAATATTGTTTAAATTATTACAAAAGACCTCCCGGATTGTTTTTATGAGGAATTGAAGTAGTGATAGAGAGATGCAATGCTCAGAGCTCCCAGTCAGTGGTGCCAACAGTTAAATTAATGAATACACAAAATGTGAAAGTCAAATAAACAACAATTTAATATCATTAAATAACAGTCATCTCTCAAATGAAACTTAAATTAAAACCCTATCACTCGTCTTTAACTCGACCAAGTTATGGTCTATTTTATCATCTGACTGTAATTGATTTTCCTCCTGTCCTGTGTTCCTACTCATCTGTATGATCTTTCTCTGGACTGGTAGTCCAATTGCCGCCTCCAGTCCGTCTAATGTCTGCCTCCGTTCTTCCTTTCTCTTTGTCTCTCAGAGACATTTTATATGAAAAACTAGTGTACCATTACTATAACAGATTGATTACAGACATCCCATTCCAAAATACTAGACAGTTCTATAGAAATTACATTGATGTATTAGTATCTTGTGCTTGTTTTTTTTTTATACTTTTGACAAAAGTGATTACCATTTACTCAATGCCAAACTTTAGTACATCACCTAAACAAACTACTGCAGAGAAACAAATATTGAAATTAAGCCCATGCCCTCACCCCCATGTATGTTTCCTATTGCATTTCTTTTAAAATTAGGGTAGCTAGGCACACACACACACACATACTGATTAGTATATATAATGTACGAAGTACAATGCAAAACTGGCTCAGATATACATATCAAATTCAGAAATGCAGGGGTCATGCTACCAGTGTTGATACTAATTAGCCTACACAGACAAACAAACTCTTACACATTCACAGGGGTGTTTTAATTGCTAACTGACCATTAACCCGGTTTGCAACAATATATCACTGCTCAAGTTCATGAAATTGGGCCTACTATACAGTGATGGAAATATGCCGAATTCTGTTTCAAAATTGTAACATTGTGTGTGATTTGGATTTTTAACATACCTTGAACAATTTTTGAATCATATTGCTATGATGTTTGAAGTGTGGCAGTTTATAGTTATGTCTAGCACTAAGGCATCATGCCGCAGACTTGTAGCATGACATCCCACCCAGTTACATTATCCTGACAGTAGGACGACCAGTCCATACACTAACCTCGTAATGCTGAGCACCAAATGAGGCAGCTGTTAATACCATTTTTATGTGTTTGGTATGACTTGGCCAGGGATCAAGGACCCCAACCTCTTGCATATGAGGTGGATGCTCTTAACACTAGGCCACTGGAACGGTCAACACCAGTATGTAAATAGTAATTTGTTAACAAATATAGTCGGTGAATATCATTTCTAATTTATTTATTTTTGTAATTAAAAAAAGACAGACGTTAACAGCATTTTTTTCTTTATAAAATCAGTTTAAAACTGTATGTGAACCTTTAATGGCATGTTTAGCGGGAGCAATTAAATCAAAATGAAGAGTATGGATTGAAGTCATTTGCTCCAGTGTACATTTTCTTTCTGACTGCAATTTTACACAAAACATTTGGAAAAAAAAATTATTAAAAAGTTCTTTATTATGCAATAATACAGACTTGTAATTACATGATTTTAATCTTGTTACTTCTATAAGATTAAATGATTTACGATGTATAGCCTCTGCTGTGCTTTTTTCATACATCATATGGCCAAAATACACTGCATTTACCTCAATCTAAACATACATATAAGACAAGTATAAATGCAATAGGTATGAAAAGTTAGAAAAGGTCTTACATCTTGTTGTTAAAATCCATGTTTTTTTAAAAGCTTTCAGAACATAATCAACAGTGGTCTGAAGATATACTGCTACTTGGAAATCAAACAGATGCTGGACTTCAGCTCATGGTAGGCACTTAAAAAAAGACTTAGTCAAAGTCTATATGGGTCCATGGTAGGGAACATTTCTTACCATACAATCACTAGAATAGTCTCTCCATAACAATTTGATATCAACAGGTATTACCTGACTAAAAGGCCTAAATCATTTTAACTTAAAATGAGATTTCTGCTTTGTAACAATCTCTTCTGTAGGTGGTGGTGGTATTGGAGCAAGTACATCAGATAATCACCTAGGATCAATTATGTCCAAAACAACTGGCTGGTTCATGCCAACTAACCTCATTTCAATATTTCATATTTATTTCTGGAATATACAGGTACTGTTGATCAGCTTTCTTTGGGTATGCAGACCATCTTTCACTTTTTTGTTGAATGACCTTTGGTATCTGACAAGAAAATGCAAACATTTCACTGACAATGTCATTTTATATTTTTTTTTTCTCAAAAAACAGTTTGTTAGACCATTCCAGAGATCTAACATTCCTTAACCTTTAATTGGGGAATTCTTTGTTGACGAAATTGAGAAGGGACTGAAAGGAAACATAAATATAAAACAAGTAGCGTGTATGCCACAAATCTTTTATATGTTGTCATGATTCATGTCATCTAACGGTGTTTATGTATAATGATATTTATGTTCAATGCACATCACTATAATAATCATATTTAGCAAGCCTTAAAATGTGAAATTGATTTAGGGTTGTGACCATTATTACATCGCACGTTTTATGATGTGATTCTGATATGGCGTTGTGATTATTATTGAATCGTACGGGTTAATTTTACTTTAGTACACGTATAACTAGCTTCAAGAACAAGAAATAAAAGCTACCCCGACACAAATACCAACTGTAGATATAAATCATATCCTTTTCAGACGTAAGCACGGGTAAAAGGTTACTAAATTTAAATCATGCCCACAAATTGATAAAATCATTAAAAAGTCCATTTATAAACTTGGCAAAACTTGGAAAAATAATATCACTTTTACGAATTTATCTCTTTACGGAGAAATAAATTTAAAACAAAAAAACAAATATTGTTTTGATTTAAATCATGAAATTAAGATATATATATATATATATATATATATATATATATATATATATATATATATATATATATATATATATATATATATATATATATATATATATATATATAAATATATATACAGACGGAGGCAAAGAGACAGTCAGCAGCAGAGGGGGTGAATCGGACAACCTTTTTCGGATATTTTTGATTATACCCTTAAAACGACAAATAGAACCTTCCTGCGAAAACTCATTTTTTAACCAGAAAAAAAAATAAGTCTCCATTTGACAAATAGACCCTTAATGATTGTTGTCTGAAAACATGAGATTTCGCAGGTGATACTGTATTCGCGTTTTCGTTGATGAATCATAAATGTCGCAATGATGTTGTGACTCACCCCCTCTGCTGCTAATGGTTTACGGTGAAAATCGTCCGATTTACCCTCTCTGCTGCTAATTCAACCGAATATTTTATCAAGTCCTATACGATATCGTGTCCTCGGGTCTGCTAAATTTATTGTCACAAATCCGTGTGGTTTTGACTGAGCGTGACTAAAGAAATTTCTAAATTGATTATGATTCATATCACCGCTGCACCAGGTCTGATGAATATTTCGTAGCGTATGAGTATCAACGCCGTTAAATACACACAACACATTGCAGTTATCTCTGATCACTTTTGGTATCTGAGTGTACCGTTGAGTGACATATATCACGTCGGTGTTTTTATGCCTGCCTCGGGAAAATATTCTAGCAGGATTTTTTTGATTATCTAACATGATATCATCGTATACCACTAAATTGTTAATACTTCCATCAATAGCATCAATGCTCGGGGCTTCCTCTATATCAGTAATAAATTCAATAATATCATCATCGATTTGAAATTCTTTTGCTTTCTCGTTAAAATCCTTTAGCACTTCATAGCATCGCTGATCGTCTACACTCGGGGCTATTAAATACAATTTGTTCCATTTCATCCATCTCGTTATCAAATTAAGTAGCAGTTGTGTCTTTCCGCTTCCAGATGGTCCGATTATAATCATTCTAATTGAATTCGGCAACATTTCATGGTGTTTAATAGGTTCCCGTCGTCGGGTAGCTGAATAATCAATTATATTCATGCCGTTATATATAAATTATGGATCTATATTGTGTGAAGTGTAAAAAACGTACTGGCACAGATGACTTGACGACGATTACAACTAAAAATAACCGATCAGCGCTTTCTGGTAAATGCGTACAATGTAGTACAAAGAAATTTAGATTTGTTTCCAAGAATTTTAAAAAAAACGAGGAGGTGATATCGCAGCCAAGCTAACTAAACTCCCTGGAACCCCATGGGCAAAATACCCTGGAGAAAAGCACCTTCCAGGATATAGCTACTGTGGACCGGGAACAAGACTTGATATCAGACTCAATGATCAAAATCAGCCCCGACCCGGTGAAGAACCAATAAACGCCATTGATAAGGCCTGTCACCTTCATGATGTTGCTTATAAAAGCAATAATCTGCAACACAGGCATCTCGCGGATGTGAAATTAATTCATGCGTTAAATGCTATTCCTGATAAATCTTTCAAAGAAAAATTGGCTTCCTTTTTGATAAAATCGGCTATAAAAAGTAAATTGATGTTAGGTGCTGGTAATTAATAACAACATGGAATCTATTTACTATTCTCCAAAAGGATACTGGAGGGATAAATCAGCAATCCATAAACTCGCTAGCGCTGCAAAAGTGAAAAAAACCACTGCGGCTCATTGGTTATCTAAACAGGCACTATGGCAAATTTATCTACCACCGCCTAAACAAATTAATTTCTCGCATTTTGATGTGACCTTTCCTAATGAAGTTCATCAGGCTGATATATTATTTCTGCCACATGACCACGGTTACAAATACGCATTAACCGTAGTTGATATTGCAAGTCGATACAAAGAAGCAGAACCGTTAAAAACAAAATCAGCCACTGAAGTGGCTTCTGCATTTGAAAGGATTTATCGACGAGGTCCTCTGCACTGGCCAAATCTATTACAAATTGATCCTGGCAAGGAATTTCAGGGTGCAGTGTTATCAATAATGAAAAATCATAATGTCACTATCAGACGAGGACATACTGCGCTACATCGTGATCAGGCAATTGTAGAACGGTTTAATAAAACCCTTGCTGAGCGGTTATTTGGATATCAATACGCAAAAGAATTCATCCAAGAATAAAGATCCCGTGAATGGGTTAAAAGGTTACCAGCTGTGATTACTGCACTGAATAACGAGATTACTAGAACAATCAACATGAAACCTATCAATGCGATTAAAAAGAAGTCAATACCCGTACAACCACAAAAAGATTTTTCTAGAAACGCTAACGTTTCCCAACCAATTCTTGGTAGTAATATCATTGTGAGGTATTTATACGAACCAGGAGAGCTTAAAGAGGGCAGAAAAAGGGCTACTGATCCTATTTGGAGTGTTACTGTACACAAGATATCTAGTATAACACGATCTACGGGTAGACTTCCAATCTATAAACTGGATTCAACTGCCCCTCAACGAGGATTTACTAGACAACAATTACAAGTGATACCTGAGGATACTCAATTACCACCGCATGGGCTTAACTAGCACCGTTGCGTCTATTGCACTCAAGACAAGTCAACATCACATTGTTTCTGACATGACCGAGACTATTATCTTTTCTGTCAACGGTAAATTGGCGAGGATCTTTATCCGAATACTGCCAACGCATTATACAATTGCAACTTGCGCAGTGATTATTCTGTTGTTTCTTCAAAGTGATTATTAATTCAGCATCAATGTCAAATTCTCGCTGTTTTTTTTTTGTCTTGTTATTTGTAACCGGAGAGTTTTTTTATTAATGATGCTAACATCAATATCATTATCGTCACCAATGATTTCATCATCGAAGACAATTCTTCGAAGTTGATTTATTTTTCGTACTCTGGATACTGCAAGATAGACTAAATTCGACCATTCTATGCGATTATCTACCATCCAAACAATTGTATCGGATATAGTCAATCCTTGCGAAGAATGTATTGTTGCTGCGTATCCTAGCGTCCATGGGGATTTATTAGCACGCAATGCATCTTCAACGACATTGATATCAACCAGCACAATATCATTTAATACTAAATTCTGTTTTTGAAATCCTTCGGATTTTGGGCCTGGAATATCAACTTCAATGTTCTGTTTTCGTGTATCCGATGGCCTATAACAAAGAGGCACTGGAAGTGTTGCAAATCTTTTTTTTATGCAATTCAAATAACTTCATCTGAAGTGTATCCCTGACTATTTTTCTACTTGCAATGATCAAATCATTTGGTCTCCATGCTTCCCAAAACTCATTCACTGGAGTTTTTGAAATTATTTCACGGGCTATTTCACACTGGATTTTATCCGGTTGTAATCTAATTAGTTTCTTAAATTCTTTTAATTCATTATCAAGTGACCTATGATCGGTATCAATTTCTTCATAATAGTCTACAAAACCCTTTAGCCATTCATGTGGGGAAGCACCGACAAATGGTGGTGGTTGGCCGTGATCACCGCACATGACGATTTTTGTATTTTTCAATAACAACCACTCAAGAAATATTTTTAATACATCTTCTGACACTGTGTCTATTTCATCCCAAATCATGATTTCAGGAATAAATTTCTCTCCCATGCGCTCAGGAGTCCATTTATCTCCCTTCCATCGGAAAAAACTGTGATAGGTACAGGCATTTACCCCTCGCTGTATCATTTCTCTTGCAAGTCTGTGAGTCGGTGTTAGCACAATCATATTTGATTTTGAAACACGATACAACTCAATTGCCCGGGTTGTTTTTCCTGACCCACCTCAGCCGTTTAAATAAACTGTTTTATATCTACAGATTGGATCAGAACACGGTGGTGCATTAGAAAATTCTGAACACTGATTGCTTTCTAAATAATTATTTTCAATCGTAACATCTGCTGATGGAATATAATCATGAAGCATTTCTTTCTTAATTCTCCATGACCCCCAATTCTCGTTGCCAGTAGCCTTAAAATCAGCCATTTTGCTATTTATGTAAAATGAATCAGTGGCAACTCTAACTGCGGTGTTAGGAAATTTATTGATCATCGAAAACAGATTAATGGAAGCATAACCAAGCATAGAAGCTCTCAAATGTGTATACTGCGGATTGTATCCATCATTGTAAGTAACAATTGTACCCAATTTGGTTCCATCGGACAGAAATGCGTCTTTACGATTGACATATAGGCCTTTATTCGTTAAATCCGCGATTACAAAATCGTATTCAGCATTGTCTATAATTAACCGTGAAGAATATCTTGTATTATCGTATTTACCACCTTGGGTGAATTTACCGATTATTCTTCGTCCAAGATCTTTTGCTTCATTGTTTCTGATTTCAAATAACTGTTTGGACCAATCCATGATTTGTTGTTCACTGAAATTTGGAAACAGTTTTCGCTCTTCACTAATTATTTTTTCTAGATCAGGTTGTGGTAACCAGACTGATTTCTGTGCTCGATAGGATATAATTGCTTCACTGACAATTAACGATTTTAACATCTTACAATCAAGCATATATCGTAATAACACTATTGACATCCAGTGTTTTTCAGACATGTGTTTACCAATCCAAAGATAACTACACGGATGAAGTCCTGTAGCCATTTCAAATGATACTACACAAGCGAATCCTGTTAAATCAAAATGTGGCAGTGGTCCATTAATAGCAACACGGATCATTTCGTGTGTGGGGTGTCCAAATCGTTTGAAATATTTCTCGCATTCTCCATACCCAAGAAAACTTCCTGAATAACATGCAATCATATCAACTGAAATAACGGTTTCAGCGGTGTATTTTGTATTCCATAACCCTCCATGGATGTATTCAAGACATGACAATCTGACATCTGATAAAAACTCACTTCGTGTTGGTTTCCACGCGTTTTTCTTTCTAGCAAAATGTGCTGCAATTGATGGTAGTGTAAAACAGTTTGCTAATAATTGATCGTTGTCTTCCTCCTCCCCAGAAAACTCACTAGCTAGTTGTTTCATTTGATTATGCAGCTCTTCAGTACGGTATAATTCTCCGTTGAGCCTTACAAACTGATCAAATCTACATTCCTCGTCTGAAGTACTATGAAATAGCCACATTGACACAGGATCGTTTTTACTCAAAAGGTAAATAGCATCAAATAATTTCTGCTCTGAAAAAAACTTCTGTTCCCGACAGATATTTTACGGTTCTATCCCGTGGAAATATTGTTACTGCAGATGACCACGCATGTTCGTTATGATCAATAATTTCAATTGGGTACTTCTTTTGATTTATATTTCGATTCGTATAATACTTCACCGGTGATTGTCGTTACTGATATTGGAAATCTCAATGATGTTTCTAATTTAATTATATCCTGAATTGTTGCCCCATGCTGTTTCACTGTCAATTCCCATTCGGTTATATTTTTTCGTCTTAGATCAGTTAGTTTATTTCCCCGGGACGCATTTGTGAAGTGTTCCATTATTCTTGTTGTTACACAATTGAGCCTTGACGAAGAATATTTCATGGGTGCTAGTTTTGCAATATCAGGTTTTTCATTGAGCGGGTATATCCCGTAAACAACTGCTGTGACAGGATAAGATCTTTCGTAGTATGGTTTGTCAATTCCAGTCAAAATTCCTGGTTTTGAATCTTGATTCACAGTGACAGTTTTTTATCCTTGAGAATAGGCTCGTATTTGTCCCTAATGATCCATTTTCCATCATCACGGATAAGGAATTTTATTCGAAAAAAAATTCTTTCTTCCCCAAGATTTGAGATTATCACTGCTGCTTTTTCATCATTCATGGTAGCGTCAACAACACCATCAATTCGAAATGTTGACCAACAGTGAGATGCCCCATCACGCTTGAATTCATTAAAACAGTCTCTGATTTTACTAATCATGGCTCTATCAAGAATTTTATTCTTTGGTGTATCAGTAACTCTATCAAGATTAAATTTAGCATTTTTCCAAGGCGCAATTTTCGATAATCTCTCAAACTCCTCCATACTATAATTAAAACAAGTATTTAAATAGAAGGATTTTATATAATGAATCAATTCAAATGACTCATGATTGGATTAACGACTCCGTGTAACAAATCATGCAGAAATGAATTATGTGGGTATCATATGCAAAGCTTTCGTCGTGGAAGCCTTTGTCCGTTACCCTGTATTCGATGTGGGGTTGGGGTCAGGGGGAAATCTCAGTTATGTCTAAATTGTGGCGGCGAACGATACAGGGAACTAAAACGCTATTATGACAAACGAATACAAAATACCGTCATTGACCCCAACGATGACAAAATCATAAAGACTCCTCAAGATTATATACAGAGACTTATAATTAAACCAAACAATGAATTAGAAAAATAGTATTATTATACAAATGAGCCAAGAATTCAGACTCCACCCCGTGCTTGTTAATTATGAAGCATCCCGTGATGGTATTATCAGAAACCGCAGATTGAAGAATCTAGTTGGATTTGTGACTAATCGAGGGTATTTGATGTTTAGTGCTGGGAAGAAAAATTATTACTGTCACAGATTCGTCTTCGAGGTGTTTAATGGAATAATCGGGGATGGTTATGTTATTGATCATATTGACTCTGATACTAGGAACAATTCTTTATCAAATCTACAAGCTGTTACACAGAGTGAGAATTTAAAACGAGGAAACACTGGAAAATACTCGAAAAAAGCGAGACCTATAAAATCATTCAATACAGTTACTAACGAAGAAAACTTTTTCCAATCTATGAATGAAGCCGGTAAATATTTCAATATTTGTATGCCGTCAGTACAAAGAGTAGCAGAACGAGTACAAAATTTGGCTTTTTCTAAAAACATTGAACAAAAAATTCGATTTTCGTATGTCTAATAACACCAAGGGAGATAACTCTTTCATAACCCTTAAATATAACCAAGGAGTTATCTCCCTTAGATTGTGTCAACTTGTTTATGGGCAATTGTGATTTAGCGGCGGGGTATTGTTTTGTAAGAAAAGAAATCAAATATAAAATTTTTTCAAACAATTATATTCTTTTTTTTAGTGTTTAAGTCAATTATTCAGTCTCATTTAAATACTGTAAAACAGCAATAATAAGTAATTCAAGAAAATAAAGTAACACACCCTGTGGATTGACGCTGCTGTATTAGTCACCTTATATACTAAATGAAAGGTTTAAAGCTGGGGCTTTCAAAGGCCAATCCGACCAGTCAAAAATAACCCACGCCATTGACACGTGTGCGTGGTTGACGTTTCTCAATCATGCAACCGGGTTTAATTTCATGGGTTGCTTTTGATTGGTCGGATGGCCGTAGAAAATCCGCCTCGTCGTTTCATGTTTGTGCTGTCTTGTGCCGTCCCATCATCATTACATCATCATTGAATTATAATCCATCCTTAATTAAGTTAATTAAGTATATGTATACCTACAATCTGTCACACACACTCGAGTGGAGATATATACGGTATTGTACTGTCCTTAATTAAGTATATGTATACCTACAATCTGCCACACACACTCGAGTGGAGATATATACGGTATTTGTACTGTCCTTAATTAAGTTAATTAAGTATATGTTGTGACGTCACCCCCAAGCATATCTTCTGGGCGGTCTAAGATGGCGTTTGCCACGTTAGACCTCCCTTCCGGAGATGTATGTTTCGGGTTTCCTTTGGGCTTACTTGGATGTGAAGGCAACCAAGGAGTTCCAAAGATGTGTTGTCGTATATATGTAACCTCTAGGTCATTTTCACGTAAACATACCCTCTTGTGATTCTAACCCGTTATTTGACGAGTTAGATTCACTCTTAGGGGAATATGTTTCCGGTGAATGTAAATATAAATGACCTAAAATAAATAACATCCATGGATGTAATTAGCTCTCCGTCACATTTGGGTAGCCCCGTATGGTGTTCAAAAATGAATTACCGGCCAAAAAAAAGGTTCGTGGATGCACATTGGGTAACCCCACAGGATAGTTCAGAATGAATTATCGGCTAAAAGAAACGGTCATAAGGTCATATCTCAAAGAGCAAAAAAAAAAAAAAAACATTCTGATATAAAACAGAAACAGAAAAATGCTCTCAACAAAGAACCCTATGAAAGACACAAAGGCCTAATAAGGGACCCAATGAATGCAAATAGAACCACAGCGGCCTATATCAAGGGGGCCAAATGACTGACAACCGCTCATCATGGTTGTTATTTATTATTGTCTGCATTTATATTTATATACAGACTGAATTTTGGAAAATATATACAGAATTAATTATAAAAAATATATTTATATATACAGAATTAATTTTGAAAATATTAACGGCTCATTTATTTTTGAAAAATGAATTAGAAATATGTATTATCATATATGAATTCTGAAAATATGAATAGCATTATAGTTGAAATTGCAAAATTGAAAAGCCAGGATATTAAATTGTCAGATGGCTTAAATTGTGATCAAATCAAGTCGGATTTTCAGGATATAGAATACGGAGTTAGCACTAACAAGTATATGCTACCAAAAAAATATGCACTCATCAAAAAAATTCAGAATTCTATTCGGGACTCTCTTGCATTTTCCAGTGAAGTAGGTGTGTTTGTTCCGTTGTATACTATCGTGGAAGGAATAAGAAAAGAATTGGGTAACGAATATGAATTGAAAAAGGAAGTTAATTCTAAAATTAGAAACCTACGAGCGTTAATTCAAGAAAATGAACTATTTTGATTGACCGACCCTCAAAAAATTTTGTCATTTTTTTATTGTGACCGTAAAATCTCGTTGAGATTTTCATTTTTTTAGCAATTTTTGATTGAATCAGTGAAAATATTTCACACTGCAAAAATAAATTTTAAGAACTTTTCCCTATGGAAAATCCCATGCAAAATCGACTCCTTGACCCTACGAGGTTTTTAACCAAAAATCGATGGAAAATGACCAAAAATCACTGAAAACAGACAAAAACTGATGAAAAATGGCTAAAAATCATCAAAAATGAATCCTAACAGCTTTTCCCTATGGAAAATCCCATGTAAAATCGACTACTTGACTGTAAAAATCTCAAAGAAAAACCACCAAAATGGCACAAAATGGCACCAAAACTGTCAAAAAATCAGTGAAAAACAGGCAAAATCACTGAATATATTTCTCACTGAATAAAAAATAAAAATATTTCACAGCAATAAAAATTCTATGAGAAAAATATTTTTTATTGTTAGTTGCAGCAATTATGATTTTGAAATGAAAAATCGACTACTTTTACCCTACGGGTTTTTTTTTAAATCAAAAATCAATGAAAACAGACAAAAATCAATGAAAATCAATGAAAATTGGTCAAAAATGAATCCTAACAGCTTTGAAAGTTCTTTTAAGAACTTTTCCTATGGAAAATCATATGCAAAATTGACTCCTTGACCCGACTGAAATTATTGGTGATTTTTGGTTGTTTTTTGTCATTTTTGGCATTTATTGACTGAAATTATCGATTTTTTGGTCAAAAATCATCAAAAATGAATCCTAACAGCTTTTCCTTATGGAAAATCCCATGCAAAATCGACTACTTGACTGTAAAAATCTCAAAGGAAAACCACCAAAACAGTCAAAAAATCAATGAAAATCAATGAAAAACCACCAAAAACAGTGAATTTCTGTTTATAAAAAATATTTCACAGTGAATAAAAAATAAAATTTCTGTTCATAAAAAATAAAATCAATCCAACAATTATCAATCGAAAAAGGCTACGGGGGATTCAAATTGAAAAATTGTTTCACAATTGAAATCTACGATTTTTAATAATGGTCAATGAAGCATTAACATCTAGATTGGCTCGTGAGCGACTAGATGCAATTAAGAAATTTATACCAATTTGCGACTCTGTCAGAAATAAACTGCAACAACGACAGAGTCTTCAGACTGACTTTGCTGCGGGATCTGAAATGTTGTTTAAACCAATAACTACAACAACGAAACAGGTAATAGAGCGTGCTATATACGGAGATGTTCCTGACGGTAAAAGAAAAGAAGAGGGTCTTATTCCTGTACTTGAAAACTAGCAACAAAAACTGAAAAAACTGAAAAAACTGAACCACCTACTAATCCGAAAAAAACGACTGTTTCTCTGTTGAATAAATTTACTGATAATGCTAAAACATTAATAAAAAAATTTAATTTATTCAAACCAAAGGATTATCAAGCTTTTGGTGATTTTACTGCTCAAAGCTATAATTCAAAAAAAGAGTTTTTAAAAGACGAGTATAAGGATGATAGAATATCAAGTAATGATTGGTCTGATAATTTGTATAAAATAAATAAAGTGATTGGTCGTTTGAATAAGGATGAGATGGGGTACAGGGAATTTCAAAAGGGATTTATTAATTATAAAAAAGAACAAATAGAAGAGCGACAACGAGAAATAGAAGAACGACAAGAGCTAAAACGTCAAACACCAACACGGAGACAAACACGAAGACAAAAAAAACAAGAAGAACCTGATGATGATCCTTTTGATTATTTAAAACCCCAAATGGATGCAAGTTTCGGAAGTGGAATTTCAGGGGAAAATCGTCTAGTTGGGAAAAATCCAAGGATTTCATGTCCTGGTAATATTCTCAGTGATATAACACGATTAGAAGTTCTCATCGGAGGAAAACGAGCTGGAAATAACTCTCCAGAAATAATTAATGAAGCAGCTGATATCTGCAGGCGGTTATTTCAAGGCGGTATCATGGATATCAAAACATATCGAGATTTCCTTAACGAGTTAGCGGAAAATCATACTGATTATTACAGCGACTAAGTCGAAAATTAATTGCTAGCAATGAAAATCCGTAGATAAATAGTAATTAGAAATTGCTAGCAATTGAAAACACTAGTGTTTTTATAATAAGATGATCATACACTACAACCATGATAAACCAATCAGCGTCTATGTGGTAAACTCACGATTGCCTGTTTATAGAGCATATTACGGAGATTGTTTCGGTAATACCATTGCAGGGTTATTTACAAGAATGGCCCCAAAAGTGATGCCGTTGGCTAAACAATTAGGAATGAAAGCAATTGATGTTATTCGTGATAAGGGTATTGGTGCTGTTGGAGATCTTGCAGGAAAAGCGTTTTCAGCCACGAAGAATAAAATAACATCATTAGTTAGACGAAAAAAGAAACCGGTACCACTGCCATCTACAGCGGAAATGCCTGCAAGTGTCAGCAAAGCAATAAATAGTGCAGTGGAAGAAAAATTAGCATCATTAGTGACTCCATCACCTGATGTACAAAATAGCGCTATCATGAACGCGATAAGAGGAAGTGGTTTGAAACCAAAAAAGTTTCAACGACGATAATGATTACAAAAAGTTAAAACGCTAGCGTTAAACTCTTTGAGTTTCGCAATTGAAAACACTAGTGTTTTATGATAATAATGTTCCATAAAGCAGCTGATCCGGCGTTAGATATGGAAGCCCCAGTACGCAAAGATGATTCTGTCCGCGATTATCAATACTATTCCTATCATGCTATACAACCCGACCTACGATCGCGAATTGAACTTCAAGTTCATGATACCAGTAAATACTTTTTACCGTGTGAAGCATTTATCCAAGTAGAAGGAAAACTTGTAACAAACGATGCTGCTCATAATGATCCACCATATGCAGATGACACAAATATCCGAGTTGGTTTTGTTAATAATGGCATCATGGCGCTATTTGACAGTGCAAAATATCTCATTGATGGAAAGGACATTGAATCAATAGACCGTGAGGTTGATGTTGCAACAACAATAATCGGGCTAGCAAGATATTCTGATGATTATACAAGGTCGGCTGGCCCATCTATGATGTTTGCAAAGGATGTTAATAATCACGCTGACCACCTTCAATACATTAAAGTGTTAACAGCACAAGATACTGCAGAAGTAAATCAACAAGAAGCAGCTAATCCAGAACGTCGAGCTAGACCAGGAGCTGCGTTTGATATTCTCAAAGGCGTTAATGATAATTTCAATTTAGGATTTGCAGCACGAAAAGGAACATTGCATGGACAGCAGCGACATTTTTCATGTGCGGTTCCACTCCATCACATATTTGGATTCTGCAGAAATGTCAGAAAAGTCATCTATGGAGCCAAACACACAATCGTGTTAGTGAGAAAAGGCAATGACAATGATGCAATCTGGCATGCTGCTGGCGTTGCCGATGGTAAAGTTGTTTTAACTAAATTAGCATTGTGGATGCCAGTAATGACCCCATCAATTACCACAGAGCAGCGGCTACTTTCATTTATGGACACAGGTGGCAAATCATTGCTAAGTTGGTTAACAACAACGACTGATACCAAAGAGGATAATGTTGCTGATACATTTACATGGCACTTGGCATCAAAACAAGGCGTTTCAGCTCCACGTCATATATTTATAGCACTGCAGAATCGAAATCGATCAGGCTCCCAAGAACGCAGTCATATGATATTTGATCGATTAGGGGTAAGTGAGGTTTCACTAAGAATAAACGGACAACAAGAACCATCTGAGGATATACAGCTTGATTACGACACTAACCATATAGCACGTGTGTATCATAGAATGCTGTCATTTATGGGCCGTGATCAAAATGTTGATACTGGTTTACAAATATCGCAACTTGATTTTAAAAGCCTCTATCCGATTTATTACTTTTCCCTTGAACATCTTGATTTAATGAGACAATCCGTCGTTGACATACATTTTAGGGCTCGTATAGCTCCTGGTGGTGTTGATTATAGAGCGGTTGCTGTCATTCTCAGTGATAAATCAATGTTATTAGAAGGAGTTGGCGGACGAATGAGACTTATTGATGCACCAGTGGAAAATCTTTGAAAATCCTTCGGATTTTTCCAGAAATATGTAATTGAAACCTTATAGCAATTAGATCAATCTGTATTTGTATAATGTCGTATAGTAATATCAATGTGTCATTGACACCTGGTCAGTTAAAAAAATTGCAATCAAAATCCGCTAAACAATGTGGAACCACAATCACGTTGAAACCTAATCAAATGACTGGTGGTGCAAATAAATTATCGCTGACAACTCGTCAAGTGAAACATTTCAATGATGCTTTCAAGGATAAAAAAGGTGTTCAGATCACTCTCTCTGCGGCTGCTATCAAAAATATGATAAAAACAGGTGGTATATTTCCGTTGTTTGCTGCGTTACCAGCATTGGTTGCGGCAGCAGCCCCAGCAGTCGCAAAAGCGGCCGCATTGGGGGTAGTTGGAGGCTTGGGGACAAAAGCGGTACAGAGCATTGCTGAATCATATGAACCGAAGAAGGGACGAGGGTATAAAAAAAGGGAAAGGGTCTAAGACTACCAGGAACCCCGTATTCATGGTACAGCGGAAAAGGTCTGAGACTAGGACCGGTTTATTAATTGAGGAACCTATGGTTCCCAAATCTTCGATGGTTCCAATGTCCAATTTTGATTTAATGGATGCTGCTAAAAAACTAGCCATAAAAAATTTCAGAGGTGTTTTTATGAAAGATCAATTACCACATCAACCAAATAGCGTTGAAACCGGTATTATTAATCTCGATAACAGCACTGGACCCGGAACTCACTGGGTTGCATACGCTATTGATCCACGTGGGATTGTCTATTTTGATTCATATGGATTAGCCCCGCCAAAAGAATTTATGCGTTATATAAAACTTTTCCAATGAAGACTTGGTATTCTACGCTACCAACACAACAAATCAATGACCCACCAATATGCGGCAGTGAAGTATTAAATGTCCTTAACGCTATTTCAGCATCTAGAAAACCACCACACATTGTCGTAAATGAATACACTAGTAATCGCTGGCAACGACGAAGTCGTCAACAAAGATTTTAAAGAGAGAAAGAGATGTATAAAATATCATGATTGATATTTGGGAAGACCTCTGAAACCCAAACCCGATGACACTGCAACCCCTGATTCTATCAAGGATATAAAAAAAAAAAATTAAAGATGAAATCGCTGAGACGTTGAATTTAGTAAATGTTGATCCTAATGAGATAGTTGTATTTCAAGACAAACAGGGTAAATTGAAATCTAGTAATATTTCTCTGGATGATATTTTAGTTAAACAACGAAACGCAATCGAGAATACTATCGCGTTATTTTCCGATCAGGGTAAACTCAAACCGGGTGTACTCTTCTCGACTATTACAGATAGATTCACTGAATACAATAAAGAATTTGAAGATCATTTGAAAAATTATACTCAATTTCGTAGAAATGTCATTCATAAGTTCTTTGGGTCCCCAATGGTAGTTACACCATCTATCGCTGAAATTAAAACGTTTATTGATGAGACGAAAACTTTTATAGAAGCCATCAAAACTGATTTTCCGAGGATGATAACAATCATTGAAAAAACAAAAATCCCTCATGAGAAAACCAAAAACTTAGTATACACGATTCAACACGGATCATTTGCGTGGACACCTACAAACAACAAATTAGATATCACTGCAACCGTTAAAGGTATTTATCGATTAACACTAGTAACAACGACTCAATTTAATATTTCATCGTCCAGTTCATCCGGGGTCAATAATACGATTTCAACGATCATCGACAAGGATACAACTGAACAGTTCACGATCACATCTACTGATAAAAATTTGGTTAGGGTTTCAACAACATGGTATGTGGAATTCGTAGCGGATTTAAGTTGAAAATCCTTCGGATTTCACAATTGAAAACGCTAGCGTTTTTAAAATAAAAATGATTTCATCATCGCAATATCGCTATGATCAGGTCAGAAAATATCAAAATAGACTCAAAACCCTCGCCGAGGAGTATCAAATAAAAATAAAAAAATACCAACGAAGAATTACCGCAATTGATGTTACTGTGTACGCTGTGAGTGGTGTAATCACCGGAGCTGGTATTATACTATCCTCGGTAACAATTATGGCTCCGATAGCTGTTCCAATTTGCATTTCTGCGGCAACAACAATCGCGGGAATAATTTCAATAATCACAAAAAAAATATCATCATGCAGCCAACGGAAACTGCAAGACTATGTGATTCAATTTCATGTTGTGTCTACTGCATACTCGCAATTATCCTCATTGATATCGTCATCTCTCGATGATACAATTATATCAGATAGTGAGTTCTCAGCGATGGTCAGTATTTATGATTCTGCGATGTCAAAATTAGAAATACAAAAACATGAGTGTAATAATAATGACAACACCGATGGAATTGGAGAACACAAACCCGAAAAACAGAATGATCTCAATAACCTCAACGATATCAGATAGTGAGTTCTCAGTGATGGTACGTGTCTATGATTCCGCAGTATCAAAATTAGAAATACATCATGAGTATAATAACGATGACAACACCGATGGAATTACTTCAACAAATAGTGGAGAACACGAACCCAGTACAAACCAGCATGATCTCAATAACCTCAACGAATCCAGAATTCAGTGTGAATTTCCCCTCTCCGGTCCCAGTGAAGGAGATAGCGCTAGCAAAATTACGAGTGTATCATAGCTGGCCTAATATCAGATCAAAATCATTTGGTGGTCAACAACCCAATAATTCCCTGGTACTTGCAAATAAGAATAAAGACGACGGTACCCCAGACTGGAATGTTGTTTCCATACCAACCGGGTCATACCAAATTAAACAAATCAATGCTGAATTGCAACGTAGAAAGCAGCAGAGAGGGTGAATCCTACAACGTTTTGAGACAAAATTTGATTGAAATCTTAAAACGAGCCGTCCTATAATCTCATTTTAACCAAAAGGAGGGCGAACCCTACAACGTTTTCAGACAAAATTTTGATTGAAATCTTAATGAGCCTTCCCTACGAAATCTCATTTTAACTAAAAAAATGAAAACGAAGATTTTTACGATTTTTTAATTAATTTTGGTCGCAACTTGTTGTCATCCACCCTCTCTGCTGCTAGAACTTTCAGTTCTGGGTTAACAAAAAATAATGATTTGATCAAGTCTTTAGGATCTCACAAACAGACTAATCGCTAACACCTCTTCTTGTAAATCAATCAGATTATTGGACTGATCTGTGAGTTTGAAATTAATTCTCGTTAACGAATTATTATGGCATCGCATGTAGACAGGATTAATTGGGTTTTCAATAATCAGGAATCCTGGAGGAGCTGTTGGTGAAAACGAATAAAGAATATATCCTTGCTGAGCTTGATTTGATCGTTCGAGATTAATTTGATAGCTTCCTTCAATAACATCACATACTAAATTGAGTGCAATCACTGAGGATATATTCACGTTGAACGGAGCGATATGCCTACCGCCACCGTCTGGGTCATTATTGTGTTTGAGGATTTTTATTTCCGGTGATGCTGTTTTTTTCCATGCATCATGAATTATTTTAAAACCAACATCGATGGCATCACTGAGAGATTTTTGTAGTTCTAAGATATTATACCCTGGTAGTTTGAATGTTGGAATGTCTTCAACGCGGATTTGATAGATTAATGCAAATTCTGTTCTCGTTATAGGATTACTGTCACCTAATATCACTTGAATGATTTGCAAATGAAATGTTTCCATATCATTGATGATTTTGTTGCATGTTTCTACGACGCTGATAAATTCATCTCGGGTGAGAGAGCCGGATTTAAGGGGTATTAACAACAGCGAAAAATCATTATTCATTGCTGTGAAATTTTCATCGATTTTAAGATCGTCAGCAACAAGAAATTTCCCTCCCCCAACATTATCGTGAAAGATCTTAAAAAAATCTCTAGTGATTGTGCGATCTTGATAACTCTTTATTGGATTATCAGGTTTTATTCTGTCGGTGATATAATTAGTTTTTTGTGGTTCTGGTAAATCAACGGTTTTCCCCCCTGGTGGTAATTCAGGCCATCCTAGTACGGTTCTAATAGAACTCTGATAGATATCTACGACGTATCCTTCTGTGCTTATTTCAATTGCGGATGATAGCGTCGGCTCATGAACTGTTATAGCTATTTTTGATTCTTTTCCAGTAATCGATTTTATTCTACGCGCGAATTCATCATTGATTTGTTCGATTTGGTATGACCCTGTTGGTATCGAAACAACTTTCCAGTCTGGGGTACCGTCGTCCTTATTCTTATTTGCAAACACTAAAGAATTATTGGGTTGTTGACCACCAAATGATTTTGATCTGATATTAGGCCAACTGTGATACACTCGTAGTTTTGCTAGCGCTATCTCCTTCACGGGGACTGGGCTAGGGAAATTCACACTGAATTCAGGATTCGTTGATGTTATTGATATCATGCTTGTTTGTACTGGGTTCGTGTTCTCCACTACTCGTTGAAGTAATTCCATCGGTGTCGTCATTGTTATTATACTCATGTTGTATTTCTAATTTTGGTATCGAGGAATCATAAATACTGACCATCACTGAGAACTCACAATCTGGTATGGTTGAGATTATTGAGATCATTTTGGTTTTTGGGTTCGTGTTTTCCAATTCCATCGGTGTTGTCATTGTTATTATATTCATGTTGTCGCTCTAATTTCGATATCGCTGAATCAAAAATACTGACCATCGCTGAGAATTCACTATCTGATATAATCGTATTATCGAGTGACGACGATATCATCAGGGATAACTGCGAATATGCGGTTGATGCAATATGAAATTGAAGTAAGTAATTCTGCAGTTTACTCTGGCTGCATGATGATATCTTTTTTGCTATCCCGGTTGATATACCCCCGATTGTAGCCACCGCAGAAATGCAAATTGGAACTACGACCGGGGCAATCATTGTAACCGATGCGAGTATTATTCCGGCGCCAGCGAGAACACTTGACACCGAGTATACAATAACATCAATTGCGGTGATTCTTCGTCGGTATTTTTTTATTTTTATTTGATACTCCTCAGTGAGGGTTTTGAGTCTATTTTGAAATTCTCTGACCTGATCATAGCGACATTGAGTTGATGAAATCATTGTTATTTTAAAAACACTAGCGTTTTCAATTGTGAAATCCGAACGATTTTCCTTTCAATTTAGTTATTTACTTAAATCCGCTACGAATTCCACATACCAGGTTGCTGAAACCCTAATCAAATTTTTATCAGTAGATGTTATAGTGAACTTTTCAGTTGTATCCTTGTCGATGATCGTTGAAATCGTATTATTGACCCCGGATGAACTCGACGATGATATATTAAATTGAGTCAATGGTGTTACTAGTGTTAATCGATAAATACCTTTAACGGTTGCAGTGATATCTAATTTGTTGTTTGTAGGTGTCCACGCAAATGACCCGTGTTGGATTGTATATACTATGTTGTTGGTTTTCTCATGAGGAATTTTTGTTTTTTCAACGATTGTTATCATCCTCGAAAAATCATTGTAAATATCGAGATAATTTGCCTTTATTTCATTTTCATTCATCATCCTTCCCGCGTCCTTGTTAAAAAAGAATAGCGATAGATAGTTTTTAATTTCAGTGAGAGTCATGCCAACCACAAGCGGGGTTCCAAAGAATTTATGTATAACATTTTTGCGAAAAGAATTATAACCTCGTATATGATCATCCAGCTCACGGCCGTGGGCGGTAATCTTGTTGTCTTGGGTGGTAATCCTGTTGTCGTTGTCGGCAATCATGCGGTTGTTGGTGATAATCATCTTGTCATGGGTATCAATCTTATCAGTGATCGTAGACACAAGTGCACCTGGTTTAAGTCGTCCGTCGCTGGAATACAACGCAATAGAGTTTTCAGCGGCGTTGCGCTGCCGTATCAAAATGTCATTCAATGACACATCACTAGATTTCAATTTACCCTGTTTGTCCTGAAATACAACTATTTCATTAGGATCAACATTTGTTAAATTTAACGTCTCAGCTATTTCATCTTTGATTAGTTTTTTTACATCACCGGTTGCAGTGTCATCGGGTTTGGGTTTCAAAGATCTCCCCGAAATATCAATCATGTTATTGTAAAACTCTTTCTCTCTCTAAAATCGTTTTTGACGACTTCGTTGAAAAATCTTCGATTTTCGCCAGCGATTACTAGTGTATTCATTCACGACAACATGTGGTGGTTTTCCGCTTGGGTTACTCAAGGAGTTAGAAATAGCATCAAGGACATTTAATACTTCGCTGCCACATATTGGTGGGTCAATCATCGTTTGTGTTGGTAGCGTAGAATACCAAGTCTTCATTGGAAGGGTTTTTATATAACGCAAAAACTCTTTTGGTGGGGCTAATCCATATGAATCGAAATAGACAATCCCACGTGGATCAATAGCGTATGCAACCCAGTGAGTTCCAGGTCCGGTGCTGTTATCTAAATTAATGATTCCGGTTTCAACGCTGTTTGGTTGATGTGGTAATTGATCTTTCATAAAGACACCACTGAAATTTTTAATCGCTAGTTTTTTAGCAGCATCCATTAAATCAAAATTGGACATTGGAACCATCGAAGATTTGGGAACCATAGGTTCCTCAATTAATAAATCGTTCCTGGTAGTCTTGGACCCTTTCCGCTGTACCACGAATACGGGGTTCCTGGTAGTCTTAGACCCTTTCCGCTGTACCACGAATACGGGGTTCCTGGTAGTCTTAGATCCTTTCCCTTTTTTTTATATCCTTTCCCAGTTGCCTTCTTTAGTGCCATTCCTGCTGCAGTACCAACGGCTCCTAACGCTGCCGCTTTAGCCACCGCTGGGGCTGCTGCTGCAATCAATGCTGGTATCGCAGCTAACAACGGGAATATACCGCCTGTTTTAATCATATTTTTGATAGCAGCCGCAGAAAGAGTAATCTGAACACCCTTTTTTGCTACAAGTGCATCATTGAAATGTTTCACCTGACGAGTTGTCAGCGATAGTTTATTTGCACCACCAGTCATTTGATTAGGTTTCAACGTGATTGTGGTTCCACATTTTTTAGCTGATTCCGATTGCAATTTTTTTAATTGACCGGGAGTTACGCAACACTAATAACACTATATGACATTATACATAATTGATTGATTCTAAATCGTTTACAATTTCAATTACATGTTTTCCACTGGTGCATCTACCACTCTCATTCTTCCACCAACACCTTCAAGTAGCATTGATTTATCACTGAGAATGACAGCAACCGCTCTATAATCAGCAATAACACCACGAGTCACATTAGCTCTAAAATGTATATCAACAACAGATTGTCTCATCAAATCGAGATGTTCCAGTGAGAAGTAATAGATCGGATACAGATTTTTAAAATCATATTGTGATATTTGCAAACCAGTATCCACATTTTGATCACGTGCCATAAATGACAACAGACGATGATAAACTCGTGCAATATGATTTTCTGTGTAATTAAGTTGTATATCCTCGGATGGTTCCTGTTGGCCGTTTATTCTCAGTGAGACGTCTTTCACACCTAATTGATCAAATATCATATGACTGAAACGTTGATCGCCAACTCGTGCGTTATCTTGTAACGCAATAAATATATGACGTGGCGCAGAAACGCCTTGTTTTGATGCTAGATTCCACGTGAATAACCCGTTCAGATTTGATTGCTTCACATCTGTACTCACGGTTAGCCAACTCAACAACGACTTTCCTCATTGGTCCATAAATGATAGTAATCGTTCTTCTGCGGTGATTGCTGGAGTCAACACTGGCATCCACAATGATATTTTTGTTAAATTGACTTTACCGGCATCAGCATTTGGATTTGCATTGTCTGCTGGAATCCTCCAGATTGCGTTGTTATCATCACTCTTTCGTACAAGCGATACTGTATGCTTCGCCCCGTAGATAACTTTTCGGACGTTTCTACAGAATCCAAATATATGATGCAGTGGAATCGCGCATGAAAATGATTTACGCGCTCCTTGCAACATTGAAATACGTGTTGCAGCTCCTAGATTGAAATTAACATCGTTGTTTATAATCATATCTTCGGCATCAATATTAGCATTACCAGCATTATTCTTTGGTCGTCTTACAACAAATTGATTTCCTCCAGCGGTATTTTTATTATCCTTTGCAAACATCATAGAGGGTCCAGCTGATCTTGTATAATCATCAGAATATCTCGCTAACCCGATTATTGTTGTAGCCACATCAACATCGCGATCTATGGACTCAATTTCTTTTCCATCAATGAGATATCTAGCACTCTCAAATAACGCCATAATACCATTATTGACAAACCCGACTTGAGTACCAGCTGGATACTCTGTATCATTTGTTCGTATAATCTCTCCTTCTACTTCAATAAACGCTTCACAGGGCAAAAAGTATTTACTGGTATCATGGACTTGAAGATCAATTCTTGCTCGACTATTTGAGTCTATGGCATGATAGGCGTAATATTGATAATCGCGTACAGAATCATCCTTGCCAACTGGGGCGTCTATATCAAACGCTGGATCATGTGACTTTTTGAACATTTTATTCTATTTATCAGAGTCTAAATCGCGATTTCCCATTTCATCGTCGTAGTTTTTTAAAGCCACTTCCTGCTATCATATTTGCAATATTGCTTTGGTCGGGGGTTAAAACCATCGACGCTAATTTTTCATCTACTGCGTTATTTATAATTCTACTAACACTTGCAGGCATTTCCGCTGTAGACGGTAACGGTTTTGAAAATCCTTTGGATTTCATCCGTGATTTCACTAATGATGTTAATTTATTCTTCGCAGTTGAAAACGCTTTTCCCGCAAGATCTCCAACAGCACCAATACCCTTATCACGAATAACATCAATGGCTTTCATTGATAATTGTTTAGCCAACGGCATCACTTTTGGAGCCATTCTCGCAAATAACCCTAAAATGGTATTACCTAAACCATCTCCGTAATATGCTCTATAAACCGGAAACCGTGAATTAATTACGTAGACGGGGGTTGGTTTATCATGATTGTAGTGTATGATCATTATTTGAAATCAGAAACAATTTTTCAATTGACTTTTCAATTCAGTCTCGTTGATTAATCACTATGATACCCACCTTCCACTAACTCGCCAATGAAATCTCGATATGTGCTGATATCCATGATACCACCCTGAAATAATCGTCTACAGATATCAGCTGCTTCATTAATTATTTCCGGTGAGTTATTTCCAGCTCGGAACCCTCCTACAAGAACCTCTAATCGTGATATATCACTGAGAACACTACCAGGACATGAAACGCTAGCGTTTCCAACTAGACCACTCCCCAGAAATTTTTTCTCATCGTATGGCTGTCTTATTTGGAGTTGAAATTTTCTTTTGAAGTCTCTGTAGTCCTTCATCCTTCTATCTAAACCCCCAGTATTTATTTCATACACTATATCAGCCCATTCATTATGTGACATTCTATAATCCGAATAATTGTCCGTGAAAAACTTCTCTTGTGAATCATAGCTGTTAGCAGCGAATTCACCTAAATTGTTTATATCCTCGTTGAGAATTTGTTGTTTAGCGCTCTCGGTAAATATAATTGATTTAGGTAGTCCACTAACTAGTTCTTCCTGAAATCTTTTAAATTTTCGTTCTGAAGCGGTTGATATATCCTGAGGAAGTGATTGCAAGGATTTTTTTGTTTGTTTAGTTCTTTTTGCTATTTTTTCTAACACAGGGAGAAAAGTCTCTTCTTGTTTTTTTCCTTGTTCAGAGATTGTTGACACTATCTCCTTCGTTGCTGTGGTTACTGGTTTAAACAATTCTTCAGATCCCGCAGCAAAATCAGTCTGAAGACTCTGTCGTTGTTGCAGTTTATTCCGTACAGAGTCACGAATTGGTACAAATCTCTTAATTGCATCCAGTCGTTCACGAGCCAATCGGGTTGTTAATGCTTCATTGACCATTATTTGAAATCAGAAACAATTTTTCAATTGTAAAACAATTTTTTTAATCCCGACCTAACACCATCGGATGGTCATGGAAGTGTTATTTCATCCTATAACGGCTCTATCAGTGATGAGGGAAGTGTGGAAATTGTATATAAAAATAATTAATATCACACTTCCCTCATTCTATTTTTGATCAATTCGAAAAAGCCATCAATTTTTTATTCACTGTTTCTGACATTATCAATCAAAAAATGCTAAAAAAAATTAAAATCTCTATGAGGGACGGTCACAATCAAATAATGATAAATGGTCGGTTAATCAAAATTGTTCATTTTCTTGAATTAACGCCCGTAGGTTTCTAACTTTAGAATTAACCTCCTTTTTCAATTCGTATTCGTACCCAAATTCTTTTCGTATTCGTTCTACGATGGTATACAACGGAGCGAACACACTTACGTCACTGGAAAATGCGAGAGAGTCCCGAATAGAATTCTGAATTCTTTTGATGAGTGCATACTTCTTTGGCAGCATGTATTTATTGTTGTTAACTCCGTATTCTATATCCTGAAAATCAGACATGATTTGATCAGGATTTAACCCATCTGATAGTTCAATATCCCAACCTTTCAATTTTGAAATCTCGGATATGATGCTATTCATGTTTTCAGAATTCATTATTCTATAATAATGATATATTTCTAAATGAAAAATATGACGCATTAGACATAACTAACTTTTTTGTCCCGTCCCTTTTGAAATCGCAGATCGATAAATCCCCTCTGCAACTTTTCGTACTGAGGGTCCACAAATATTGAAATACTTGCCGGCTTCATATATTGATTGAAATATTTTTTCTTCGTTAGTTATTGTATTCAAAGATTTTACGGGTTTCGCTTTTTTTGAACAAGTGCCAGTCCTTCCTCGTTTGGAATTCTCACTCTGTGTGATAGCTTGCAGATTTGATAAAGAATTGTTCTTTCGATTAGAATCCTTGTGATCGATAACAAGACCATCCTCGATCAATCCATTAAAACATTCAAATATGAAACGATGATTGTGATATTTCTTCTTTCCAGCGTTAAACATCAAATACCCTTGATTAGTCACAAAACCGACCGTTTTCTTCAAAATGCAGTGTCTGACAGTACCATCACTGGATGCTTCATAATTTAAAATCAAGGGATGCTGTCTGAATTCTTGGTTCATTCGTATACATAATACTATTGTTTGTCTAATTCATTGTTTGGTTTAATGATGAATCTTTCGATGTAGTCTTGAGGGGTTCTTATGATTTTGTCAGTGACAGTGTCAGTGTCAGGGACTTTTTCAGGGTCAAAATTTCTGATTGATTGTCCATTTTTTATTCTTTTATCATAATAACGCTTCAATTCCCTGTATCGCTTACCACCGCAATTCAAACACAACCGTGATTTCCCCCTAACCCCAACCCCACATAGAATACAGGGTAACGGACCAAGGCTTCCACGTCGAAAGCTTTGCATATGATACCCACAAAACTCATTTCTGCATGATTTATTACACGGGGTTACTGATCCAATCATAAGCCACTTACAGTGATTCATTATATAAAAATCTTTCATTTAAATGCTTGTTTTAATTATAGCATGAGGGAATTAAGGAAAACGCCTTCGAAAAATGCTGAATTCAATGCTGATAAAGAGTTTAAGAGATTGTTGAAAATCAATCCTAAATTTAATATCGATAGACCCAAAAAACGTCCAAGAGACGGAAATATGAAAGAGTTTAAGAGATTATTGAAAATCAATCCTAGATTTAATCTCGATAAACCCAAAAAACGTCCAAGAGACGGAAATATGAAAGAGTTTAAGAGATTATTGAAAATCAATCCTAGATTTAATCTCGATAAACCCAAAAAACGTCCAAGAGACGGAAATATGAAAGAGTTTAAGAGATTATTGAAAATAAATCCTAGATTTAATCTCGATAAACCCAAAAAACGTAACAAGAGACGGAAATATGAAAGAGTTTAAGAGATTATTGAAAATCAATCCTAGATTTAATCTCGATAAACCCAAAAAACGTCCAAGAGACGGAAATATGAAAGAGTTTAAGAGATTATTGAAAATAAATCCTAGATTTAATCTCGATAAACCCAAAAAACGTAACAAGAGATTATTGAAAATCAATCCTAGATTTAATCTCGATAAACCCAAAAAACGTCCAATAGACGGAAACATGAAAGAGTTTAAGAGATTATTGAAAATCAATCCTAAATTTAATCTCGATAAACCAAAAAAAACGTCCAAGAGATTACCCTGGAAGGATGCTCAATTCAATCTCGATATAGTTTCTAATACACCCAAGAATACAATTCTTGATAAAGCCATGATTAGTAAAATCAGAGACTGTTTTAATGAATTTAAGCGTGATGGAGCATCCTATTGTTGGTCAACATTTCGAATTGATGGTGTTGTTGACGCTACCATGACTGATGAAAAAGCAGCAGTGATAATTTCACGTGTTGGGGAAAAACGGCATTTTTTCCGAATCAAATTCATTATCGAAGTCGATGGCAAATGGATTATTAGGGATAAATTTGAACCAATCCTCAAGAATAAAAAAGCTGTCATTGTGAGTAGAGATTCCAAACCAGGAATTCTAACCGGCATTGACAAACCATACTACGAAAGATCTTATCCCGTAACAGCAATGGTTTATGGGATATATCCGTTAAATGATAAACCCGATATCGCAAAACTAGCTCCTATGAAATATTCGTCAGGGCTTAATTGTGTAGCAGAACGAATAATAGAACACTTCACAAATGCGTCCCGGGGGAATAAACTAACTGATCTGCGACGTAGGAAAATAACCGAGTGGGAACTGACAGTGAAACAGCATGGTGCAAAGATTTCTGATATAGCTAAATTAGAAACATCATTAAGATTTCCAATAACAGTTATGACGATAACCGGAGAGGTTTTATACGAACCGAAATATAACAAAAATGGAGCGCCAATACAGATTATTGATCATAACAAACACGCGTGGACACCTGCGGTAACAGTATTTCCACGAGAACGAACCGTGAAATATATCCCTAAGGAGTTCGTCGGGGATGTTTTCTATGAAGAGAGATTATTTGATGCTATTCATGCGTTGTGTAAAGATGATCCTGTGTCAGTGTGGTTACTTAGAAGTGATGAAGATCCCGAAATAGGATTCGATCAATTTGTAAAACCAAATGGTGAATTATATCGCGTTGAAGAATTAGATAACAGAATGAGAAAAATCGCTAGTGATTTTTCACCGGAGAGTTTCCATGAAAAACTACTCACGGATAGTTTTACTATTCCATCAGTGGTAGCTCACTTCGCAAGAGAAAAAAACTCATGGCGTCCAACACGAAGTGATTTTCTCGAGGATGTTAAATTGAGTTGCGTCGAATTTGGTCATGGAGGACTGTGGAATACGAAATACTCACGTGATGGTATGATTTCAATTGATATAGCCGCGTGTTATCCCGGAAGTTTTCTCGGGTATGGAGAATGCGCTGAGTACTTCAAACGATTTGGACACCCCACACATGAAATGACTCGTGTTGCGATTAATGGGCCATCACCTGATTTTGATTTAACCGGATTCGCTCGCGTGATATCATTTGAATTAGCTACAGGGTTACATCCGTGTAGTTATGTTTGGCTCGGTAAACACCTATCTGAAAAGGCCTGGATGCCAATAGTGCTATTGAGATATATGATTGATTGTGGTATGCTAATATCGTTGATTGTTTCCGAGGCTATTATATGCTATCGAGCTCAGAAAGAAGTTTGGCTACCACAACCCGATCTAGATAGAATAATCAGCGAACTACGAAAACAGTTTCCAGATTTTAGTGAAGAAGAAATCATAAATTGGTCTAAGAAGTTATTTGAAATTAAAAAAGAACAAGCAAAAGATCTCGGACGAAGAATAATCGGTAAATTTACCCAGGGTGGACGATACGACAACGCAAAATATTCTTCGCGGTTGATCATAGACGTCGCTGAATACGATTTTATTGTAGCGGATTTAATGAAACAGGGAAAACTTGTATCCCGTAAGGATGCTTTTCTATCCAATGGTGAGAAAATGGGTACGGTTGTTACCTACTGTGATGGATATAATTCCCAGTACACACATTTGAGAAGTTCAATGCTAGCCTATGCTTCTATTAATCTATTTTCGATGATAAATAGATTTCCTAATACCGCGGTTAGAGTGGCCACTGATTCGATGTATATACACAATAAGTACAAATCAGCTGTTGCTAAATTCACAGATCCCGAAGAAAATTGGGGGCGTTGGCGATTTAAAAAGGAGATGCTACATGAGTATTGTGAATCCGCAGACGTTGCCATGGATGATAAATATCTTTGTTGTAACCGTATTGAAATTCAATCAGAATTTTCTAATGCACCACCGGTATCTGATCCAGTATGTAGATACAAGACAGTTTATTTAAACGGTTGTGGTGGGTCAGGAAAGACAACTCGTGCAATTGAATTATTTCGTCGGTCAACCATGATTGTGCTAACACCGACTCACAGACTCGCCAGAGAGATGATACAGCGAAAGTAAATGCCTGTACTTACCATAGTTTCTTTCGATGGAAGGGTGACAAATGGACTCCTGAGCGTATGGGTGATAAATTCATTCCTGAAATCATAATTTGGGATGAAATATGCACAGTGTCATTAGATGTATTACAAACATTTCTTGAATGGTTGTTAAACAAAAACACAAAAGTCGTTATGTGCGGTGATCACGGCCAACCACCACCATTTGTCATTGCATCTCCACATGAATGGCTAAGGGGTTTTGTAGACTATTATGAAGAAATTACCACTGATTATAGATCACTTGATGAACGATTACGAGAATTCAAAGCGCTAATTAGATTACAACCGGATAGAATCCAATGCGAAATAGCGCGTGAAGTGATTTCAGAAACTCCAATGAATGATTTCTGGGAAACATGGAGACCAAATGATTTGATAATTGCAAGTAGAAAAATAGTCAGAGACACACTTCAGATGAAGTTATTTGAATTACATAAAGAAAAATTTGCAACGCTTCCAGTACCCTTTTGTTATAGGCCATCGGATACACGAAAACAGAACATTGAAGTTGATATTCCAGGACAGAGTGAAAAACAATTTCTCGTATTAAATGATATTGTGTTAGTTGATATCAGCGTCGTCGAAAATGCATTGCGTGCTAATAAATCCCCGTGGACGCTAGGATACGCAGCAACAATACACTCTTCACAGGGGCTGACTATATCGGATACAATTGTTTGGATGGTGGATAATCACATCGAATGGTCGAATTTAGTATATCTCGCAGTATCCAGAGTACGAAAAATAAATCAACTTCGAAGAATTGTTTTCGATGATAATGACACAACAATGGATGATATTGATGTTAAAATTATTGATAAAAAACTCTCCGGTTACAAACAACAGGACAATAAAAAACAACGAGAATTTGATATTGATGCTGAATTAATAATTACGCTGAAACAACAACAGAATAATCACTGCGCGAGTTGCAATTGTATAATGCGTTGGCAGTATTCGGATAAGGATCCTCGCCAATTCACCGTAGACAGAAAAAATAACAATCTCGGTCATGTCAGAAATAATGTGATGTTGACTTGTCTTGAGTGCAATAGACGCAACGGCGCTAGTTAAGACCATGCGGTGGCAATTGAGTATCCTCGGGAATTACCTGTAGTTGTTGTCGAGTAAATCCTCGTTGAGGGGCAGTTGAATCCAGTTTATAGACTGGAGGTCTACCAGTTGATCGTGTTATACTAGATATCTTGTGTGCAGTAACACTCCAAATAGGATCAGTAGCCCTTTTTCTACCCCCTTCAAGCTCTCCTGGTTCATATAAGTACCTAACAGTGACATTACTACCAAGAATTGGTTCTTTGAAATCTTTTTGTGGTTGTACGGGTATTGACTTCTTTTTAATCATGTTGATAGGTTTCATGTTGATTGTTCTAGTAATCTCGTTATTCAGTGCAGTAATCACAGATGGTAATCTTTTAACCCATTCACGGGATCTTTTTTCTTGGATGAATTCTTTTGCGTATTGATATCCAAATAACCGCTCAGCAATCGTCCGATTAAATCGTTCTACAATAGCCTGATCGCGATGTAGCGCAGTATGCCCTCGTCGTATGGTGACATTATGATGTTTCATTATAGATAATACTGCACCCTGAAATTCCTTGCCAGGATCAACCTGCAATAGATTTGGCCAGTGCAGAGGACCTCGTAGATAAATCCTCTCAAATGCAGAAGCGACTTCAGTGGCTGATTTTGTTTTTAACGGTTCTGCTTCTTTGTATCGACTTGCAATATCAACTACGGTTAAAGCGTATTTGTAACCACGATCATGTGGCAGAAATAATATATCAGCCTGATGAACTTCATTAGGAGCGGTCACATCAAAATGCGAGAATTGAATTTGTTTAGGCGGTGGTAGATAAATTTGCCATAGTGCCTGTTTGGATAACCAATTAGCCGCAGTGGTTTTTTTCACTTTTGCAGCGCTAGCGAGTTTATGGACTGCTGATTTACCCCTCCAGTATCCTCTTGGGGAATAATAAATTGATTCCATATTATTAATTACCGGCACCTAACATCAATTTGCTTTTCATAGCCGATTTTATCAAAAATGAAGCCAATTTTTCTTTGAAGGATTTATCAGGAATAGCATTTAACGCATGAATTAATTTCACATCTGCTAGATGCCTGTGTTGCAGATTGCTGCTTTTATAAGCAACATCATGAAGGTGACAGGCCTTATCAATGGCGTTTATTGGTTCTTCACCGGGGTTGTGTTGATTTTGATTATTGAGTCTGATATCAAGTCTGGTTCCCGGTCCACAGTAGCTATATCCTGGGAGGTGCTTTTCTCCGGGGTACTTTGCCCATGGGGTTCCAGGGAGCTTTGCCAATTTGGCTGCGATATCACCTCCTCGTTTTTTTAAAAATCAGATTTCATAGACACAAATCTAAATTTCTTTGTACCACATTGCACGCATTTACCAGAAAGCGCTGATCGGTTATTTTTAGTTGTAACCGTCGTCACATCTTCTGTGCCAGTACGCGTTTTACACTTCACACAATATAGATCCATAATTTATGTATAGAAATATGGATATAATTGATTTTTCAGCGACTAAAACAAGAGAACCAGTTAAGCATCATGCAGCACTACCAAACTCTATCCGGATGATTATAATCGGGCCATCTGGATCCGGTAAAACGCAATTGTTACTCAATTTAATAATGAGATGGATGAAGTGGGATAAGTTGTATTTAATTGCCCCTAGCGTAGATGATCAACGATGTTATGAAGTGCTAAAAGATTTTAACGAGAATGCTTCAGAAATTAAGGGTGAGAACGCCATTGATTTTATAACCGATGAAGCACCGAGTATTGATGATATTGATGGAGATATTAACAATTTAGTCGTATACGACGATATAATGTTGGATAAACAAAAAAATCCTGCTAGGATCTTTTCCCGGGGGCGTCACAAAAACACTGACGTGATATATGTCACTCAACGCTACACTCAGGTTCCAAAAGTCATCAGAGATAACTGCAATATTCTTTCTGTATTCAACGGCGTTGATACACATACGCTACGAAATATTTGGCAGACATGGTGTTCTGATATGGACTTCAATCAATTTCGAGATTTCTTTAGTCATGCTCAGTCAAAACCACACGGATTCGCAACAATAAATCTACATGATCCTCGGACACGATATCGTATCGGACTGGATCAAATATTCGGTTGAAATCGTAAAAGAATTATTAACCCATAGCAGCAGAGAGGGTGGATGACAACAAGTTGCGACCAAAATTAATTAAAAAATCGTAAAAATCTTCGTTTTCATTTTTTTAGTTAAAATGAGATTTCGTAGGGAAGGCTCATTAAGATTTCAATCAAAATTTTGTCTAAAAACGTTGTAGGGTTCGCCCTCTTTTTGGTTAAAATGAGATTATAGGACGGCTCGTTTTAGGATTTCAATCAAATTTTGTCTCAAAACGTTGTAGGATTCACCCTCTCTGCTGCTTAGAATAAAATCGATTACTGGAAAAGAGTCAAAAATAGCTATAACAGTTCATGAGCCAACACTATCATCTGCCATTGAAATAAGCACAGAGGGTTATGTCGTAGATATCTATCAAAGCTCCATAAGGACCGTACTGGGATGGCCTGAATTACCACCCGGGGGAAAAACCGTTGATTTACCAGAACCTCAAAAAACCGATTATATCACAGACAGGATAAAATCTGATAATCAAATAAGGAGTTATAAAGAATACAAGGAATTGATAGTTTTCACTCCAGTGAAAAAATTCAACAACCCAATATATTACACAACTCAAGAAGAGAAAATCACTGAAAACTTCACAGCAATGAATAATGATTTTTCATTGTTGTTAATATCTCTTAAATCCGGCTCTCTCACCCGAGATGAATTTATCAGTGTCGTAGAAACATGTAACAAAATCATCAATGACATGGAAACATTTCATTTGAAAATCATTCAAGTGGTATTAAGTGACAGTAATCTTATAATGAGAAGAGAGTTTGCCACAAAGTATAGCATACGCGAAGAAGACATTCCAGCATTTAAACTACCAGGATATAACGTACCAGAACTACAAAAATCTCTCAATGATGCCATCGATCAAGAGATTCAAAATATTCCGGATCTGTAAAATATGTAACAAGAGATTCAAAATATTCCGGATCTGGCAAAAGGTAAACATAATATATATCATTGTAATAATATATTTTGCAAAACCTTTTAAATAAGTAATGGTGCAAGAAAGCAACTTTAATGAATTTTAATTTGCGTAATTATGACAGGAGAGTCGACTTTCTAAATGTTATAAGTTATTGATTTAATTTGACAACGAGAAGAACCGAACAAACAGGTAACGTTTTTATTCGAGGAAAGGATCACCATTATTTGTTTTTGTGTTGAATTTTGTATTAAAGCCGCACAAAGAAATACCACAGATCGTATTTATACTGTACATATAATATACGATAATTACATTTGAATACCATGTTATAAGCCATGCCCTGAAGCAATACATCAATGAACAATTTAAATGTATTATGCATGCGCTACATTTTTAGAGTTACGCTCAAATTTGTTTTTAAAAGTTAGTGTACCATGGACAAAGTAGTTATGTTCGTAAATCTTCTGTTCGTGGCTGTCTACATAATATCTAAATGTGATTGTGATCTTACTGGATAGGCAATGTGTCTTGCTAATCATAAAACAGGTTGGTTAAAAAAGTAAACTTGTATGATTCGCACCTTCGTTTTAATACCAAAATGCAAAAGGGGTAATAATACATCATTTGGATGATGAGGTGATGATGATGATGATGAGGTGATGATGATGAGATGATAACGAATGAATATGATGATTTATATAATGATGATGATGATGATGATGATGGTAGTGTTCGTGGAGATGGTAATTATTAATAATCAACTAACTAAATTACGTCTTATATACATTATGCTGTTTTCAATTTTACTGCCACTACTACTAATACTAGTGTACACCAAAATATACTGACCATCATCAAGTATATTACCCTTACAAATACTACCAATCTTTCATTATAACAATTTAGTTTTAAAAATATTAATTATTTACCAGTACGTGCATTTAAGCACGAACCCTACTTTCACAAACACACTCGGATTTTACTTTGACAACAGTGACTAATATACATCTAGCCACTAGATCAAAATGTTATTGCAACCGGTACTATGACATACTGGAATAAGGGATACTTAATCCAAAATATAAAGCTTCGGTAGGTCTATGAAAAAATATAACAGAAATAAAATATGTTACACAGTGGAGTCACTAGGGTTGGTGTCACTCATTGCGGTAACTCATGGTGTCACCCCTATAGACTTCCTAACTCATGTTGTCAACCATGATAATTATGATACACCACCGTAATCAACGAAAGAATTCAACTGTTGTTCTTCAAAGAGAGATGGAGTCATTACTGGCATCCACAGTGAACGTTTTGATAGCTCTATTTTACCGGCATCACCTGCGGTTCGCCAGAATGCATCACATTAGGTATATTTTCGTTTTAATAATACGGTGAGGTACGCTCCGAAAACAACTTTCTGACATTTCTGTTAAATCCAGTGAGATGTGAAAGTGAAAATGCACATGGAAATCTTCTAGTTCCATATTTTAGCATTGACTGGCAGGCTGCGAATCCTTAATTGAATTTTGCATTGTGTCTAAAAACAACCTATTCTACATATGAGTCGCCAGCAGCAGTTGTAACGTTTAGTGGTTGTCTTTTATTATAAAGTTTATTGTGAGAGTGTTTAGAAATATCTTTGAAAAACACCACTAACGGAACAGTTGAACTCGAATTCTCATCGCTGTATCTTGGAAGGCCAAATATCGGAGTGGCAACGTCGACGTGTCCCATGCATGAACCTTGCTCTTGAAGAACGCCATAATGTGATTCCTATCCCAATCAACCATAATATTAGCTCCGTATTCAATATAATCTGTTTTTTCAAATTTCACCTTATGTGCTTCAATAAATAATTCAGCGTGTACAAAATAGTTGTTTGAAGCTTGATCTTGCTGCTCAATTCTCCCACACTAATTTCGTCATTTGCTATTGATAATCAAGTATCGATTATTTGTTGAGAACTAGCATATCAATACCAAATGCGGGATCAGATACACACTTGAACATTTAAGTATGTTTATTAACATTAAGACGGCTTCTACCATCAGTCTAACACGGACTGAAGGTATTTGTTAATCTTCTCCAGTCGCTGTAGAGCTAGTATAGATGTGTAACATTACACAGTTAGCGTACTATTGATATAATAATGCTTTAATTACATCACGATACTACGGGTGTGTTTTCGGGTAGATAAACAAAAATACCAACAATAAATTTACCCAATTTGGTCAGTTAGAGGCCTCAGTAACGTTTTGGTAGAAAGCTCTTTTTTTCCAAAACGCACAGCTCTGAAAATAATCTGTTCACCCTCCCCAGTTCCTTGGCCCTCCCCCACCTCTCTCCATAAACCAAGGGAATAATTTACCACAGCTTTGTCGTTTTCTCTTTAAAATAGGAAATCTTCTAGATATTAGAATGCAACAATTTGAAATAAATTTCAGGAATTGTTGAGAACGTCTGGAAATACATGCAGTTAATCTTTTCTTTTCACTTTCTATTCTATGGAAATATATAATATATTGAATGTTTAAAGCATCTTAATTTTCATTGTTTCGTTTTCTTAAAGACATTAGGTCTACACAGCCACAGCAGACTACGCCAAAACTACATATACAGACTACCCATTAAAAGAGTTTCTCAGATGGTCTCCCGAGACTGAACATGTATTGATGTTGATGAAAGATAATGGCTTAAAGAATGGAAAACAAACACAATAATAAAACAAATACTAATTGCGATAGAACTTATTTCGTTTCTTACAGTAATGCGTTAAACAGAGGTTTCGAAAAAATACAAACCAAGCATACAAATTGAGAAACCATTAAAAAGTTCATTTAAAAATTCAGTTATTAAAACTGGATTACTAGTATAATAATATTCGAATTTGACATTTGTTTCGAGAAACCAAATAGTTCCGAAGAAATAAGTCGCTTTGATTTAGCTGATGAAAAACTGGTTCAATTGGAGTAGAGCATTAACTGTATTTTTTTAAAAATGTAAACAATTTACACGAGCTACAGCTGTTGTTTGCAAACACCCATAACACAATATTGCATATAATTTAACTTTTCGTTGTAATACTAATGCAGAAATAATTCCAATAAACACAATCACGCCAATAAAAGTAATTTTGGGTACATTCTACATACAAAGTTATATGGATTCAATCCAGCCTTTTTTATTCTAACTCTCAAATTTAGAAGAGGAACCATAAGTTCCTAAACAATAGATTTATATAATAATGTGTTCATTTTTGGTTCGTTTTTGATGTGTTTTCTTAAATAAAAAATATAATAATTTAAGCACAAAATGTATTTAAATATCATTTTGGAATGTTGTGGTTGAAATTCTTAGTCGTTGCAAATAGTTAAGGTCAACTGACTGGTTACAAAACGTTCAAATGATCTAAAAGAGATTAAGGTGGTTGTCCTCACTATAAATATATATGTATCACGCTAGTCTCCTTCATGCATCGTACTTGTAACCTTTTTTAAGAAGGTTTTCTTATTATCGTGTTTTTGTTATGTGATTGTTTTGTATATATTATGTGTGCTTAGTTTTGTTTTAACAAAATCTAAGAATGGTGTCTACAAAATATGTGTGTATACTATCACGAAAAAATAAGGAAATATTTGAAACTAAAAAGCTTTTAGTGTATTTTTAGTGGTGTCATGCGTATGCTTTCTGTGAGTAATTTGTGGGTCTCATGTTTACAAATCATGTCTAACAAATGTTCTGGATTCCGTAGCGGAATAATCAATAGGCAGAATAGACACCCGCCTATGGACCCCACAATTTGTAAGGGCCATGCGACAACGAATCAAAATAATATTAATAGGAGATAATATGCAAAGGCGTCGACAAGATTTAGACTGGATAAATACCTCCACGTGATCTAATCCGGCACTGCCTTGCTTATTCGTCTAAATGTAAACATTTCTCGATTTAACCTGTTTGTGAGTTTGTTATTTCCAACACCTACAGTAAAAGATAAACATAAATGAAATGCATACTTTACAAATGGTTTGATCGTGTTTTTTTAATCTTCTATACGTGGTCTACATGGTTAGTACGATGGGAAAATGTTTTGTTCCTGTTTCCCTAAGTATTTGTGAATGCATGCCCATGTTCAACTATTTCAATGTTACCAGTCTCCATACAAGACGTCCCAAGACGTTAATATACATATTTTAACACAGGAATGTATGTAAATAGCACAGTTACAGAATGGCGAAAATAATTAAAACCGACATTTGTAAGTTCTAAAATTTTCAAAAAAAATTGGATTTGGCCTGGCAAGATGTCGTTTGGCTATAACCTTGACATGATTGGCGTATGTCAGACATGTTATTGAAGGGAAGACAAAGGTTATATATATATAATGTGACTTGTTTTGTGGATGTTCAATAATTAACTTTCTGTCGTACAATGATATATCTTTCCTTTATATGCAATGTCGGGTTGAGAAATATAGACAGACATTTTCGAACAAATATTTCGTTTCTTCCTACGGAATACTGTCATTCTCAAGATATGTAATAAACAGAAAAATTTGTATCGTACATATAATGTTTTATATGGAAGAGAAATGTAAGTTAAACAAGCAAATATAGCAACTTAACATTTAAACCTTTTAAGAGAAAATAATGTCATAGAAGACAAATGTTTGTGTAAGGGTTTTTATTATGAGCATGATATTAATAATAAAACGTGTGCATGATTATTCAGTTGTGAAAATTATTTTATTTTAAGATCTATAAAATTATAGTGGTGAAATTTGTTATATGCAAGATAGGATAGAGACACAAAGTAGAAAATAAAACTGAGAAAGAAAAGACACAAAATAGGAAATAAAACAATTCATTCCTTTCAATTAAAATTTGATTTCATAATACAGAAAATAAATCTAAGCAATCGATATATTTTCTGTTGCGTTATGTTGTCACTTTGTCCTTCTAGCATCTTAGTTTAAGCATTTGAATATTGCGCATCCATTTTGTGATGTTCAATCTTACATTGAAATTCTCGTTTCCCACTCGAGCAATTTTTAAAACAATGCACGATTATCAAATTAAGTTACTTGCGTCAAAGGTCAAAGATGATTTTTTAAAACTTGGCATTACCAGAATTATCTTCTATAATCGTGTGAATTTAGGTAACTTGATGAAAGAAGATGAGTGTGTACTTCAATTCTGACGACACGGTTCAAAAGTCTCGTCATTTTGTTTTGGATTATTGATTGCAATGCCCACCAATCAAGGTGAACTTATAAATGATTGTGCCCTTATAATCAAGAGTTCAGGTTTTGGTCATAAATTTTGGAACCATCAATTCAAACCTTACTTTCTCATTATATAAGCAGAGGCAAGATTTTATATACCAATTCAGGTTCAGATATTTGGACTAAAATAACACCCACTTACTTCAATTACAAAAATTACCCATATAATTGTGTCTACTTTCCTGCTGAAACTGAAAATAAAATGAGTATATATATCTTTATAATGACTGTTAAACACCCATCATGCCTATAATACTAATTAATGTGTAAATGTGTTTAAAGTGAACTCTTAATTTGGTCAAGACTATACTTTTCATCCTGTCAAAATTGTTAGAATTTGTATCTTCTTTTCAATAAAGTTTTGTATTCCAAGTGCAAGAGAAAGTCGAAACCAGTGTAACTTCAAGATCTGGAAAATCAGAAAGTCTGTCTAGATGTCCAGACACGAATTTTAACGCTATTTGGAAATCAATTTACTGAAATTTGCTCTTCTTATTGTTTTACCTGGATTGTAAGAAAAGAGCGATAATACAACATTAATGACCATTCATATTTTGTTATCACATTATGACACCTTACGAAATAAAATATGTGTGATAAATGTCTTAATTATTTTGTCGCTCAGTCAAAGAACAATTATGATACATGGCGCCTATAGGCTTCAACATTTAATCGCTTGTTTATCATCTATGAATCGCCTCTTCGACAAGAAGGCTTACGGCGACCCTCTAGAAGGTCAATCTTGTCTGAGTCGTTAAAGACTTCTTGAGCTGGGCGCGCATACTGACACATATCGCTGGAAAGGATGCCATCTAAGCCTACATCTCCTTAAAAAGAGAATGATGTAATACCCGTATAAATTGGTTCGTTATTCTTTAATATAATAATTTTTTGTGTATCTCTCCTGCGATTCCCAATGTCTTAGTAAATGCATATCAGTGTCATCTCCTAATACTAGAGCGACCTCGTTGTCAATAATATCTCTATTTTGAATATTAGACATTATAAAGGTTTCCTCGCTATTTAATAATAGTACATCATTGTGCAACAAATGTCGCATATAATTGTACTACTATTTTTATAGCTATTTATAATCGGCTGATACTCAAACATATATGTTTTATAGATTTACTGTTCTTATTTATAACTATACAACATACATATAAGTAGATAGCATAGTGCATTCCCCATTAAATGAAAAAGGTACATTACTTGATGATCTGAAATTCATTCAATAATGTCTGCCTTGGGGAAACATTTAAACCACAGCTGTTCGTAAAAGAAAAGAATGTATGAACCCATTCATGTGTATTTGCAGACATTTGTCACTGCCAACGAAACAGCTGCAATGTCGTGATTTTCATTTCAGCACCTAATTCAGTGAACTTTTCTCAGAGTCCTTTCCCACCTTAGAGTGTCAATATATCTAGCAACTATGTCCCGTTAATAAATTTATGAGCATGATATATAGCAGCAATGTTTCTCACCATTCCCTCTAGCGTTTTACATTAATAGATAAGTAGAGGTCTGAGAAGAAGTTAGAGAGACTGTTGACCATAATATAAAAAAGAGCGTGAGGATAATGAGTTAATGAATTACTTTTGTCAATACGAAAAGTATTGCTCTGAAATATTGTATGGATTTATCTCTGATATATAATGGCAAGTTAAGAGTATTCATCGAATAGATTTATTGCATACAGGCTACTGCACAAATGAATATTTTAAAGCAGGAGGAACTTGTACTGCTTATCAGAACATACAAATGTTTCACGATTTTGGAATAATGAACGTATTACAAGGAGTCACAACAACAACGGAAATGTTTAATGTTTACAAGAGCAAGTGGAAACCTTCCACAGATAAACATCTGGATTACCCAAATCTTTGCCATCGCGGTTTTCATTACAAACCTAGAAGTTAACAACTTAAGATGAAAGATGACACGGACCAGTACTCTCTTAGTTGGGATCACATATATAAACATAAACGATGAATGACTGACGGCAGTTGATTGGTAGGAGACAGTTGTTTGACGATTCTGAATGACGAGAGCCTGCTTAATGAAGCTAACACATGCAGTTAGTGCCTGTCATATCATTATGCCAAAATACAATCAGAATCAAGAAAGTGAAATGCATTGTGTGTTATTATGATGCTAAGATAGTTGGAACTGAACATTTTCAACGGCACAGCGACAAAGCAATAGGCCAAGGTTTGTGGGTAATCAAACATGTTATCAAGTTAAGACAAAGTTTACCATAATTGCCCGTAGAAGAAAGCTCAACTGTGTAAATTGTTATAGCATTGTGAATCTACAAAGAGAGCGTACAGTCAAAACAATTATATATATATATATATATATATATATATATATATATATATATATATATATATATATATATATATATATATATATATATATATAGTTACGGCTATTGGATTTAAATTATTTATTTTGTCAAATCAAAATTTGTCATTTTGGCTTTAATATTCATTAATTGGGAGATTTTTCTGGAAAATTCAGGCTGACCTAGACTCTAGCATTAAACTCAGATTGATCTTGGCTTGTTTACCTCATTATCTGACCTTGCTTCAACTCGATAAATAGGCCTTTAAATCTATTGGTTAATTTCAAGGACAACTTTTTATTTTTAGTTCTTAGGGGTAGAAAATATCTAGATCTTTCTTTGGGTACGTGATTTAGTGAAGGTAGTTTTTTTTTTTGACTTTCCAGAAAATCACGTGATCCCTTGTTTACATTAGAAAACGGGTATTTTAATCATTGTACTGGAAGAGATATTCAGTAGAATCTGGGCTTTACAGTTAACAGTTGTGTTTTTATGTTTGAGTGTTAATTTTAATTACCTTGTTCTGGACATTGTGTTAATTCGTTTCGTCATAGCAAGATGAATTATTTAGAAAAGAACCTGTATTCATAATATCATTTGGATGATTATAAAACAAGAACTGCATCACGTGACATTGTCAGCCATTTTGGATTATATCGTCAAGATTTGAACCTGGAACTATTTGAACATTTATTTATCAGGACTCTTGCAATTCCATTAGTGAATTATTTTGTGAATTCTATATTGGATTAATGTTGGATTTGATTCTCTAAGACCGTAAGTTTATTTATTTTATGAAAATAATTGTACTTAATAAATTCATTGTTCAAGTTTTACAAACTTGTTAGTTTTCACTCTTTCTGTGTTACTGCTTATTCGAGCCTAAGCACGTACCATAGAATTGGTGGCTATCGTCCGAGATTGAGATTGAGATTTGAAATAAATTGGAATTTAAATTTGAATTTCCCTAGTTTTTGAAAATTTTAAATCTTTAGTGAGACTGACACTCTTGTATCAAAATGACATCTAAGGTAGAAATATTTCTTTCTAATCCTACCCAGGAGCAATTAGATCTTTTCAAAAAAGATGAGTTGATTCAACTTGCTAGAAAATATTATCTTTCTAAAGTGAAGGCTTTTTTAACGAAACAAGATATCAAACAAAATTTGGTTCAATATTTGGTAGAACAAGATGTTTAGGAACAAAGTACTTTGATTTCAGTCAGTAAGTCTACATCAGACTCTGACATTAAACTAAAGGAATTAGAATTAAAATTCCAGATGGAATTAGAGTTAAAGAGGCTGTAGTGTCGGGAAAGGGAGAAAGAAAAACAAATTGAATTACAAAAAGAGCAGATGCTGATTGATAGAGAAAAACAGGAGAGAGAGAGAAAGGAAAGTGAGAAAATAAGACAATGACAATATGAAAAAGAAGAGAGAGAGAGAGAATTAGAGTAGAAGAAGCTGGAATTTTGTGAAAGGGAGAAAGAAAAACAATTACAATATGAAATTAGAATGAAACAAAAGAAGCTGGCAAGTGAGAATCACCATCATACTTCAAATCAAAATTTTGATTTAGCAAGGAAAATTAGATTAGTGCCCCCTTTCAAAGAAAAAAAAGGAGACAAATATTGTATTCCTTTTGAAAAAGTTGCAGAAAATTTTAAGTGGCCAAGAGAGAATTGGACTCAGTTACTACAATGTGTACCTACTGGTAAGGCTAGTGAGATTTACACTTCACTGTCTGTTCAGAAAAGTAGTGACTATGATGTAGTTAAATAATGCATTTTAAGATGTTATGAGTTAGTTCCGAAGCTTATAGGCAAAAATTTAGAAATTACAGAAAAGAAGCTAGACAAACTCATGTCGAATTTGATAGACAAAAAGAGCAGTTGTTTGATAGATAGTGTTTAGCCAAGAAAGTCGAGCAAGATTATCAAAATCTCAAGCAAATGATATTAATTGAAGGCTTCAAAAACTGTGTCCATAGTGACGTTAAGTCTTATCTCGACGACCATAGCATTGAAACCTTGGAGAATGCTGCTCGAGCTGATGACAAATATTCTTTGACACATAAAGTTCCTTTTGTTAATAAGATTTCTACTCAACAATCTTTTGGCAGAAATGTATTTCCGCCTAATTCAAGCCCTTCTAAAACTCAAACTAACACAACTTTTAAAAATCAGACTTCGGATATGTTTGATTCTAGATCCTTGTCTTTACTGACGTGTACTTTTTGCAAGAAAAAAATGACACGTTATTTCTGATTGCTACAAATTGAAAAATAGGCATCAGAATCAAGATAGACCTGTTCCAAATGCTTTTATTTTCAAGACGTCAAGGTCACAGTTATGTATTGAAAGCAATACAATTATTGGGTCTAATAAATCCCAGTCTGACTTTGATATGGAAAATTATGAACCATTCATATCGAAGGGTTCTATATCACTCTTGGGTGAATCAGCCAATCCCACCCCTATTAAACTTTTAAGGGACACAGGAGCTTCTCAGAGTCTTTTATTGTCAGATACCTTGCCTTTTTCTGAGAAGTCTTCTTCTAATGAAAATGTTCTTATTCAGGGAGTAGAGTGCGGCGTTGTTAATGTTCCTCTCCATTGTGTAAATTTGTCATCAGACGTAGTATCAGGACCCGTGACAATTGAAACGGTCTCGGTCTTACCTGTTGAGGGCATAGATTTATTGCTAGGCAACGACTTAGCTGGAGACAAGGTTCTGGTTAATCCACTTGTAACTGACAAGCCTAATTTTGATCAGAAAAATGATCCAATTGAAAAAGAAATCCCTGATATATTTCAAGCTTGTACAGTTACTAGAGCTATGGTAAAGAAAGCTCTTGAGAATGAAGTTGAAAAGAGCAGTATTCCCTTGGATGACATATATATAGGTCAGGTTTTTGATGAGGTCACATTTACTTCTTGTTTGGATCAATCAGAAGGTATTGATCATAGTGATCTTCTTTTAACAACTCATTCGCTTTATTCTAATCAGGGTGATAAACGACAGTCACTTGTAGATCTCCTGTTAGCTTTATTCTAATCAGGGTGATGATCTTGAGAATGATGTTATAGAAGACAGCATGCCTTCAACTGACGCTTGTATAGGTCAGGTTTTTGATGAGGTCACTTTTACTCTTGGTTTAGATCAATCGAAAGGTATTGATCATAGTGATCTTCTTTTAGCAACTCATTCTCTTAATCAGGGTGATAAACGACAGTCACTTGTCGTCGAAGAGGAAAAAGATCATGAGATCTCCTGTTTGTTTCAAAGGGTCATAAATGAGATTGAAGTCACTGAAGTTCCTGTCTGTTATTTCATTAAAAATGGAATTCTTATGAGAAAATGGAGACCTTCCGAGGTACCTGCTAGTGATGAGTGGTCAGTGAACTATCAAATAGTAGTTCCAGAACCTTACAGACAGGAAATACTTAATCTGGCCCATGAAACTCCTTTGGCTGGTCATTTAGCGATTAATAAAATGTATCGCAAGATCTTGACTCACTTCTATTGGCCAAAAATCAAAAGTGATGTTGCCAAATACTGTAGATCTTGTCATACTTGTCAAATGGTAGGTAAACCCAATCAGAAGATACCTAAGGCTCATCTGCAACCTATTCCTGCCTTCGACGAATCATTTGATAGAATTATGGCAGATTGTGTAGATCCCTTCCCCAAGACCAAGTCAAGTAATCAATACCTATTGACCATTATGTGTGTGTCAACAAGGTTTCCAGAGGCTATTCCATTGAGGAATATAACATATAATACAATGGTAAAAGCTTTGATAAAGTTTTTAACTCCGTATGGTCTTCCCAAATCTATTCAGTTTGATCAAGGTTCAAACTTTATGTTTGGAATTTGCCAGCAAGGTATGAATGAATGCCCAATTCAGGAATTCAAGTTAAAAATGAAAATATGGTTTAAAAGAACTACAAGGGAGAGAACGTTTGAGTCTGATAATGGAGTTGTGTTACTCTTGTTCATTCTTCTTACTTTACTTCAAATTAGATATTACGGCCCTTACAAAGTTAAGAAGAAAATGAATTAGTTAAATTATAGTATTAGTGCTCCTGGGATCTAAATAAATTATAGGAGTACCACTTTATTGAAAAAGCTATGTTAAATATGTAATTAATTTTGTGGTACCTGTCCCACTCAGTGAAGAAATATCATCGGATTCTACTGACATTGGAGCGACAAATTGTTGCAATTTAGAAATTATGAAAAATTTAGACCAGAAACTTTCACATTTGCAAGTGCAAGACAAAAATGAACTGAAAGTTATTATTATTATATGAGCACTTATGTCCAGATATTCTTACAAGGACAAACAAAATTTTCATGACGTTGAAATTGAGAACTCAAAACAGCATCCATGCAGGATGAGTCCACTCAAACAGGAATACTTGAAAAAGGAAATTTAATATTTGCTGGAGAATGATTTAATCAAGCCAGTAAACGTGATTGGAGTTCACCATGCATACCTGTTCCAAAACCAGATAAAACTTTCCGTATGTGCACTGATTAAAGGAAGGTGAACAGAGTAACAAAAACAGATTCATTCCCATTACCAAGAATCGACAATTATATTGATAATTTAGGAATGCCAAGTATGTCACCAAATTTTGACCTTCTGAAAGGATTTTGGCAGATTCCACTACGAAAAGAGCAAAGGAATCCTCAACATTGTGACTCCAAATGGACTCTACCAATAATATAAAGAAAGTCCATTTCAACGTCTCATAAAAATGATCATCATTGGTCTAGGAAATTGTGACGTCATCATATACAACGACACCTGGAGAGAACATCTAGCAACAATTAGGAAATTCTTCGACAGACTCACTAATGCGTGTCTGACTGTTAATTTATTTAAAAGTGAGTTCTGCCCTGCTAGAGTGGCTTTCTTGGGATATTTTGTGGGACATGGACAAGTTAAAAGGTTGAGGATATTTCTAGATAATATAATTTGCAGGCGCTCTTTCCCGTGTATAATTCATTATATTGTGTAATTTGCACTAGTTCATTAAACCTCAGATGTAAATTGGTTTGTGATAAAAATAAAGTTTTATCATAAAAACCTTTCTTTTATTTTATGGGCGAAGGTGTTACGGCTATTGGATTTGAATTATTTATTTTGTCAAATCCAAATTTGTCCTTTTGGCTTTAATATTCATTAATTGGGAGATTTTTCTGGAAAATTCAGCCTGACCTAGACTCTAAGTGTAAACACAGTTTGACCTTGGCTTGTTTACCTCATTATCTGACCTTGCTTGAGATTGATAAACAGGCCTTTAAAACTATTGGTTGATTTCAAGGACAATATTTTATGTTTAGTTCTTATGGGTAGGAAATATCTAGATCTTTCTTTGGGTACGTGATTTAGTGAAGGTAGTTTCTTTCTTTGACTTTCCAGAAAATCACGTGATCCCTTGTTTACATTAGAAAACGGGTATTTTAATCATTGTACTTAAAAAGAGATTCAGTAGAATCTGGGCTTTAAAGTTAACAGTTGTGTTTTTATGTTTGAGTGTTAATTTTAATTACCTTGTTCTGGACATTCTGACAATTCATTTCGTCATATCATGAGGAATTATTTAGAAAAGAACCTGTACTCATAATATCATTTTGATGATTATAAAACAAGAACTGCATCACGTGACATCGTCAGCCATTTTTGATTACATCGTCAAGATTCGAACTTGGAACTATTAGGAAATTTATTTATCAGGACTCTTGCAATTTCATTAGTGGATTATTTTGTGAATTTTATATCGGATTAATGTTGGATTTGATTCTCTAAAACCGTAAGATTATTTATTTTATGAAAATAATTGTACTTAATAAATTTATTGTTCAAGTTTTACAAACTTGTTAGTTTTCACTCTTTCTGTGTTGCTGCTTATTCGAGCCTAAGCACGTAACAATACATATATATATATATATATATATATATATATATATATATATATATATACTTCAGATTTCATGGCAATTATGCCCTTTGAAAGAAGAAGAAACAATTTGCATCCAAAAAACACATAATATACATTAATCGTAAAAGTCAAGATAAATTCAAGACTTCTACAGGGAAATACATAAACAGAGAAGACAACTGGAAGGAAGAAAGCAGACAAAATTATTAACCGGTCTTAAATCGTGTAACCTACAGGCAGGTATACATAGGCGTATACATCTAAAAAAGTGTGTGTTTGAGCATGGTTTGGCCTCAAACGTTAACCTTGAAGCGGCTATCATGTGGTAAATACTTATGTGGTCGTTATTAGAACATCCGTGCAAAAGAAAATGCGCAATATGATTGAGCGGATCTATCTCTGTATATGTAAATCATAAGTTTATCTCAACTTTGCAAAGTTAATATCTTACCAGCAATAATATAACTGTCGCTGTATTCATGGAAAGTATGGCCACATAACGTTCCATTTGGTGGGAACCTCATAGTGATTCTAACATCTGACACGTTCAATGGAAAACGTCCTTCCTGCAAAGATAAAGATGAACTACAATTATCATCTAATGTGTGCCATGAAGTGATGCAGATCATTATGCGAGACGTTTTGTCAATGACTCCTCATCCAATGTACGCGACGATGTCATGCAGCTAAACCTAATACACATAATCTGCTGATTCAGAATTAGTAACTATTGAGCTATGGTTTATTGGGCAAGGAATAAACAAGCTTATAAGGACATCTTATATTATATACACAAAGGAGCCCTTTTCCTCATTAGCAGTAAAATGAACATTTTATTCTAGACTATACTTTATACGTAGTACACACTCTATATATTTCGTTAGATATGCAAGGTAAAATAACACGACTTTTGTAATATTCGATGGTCTATTATAAATCGTGTAAGTAAATCATGTTAAAAAAAAGCATGTACATTCTTCTTACGAAATCGCTGTAGGAAAATACCTGCATGCATTGAATCCTATCATTTTTTACGTAAATCGAAATGAGGTTTAAGTACTATTCTACATTTATATTGTGGGTTTACCTTTTGTACATGACGGTAGATTACAATGAACCATAAATAGGTCTTCACAAGTCTTATTACAATTGTGGGGTAAGGTCCCAATTAATAACTAGGTACAGTTGGTGAGTTTTGATGGAAATTACGTCGGTCAAGATGTGTGGATCAATATGTACGAGATATCAAAAAGTACAGTCGTAAAAATATATCTAGAGATAATATAAAGAGAGTAATGTGCAATTATATTATTCCGATTTCATTTTTTTTTTTGGGGGGGGGGTTTCACTATCAATATGCATATATAGTTAATGGTGTACTTGGTTTATTTCAGCAGAACAATATGTTTAAACTACTAAAATCACCAATTTCGTAAAAATCACAATTTTAGGAATATTCGTGAATTTTTTTTTTAGACATCCTTGATCATATCAATTAGAAATAATAAGACTGTATTTCAATATTTTCAACGCTATTATTTCAGAAAGTTCAAGGTCATTGACACTTATATTGAACTTTTGATAGAACTTATGAATACTGATAAGGCACATCAGTAAAACCATTACTAAGAATTTACTCGGAACAATATTATGATGGACTTGCGACAGAACCTTTGTGAATATTTTTGATTTATTTCATGATACAGAAAATTCTTCTTAATTGTATTGTTTACAAACATGACTATTTTTTACGTTTATCCCAACAAGTTGGTGTTGCATTAGCTGTTACTTAGTGTAATAACATAGCGTAGTAACACTGCAAACTGTGGTAGTGCTGAATAATTAGAATTTAGATATGTTATTATATTCAACATTCATTGCTGCCTTTTTATGTGATATAACAATTTAGATACATGCTAGCACAAAAGGTAAAATAAATATAGTTAAGAACTGAAGAGTAACGACAAATTCATCATCACATCTCAGAATTCAACATTGCCTTACATTCTCTAACATATTTTAGTTATGAAATCGGACATACTTTCACAGCTAATATTATTTCATTAGCAGTGCTCTTCTATTAATCGTTGTATAGTAGTAGTCCCGCTGCGATGGTAGTGGTTATATTGACTCAGATGGTGTAATGTTCCCTGAAACAATGTGCTTCACCGACTAAGGATGGTTTTGAACATTGAACGGAAGACGTCGGTTGAATGGGCTGAGTCAAAATGTATTTTTTCATATCGATTACTATAAGTTGCCAATTGGTGAGATAAAGTATAAGGTGGTATTTGCATGCCATTCATCATTTTACGTGCGAGTGCTCTAATGAGCACAGCTTATGCTGTGCAAGTGTTATAATGAGCACAGGTTATACTATGTGAGTCTTCTAGTGACCACATATGATAAGCGAGTGTTATAATGAGCACAGAATAAACAGTGTAAATAATTTAATGAGCACGTAATATATGCACAGGATAAATACAAAGTTTGATCATTATTCTGTATTAATTTCTCATTTTTTCTTTTCACCCTTTTCTATTAATTGGTACCTTCAAACTTTATAAAATTTATTTTGCTCTCTGATATTCATTCAATGATTATGTTGAACAGAATCAAACTTTTTTAAACATCGATTTTAATACAAAGGTATACTTATTAGTTCAAATATGCTGTCCTGATTATTTGGAAACGGATATCTGTCTTGACTCTTAATGAATTGATTCTTGGTAACATACTTAAAATTCGGATATCTTTTGTATATTTTAGTTCAATAATGTATTTCATGCTCCATATGCTATTAGCGACCTCGAGGTTAATCTCTACAATATACAGAATCGATCTTGTGTTAATGAATAGGGTTTAGAGGGTCATATGATAATAACCACATGCTTTTTACGGATAGAAATTAAAAACAAATTAGGTACTTAAGATACAAAAGATACAATTTGTATTGAATTCAAAAGATGTAAAGGCTGATATTGAATCATTTAAACATTTCTGGAAATTAAACCGATCTTAATATATGTACTTCGTTTATGTATGACTAATGTTATTTTTCGTTTTGGCTAACGATGATATCCCATACTTTTTTCGCAACAGTTTATTAGGATATGGTTCGCAAACGCAGCGATGGTAGCAAAGACTTCATGGGACACAATTGAATGAACCATGTGGATGTTATTTTTATATTTCTAATATATTTTTGCAAAATCACGAAAACTTCTAAAAACCTACATTGTTATTCTTCAAAACAATCCAAAATTAAACGACAATGATGTTAAAATCATTGCGGGCTTTGAAATACTCATCACAGAAGACGATCATGGCTTTATAAAAAAAAACAACAAGTACAAAATAGAAAGTAGAACATTTTATCAATAAACGCTATATGGAAGAAAACACCACTGCTTGAAGAAACTGAAACACCTTTATTAAAAGACTAGATATAAACGGAAGGAGCATTTTATACACTATACCCAGAGAATGTTAACGAAAATATGTAAAACTTGTGAAAGTATAAGTTGGTTACCGTGATTGAATACAACACGTCAATTTCTGCTTCTAATTACTTTGATAGCATTTCCTCATCTTGCACAAGTTCAATTTCTTGTGGAATGTCTATCAGGAGGGTAGTATTATACGGCTAAAAAAAACGACATCTAGTGATTTCAGTAGCAACAAATAAAATGTTTAACCGACGATAGCATGTTAAACTCTACATACAATCAAAGTGGTTAATTCAACGTCATACCATAATAAATAAATTTACTCACTTTATATGTCACTTCCCAAAGCATACGGTACATTCTGTTTCCGTTTGTGTCTGAGGTTTGCACATGTTCCACCACGGCATAGACAACTACATTATAGAAACACTTTATAGTATAAAATTAACACCCCACTGTAAGTTTATTTAAAGTTATCTTAAATAATTATACATGTTCCACATAGGTATTGAGACAAGTGGAGGAAATTGGTCAGATGTTCAGCAGGAAAGATCCTTAACGACGACAATACTAGGTTTAGAGACTGATGATGGGGAATTTTACTATTATATGCTTTTTCTCCAGCACGCAAAAAATTAGAATCCTCCTATACACCTTACTTTTTTATTGATATGCTTGAATTTTGTATGGGTAGATTGAGTAGATCATATAAGAAATGCATACATCGAGCATTATATATTTGCATTTAGATCAGCTTTTTCTCGACACTATGTTCAAATATGCACACAAAAACAAACGAAGGGCTGGAAAAACGCTTTAGGATCAACAAAAACATCTAAAGACAATAGTTAACATATATAATTATGAGATTTCCCCATGAGAGTGAAGATACCCTAGCGGTGTTTACTAAGACTGGTAAAATCTCGAAGGAATCAATCTTAACAATCATGGGAAAGAGTACTTTCAACATCAAACGAATAGGAGATATTAATGTATGGACATCGCAAAATGAGTAGAAATACAATTATTAAAAGATATGTAGACACCAACAACATCGGGATATAAACTGAGATCAGTGATCGTTTAATATCCGCCAGTAATACGGTGACTGGTTCTATCAACACGGCTATTAATACATTGGCCAGACAGCCACATTCTTGCAATGTTGAAGCAACGAAGAATTGCTTTGACTATAGAAACATTTTGCTGATGATCTCGTTAATAAAAATCAATGATGCAGTGGCCACATTTTGATCTGATTATACTACTCACGTAAACATTATAGTAAATTTTCGTAGTGTTACATATATTTCATTTAAGTCATTTGTTTTTATTGTTTGTTTGTCAGACTCAAGTTTAAGATTCATTCATTGGGAGATGACCTGTACTTTACAAATAAACACCAGGTGTTAACCTCATTTCTGACCTGGCTTCAGAGTTGTAAACAAGCTTTTAAAATTATTGTTTGAATCCAAGGACATTATGGAGCTTTGTTATAAACATCTTTCTATTTTTATTTGGGTCATTCGATGTGTATGAGATTTTTTGAACGTAAATTTGTTTAAAAGATTCTAGAGGATCACGTGGCCCCTGTCTTGTTTACGTAAACACAGGTATATAAAAGTGTTCGTTAACCAACAGTATCAACCGTAAAATAAATATTGGGCCGAAAGTCATTTTCTCACCATTAGAATAATATGGGAATTCGAGTCCAATTGTTCATGTTATACACAAGATGATATCGATGTCTTCTTATTCAATGAAATTAATCGTGAGCATACACAAATGAGAGACAAACTACTTCAGTTATTCACCAACTGGGTACACGAATATCCCTCCCTCAATGCATCGTGGGATCATCTGATGCACGAAATGGTTAGGCAAAAATAGTATCAGTACTCTGCTGAATCGTACTTTGAGACAGCTCATCAAAATATTATGCAGACAGTGATATTCATCTATGAATGAACGGATGATTATTGATACACAAATAAACTATGATTCCTGAATAAAACTGTGTTCTTCGAGGCAGTTCTACCAACGTTTAAATTTTAACGATGTTAACGATAATAGCAAATAATACTTTCCTAAAATCGTTTTTGCATAGAACAAATACCCCCTCCCCCATGCATTTTCAAACATAACATCGATTCAAAGATGGTGATGGTTATCACATCAAACACACTTTGTCATATTACCTCAATGACTGCAGTTAATCTTTTTTCTGTGATGCAACCAATGGCAGATAAGAAGTAGATATTGACAGATCCAGACAATGGCTGCATGACTAATTATATATGAACTCACTCCTGAAGTCTCTACCGTGTCAATACATTTTATTTCAGTTTATATACTATGACATAATCCACAGTTGTCACGGGCATAATTTAGACTTAATGACCAAAGTAGACAGTAGCTTAATTAGAGTGAAAAATATTTGAAAATATGTTTATATGCAAGATCCTGAACTGACTGATTTTTTTAAATCTCTTACAAATAATCAGCATAACAAATTAATGCAAATCCGAGTCAGAATAAAAATAAGTAAACATTTCACCTTAACAACCTCTCTTGACTTTCACAAAAGACTATGTCTTTGACTTTGTCATGGACTAGGTGATGGTGTTCACGATCATAAAATATTTTGTTTCAGTTGTCTCACACGTACACCGATATTCATCTATCTTATTCACATGATATCTTAGACCTAATTTTCATAATAGAGTTTGCAAGTGAAACGAATATTATCCTCATCTATATAAAGTAATCAACGATTGCTAAAGCAATTTAATTAAATTATATTCACAGGTCGTTCCTGAAATTCTTTTCTTATGTCCTTGTATGAGACACTCTTCGTGAGATTGATAACGCATAACTCCTAATGTTATTTTGGCGGATGGGGCTCTAATTTTCCAATTTCCCTCGAGGACACAACCCCTGTGTAAACCCATTCAATTCAAAATGGCAATAAGACGGTCCAATCTGCTTGAATATGTCTTAAGCTTTTTCAGTTGCATGCACATTTTGCCTTAATCAAACAACAGGGTTAATTATACACGTTTAAAAAGTATGCGTGATTGTTTTGTTTTCCTTTAGACAGAGTCTATAAACTAATAATGAAAACTCCGCCACGTTAGTTAAATTTGTAAGTCACGAAAGAGTATACTCATTCTCCACTTGAAAGCTGGACCATGGCTGATTCTTAAAAAGAAATATATATCAGACATTCATTTTAAAGTTACCTAAACGGATTCTCCCTCTCTCTCTCTCTCTCTCTCTCTCTCTCTCTCTCTCTCTCTCTCTCTCTCAATATATATATATATATATATATATATATATATATATATATATATATATATATATATATATATATATATATATATATATATATATATATATATATATTTAATATCTATTGACGGTAGTTCCAATGAGAAATGGGATGAAATCAGAGAAAACGTGCCAACATTTTGAACTTGGTCGCACTACTCCGCAAACGTCGCATTACGTCGGATTGATGACTGATGGATCTATAAAAAACATTTTATTTTAAAATGTACCCCTTGCAAAAGGTCGATCGGACATTTACATTGACGCTTGGATGTCTGCAAAGACGACATGAAAGTCCTTGATATCGGTGTCAACACCTGGGAAGAGATTTCTCTAGACAAATAAAACTAACGAGACGCTTCTATCACTGGTTTGCATCACGTCGAGTACATGCTACTATTCTTGCTAGATGACGGAAAGCGATATCAGAGGAAGAACCTCCTCTAACACAAACCAGATTCAACATTCATGTTCAACGAGTGAAGCAAGGACTTCAACTCCACTGTTTGGGCTCCACAACCAAAAACTGGGACACCTCTGATAGGAACACTTTCATCATCTCAAGAGACTATCGGATAACAATCCGTACATGCTAATCGGACATAGGTGTCTTTACTCAAAACAGCTGTAATATAAATGTAACATTAGGGACGCCCCGAGCAAATGAAGTATAATGTCCGGTATGTTTGGGAAGTATATGGGGGTGACCCCATGAGTTACCGCAATGGGTGGCACTGTGTTACATATTTTCTTTTATAGATCAACCAAAGCTTTAGATTTTAGTAGTACCTTATTCGTTCCATTATTTCATAGTAACTGTTACATTACCATTTTGATATAGTGGCTACATTCGTACTATTCACTATCAAAAAGGAAACACTGAGTGTTTTTGTTTACGTACAGTTTGTTTTTAAATGCACGTACTGGTAAATAAGCAATAATTTTCAACCTAGATTGTTATAGTAATACGAATGGTGGTATTTTGAAGGTATTATGATGGTGAGTATATTTTGTGATATACTATTATTATTAATGATGGCAGTACTATTGAAAGCAGCATAAGCAATATACAAAGTAGCATTATTAGTTGATTGTTAAAAAAAAACATCTCCACCAACATAGCCATCATTATCATCACATATATTCTTATAATTTTTGCAATTGGAATTAAAATGAAGTGAAAATCATACAACATTACTTTTACTTTGACCAACCTGCTTTTTCGTAATCAGGACACATGGCTTTATCCAGTGAGAGCATATCGTCACACTCACATTCAGAGATTATGTAGACAGCCACCAACAGAAGCTTTACGAGTGTTACTAATTTGCCCATGGAACAAAAACCTTTAAAAAGAAGGTATCGCATGCTTAATGCATTGAATTCGTTCATTCTTGTATTGTCCTAGAGCATGGCGGACAATATCGTATTAATATATAAATATTGTCTATGATATGTGCTTTCTAAATCGATCTGTAATATTTCTGCGTGTGGTTTTAATACAAAATTCAACTGAGAAACAGATAATGGTGATTATTTTTTCGAGGAAAGAACGTTGCCATTTTGTTCGGATCTTCTCTTCAACAAATTAAAGCGTTCTTAACTTACAATATTTTGAAAATCGAGCCACCTGTCATAATTATGTAAAAGAATAATTCATAGAAATTTTTTTCTTGCACCATTAAGTATTAAAAAGGTTACAATATGAAAACTATATTATTTCAATGATAAACATAGTGTTTACCTTTTATCAGGTCCTGAAAATTTGGAATTTCTTATCACGATTCCACCAGCAACCAACCAATCGTTGATTTTGAGTGCTTACTCAAGAAACGATTCGACGCGCTTTTATACTGACCAGACCATATATGAGCTTTATTATATTCAACGTTTGACATCACTATATACAAGGACACAAACAACTTGTCCCTAATGTCATCAATTAATGGATTTTGTTTGTTAAGTTATAGGATGGTATCAATGCTAAGAAAAATAAGAAGGTCACTCCGATGTTGCACAAACAATTATTTTCATATGAATTTGTTTTCGTTAGGATGTGTAGAAGCACAAACAATCACGAAAATGTGAAGATCCTGCAATGAACCATACCGATCAATATTTTATCTTTAGTCGCAAGGTAAGAACTTGTGACCCACAATTAATGTCTTACCTGCCTAATGACGGTGACATGCATCAAAACAATATTTATAGTCGGCTCGTTATGTGAACAGAGTCATTTCTTTTCAAAATTCACCCCGTACAAAAACGTTATATAACGTTTGATTCTGCTTGGTAAATTTAGCTTGAAAATACAACATACCGATTTATCTTGCCATGTAAACTTGACATGTAGAAGAAAGTGATAAATAAATTGCACGTTTTGTATACAGGAAAATGACTTTAACTATAGTTATACATACTGATAAGTTTAATTAATCACTGTACTTTTCCCAACCCAAAGATCGAGGATAGTTCCTTACGCGGCTACCATATCGTGTATAAAATCTAGTTAGTGCTTAATTTGTACTGCTGATATCACTTGATTTAAACGGACACTCAGTCTATGTACCTCTAACTCTCTTACTATATCTCCTACGATTACATTGATAGACAACAAATGTAGTTACTACATTTCTAGAAGATATATCAGTTTGATTTACCGAATCACTTGAGAAAAAAACCAATAATTAGTTGTTAGTTTTTGATGATTTATTTTAGAGTCACAATCCTGTTCCTTTAGGATTGAGTTCTTAAACAACTAACTTGATAACCTGCTCCGATGCTAGAGAGTCTTTCCTTAGCTTATGATGGTATAATCTTTATTAATTTTATATAGTTGTGATAAATATAATTACATGTAATCAATATCATTATGATTTAATAGAAAAATACTGCACTAAAATTCTGTCCTAATAACTATATTAGTCATCATTTATAAACTGCATGATAATTTTATGCCAGTTATTTCAGTAATTGTCTTAACTTTGTAAGGCCATGTGCGTTCTGAATGTTTGTAGACGATATATATCAAACTCATGCTAATTATTAATACTTTTTAAGAGATGAAGTTACTGCTGCGTTGCATATCTCTCTGCCTCAGTAGGTCTGTCTGTTTGCCTGTCTGTCTGTCTCTATCTCTATATATATATATATATATATATATATATATAGATAGATAGATAGATAGATAGATAGATAGATAGATAGATAGATAGATAGATGGATGGATGGATGGATGGATGGATGGATGGATGGATGGATGGATAGATAGATAGATAGATATAGATAGATAGATAGATAGATAGATAGATAGATAGATAGATAGATAGATAGATAGATAGATAGATAGATAGATAGATAGATAGATAAATAGACTTAGTTTCATGGTTTTAATCAAAACGAGAATATATGTTTCGAAACTATATTTCCCCCCAAGAGATGAATTCATATATGCAATATTATTCCCCTACTTGCGCCAAATCTATAAACGGAATTTTTAACGATTGTTAACCATTGTTGGAATTCTTGTGCATGGTTGCTCTCTCTTGGCCTCTTTCCCTTGTGAACATTTAAAAAAGATATAATTTCAATCTGCAAGTTGTATTTATGTTTGGGTATTTTTTGTTTCTTGTTCTTGAAGCCATTGCCATAGCACATTTACTAAAGTAAAACTTACCCGTGCACTTCAATAATGGTCACAATTCTAGATCAATTTCACATTATAAATCGTGTACTTCCCTTATTGTCAAACACAAGATGTGCTAATCAATAATGATTACAACCTTAGATCAAGTTTACATTATAACGCGTGCAATATTGAATCATTTTAGCTCCTTAGTTTTCTTGATATTCATAAAACGTTATGTGCATTAAACATAATTATAATTATACACAAACCCATCAGATGACATCGATCGTGACAACATATAAACGATTTGTGGCATGACGACTACGCTGCTATTTTTAGCTCTACGTTCAGTGTCTCTTCTCAATTCCCTCAACAATGAATTTCCCAACTAAGGAACAATGAGTCTTACATCTCTCTATTGGCCTTAAACAAATCTTTAAATTAAGTTTCATTATGTTAAAGATTGCTTTATATATTTTGTGTAGACATAACGTTCTTTTTAACAATATGGTGTATTTGTCAAGCTTATCGCGTGCAATGTCGTCGATCCGGCGAGTGATTTATAGAAGTGGCTAAATGTGAAAATGTGCCGTACATACGAAATGGGAAACTCCTCGCAGCTATATAACAACGTGACACTTTCAAGATAATTTCCTTTTAATACATTGTTACGTATGATTCATTTAAGTCAATTTTTTTAAATTTGTTTGTTTGTTAGATTCCAATTTGACATTTTAAGTTGAAGATTCGTTCGGGTGGGGGGTTACCCGTTCTTTACAGTATAACCACCAGGTGTTGACATCATTTCTAACCTGGTTTCAGAGTTGTAAACAAGCTTATAAAATGATTGGTTAGTTCCAAGGACATTATGGAGCTTTGTATAAACATCTTTATATTTTTAGTTTGGTCAATAGGTGTGAAGGCGATTCTTTGAACGTAAATTTGATCTAAAAGATTCTAATAGATCATGTGACGCCTTTATTGTTTACGTAAAAACAGGTATATAAATTATGTTTTGGAGTGAACTATTGAGTAGAACTTTGGCTTTTAGAATATTAAGTTGTGTCTTTTTGAGTTATTTTAAATTACCTTGTATTGGAAATGTTTTCAATTAGTTTGGATTCAAGAGGACTTCTTTTGTTATTCATCTGGAAAATAAATGTGCTTATAGACTTTTATTATAATAAAATTACCAAGAACTGAATTCATCAAGTGACATCGTCTTCTATCTTGAATACATCGCTGGGATTCGAACTTGGAATTATTTGTACAATTTATTACCAGGATTTTGCAATTTCTCTAGTAGATAATATTTTGATTTTTTTTTGGGATTAATTTTTTAATTGATTCTCAAAACCGTATTTTTTTTTTCTTTTTTGGAAAATATTTGTGTTCAATAAATTGTTTATTAAGTTTTAACACGCTTGTTACTGTTTTGATGCATGTCGCCGGCTTTATGCAGACATTAACAGTGGGTAACAAGTTGTGACGTTTTGACTAAAGATAAAATATTGATCGATGTTGTTGATTGCAGGTTCATCACATTATCGTGTTGTGCTTGTGCTTTTACTCATTTTAACGAAACAAAAGCATATCAAAGCGATTGTTTGTAAACCATCTGAGTACTCTTTAATTTTTTTCATTAGTACGATCGCATAATATTACAAGCATCATCCTTTGGTCATATCAGGTACATGTTGTTTGTGTCCTTTTAAATATCGACGTCATACGTCGAATGCACTAAAGCTCATATATCTGGTGTGGACATAATAAAAGGACGTCGAGTAGTTTCTTCGTGAAAAGAGATTCAAAATATTCCGGACCTGGCAGAAAGTAAACACTGTATTTATCATCTTAGTAATATATTTTGTCATGCTATTAGATTTTAAATAAGTAATGGTGCAAGAAAGCAACTTGTATGAATTATAGTTATGCATAATTATGACAGGATGCTCGATTTTCAAAATATTTTAAATTAAGAATGCTTTAATTTAATGAAGAGAAGAAGCGAACAAAATGTAACATTTTTATTCCAGAAAAGAGTCATCATTATTTGTTCCTCAGTTGAATTTTGCATCGAACCGCACGCAAAAATGTTACAGATCGTATTTGTGATGTACATACCATAGACAATATTTATATTTTAAAACGATGTTGTCAGCCGTGCTGTAGTGCAATACAAGAATGAACAAATTCAATGCATTATGAATGCTTTGAAATTCTTCGAGTAACACTCAGATCTTTATTTTTAAAGGTCATTGTTTCATGGACAAACTAGTAATGTTCGTAACTCTTCTGTTGGTGGCTGTCCATGAAATCTCTGCCTCCGATATGCTCTCACTGGATGAGGTCATGTGTCCTGTTCATCTTGAAACAGGTTGGTTAAAGTAAAAGTAAGCTACTTTTTATATTGCTTATGCTGATTTCAATATTTCAGTTACCACTCCTAATACTATTATATCCCCAAATATACTGACCATCATCATGACTACTACCGTTTCAAATATTACCATTCTTATCATTATACCAATTTAGGTTGAAAATATTGATTATTTACCAGCATTTTCCTTTAACAAAAAACCTTACGTCTACAAGACCAATAGGATTTTCCTTTACAAACAGTGAATAGTACAATTGTAACCACTAGATCAAAATGTTAGTGTAGATGTTACTATGAAATAATGGAGAGAATAAGGTAATATATCATCTAAAATATTAATCTTCGTTAGAACTATGAAAATATATAACAGAAAAAAAATATGTTACACAGTGGAGTCTCTAGGGTTCTTGTCACCCAGGCGGTAACTCATGGTGTCAGCCCATGGACTTCCGTAACATATCATACATTCTCCTGCATCCCCTAGGCGCGTCACTGGTGTTATATTTGTATTACATGTGGTTTTAGATCGTTCCACAGGATGGGCATGTCTAGAACAACCTCTTCCCATGTTTTGATATCGACGTCAAGGACTTTTATGTCGCGCTTGCAGACATACTTGAAGGCAGCCGTCTCATCGACCTTTTACCAGAGCCTTGTTTTGAATAAAGAAGATCATTTGGATCCGTCCGTCATCAATCCGACGTAAATAGCCAACTGATGCGACGTTGGTGGAGGAGTGTGACCATGCTGAAAATCTGGCATGTTCAAGCATCCCGATGTTTGTTACTCGATCGATCCTGGTAAACCGGAGTATGCATTGGAGGCATCACATGTGAAATGTCCTCAATCGTTTCACTTGTGAAGCGTACAGAGTCCAGATTGCACTGTTTTTTATGGTATTAAGCACGCAGACACGGAACATTGAGATCTTAGTGTTTTGGGTCAGCATCATGTTGTTCCACATCCTCTGCGACAATCCAGAGACAGTTTTCCATGGCTGTTTAATCCAGCTGTTGAGCTCAGCATCAAGGAAAATGTTGTTAATTCTGGTAGAGCCGAGGTATGTGAACTGGCTGCCTACCTCACGTTCGTAGTTGTTAATGATGATTCGTGCCATGAATCATCGCGTTGGCCTTCTTTATGCTGATGGTCGAGCCAAAATCATCGCCCGCTTAATACAATCGGTCCACCAGGCTCTGTAGCATGTAGCTCAGTTTCTATTTCAGTGAAACAGAGCAGTATAGTCTGCGAAGAGCATGTCCCTGTTGGCTGCTACATGCACTCTGATATTTGCCTTCAGTCGTTCCATCTTGAACAGAATCCCGTCTGAATGTGTATTCAGCTAGATTCCTTCTGTGGAAGTCCCTAAAGCATGCTAGAGAAGGATTGTGAAGAATCTGTCTCTGTTGACTAGATTAGACGCCTTGCAGAGGTCTCAAAAGGACAAGAAAATGGATCTGTGTTCTTATATGCATTTGTCCTGCAGTCGCCGTCTGATGGAGAAGATCATGACGATTGAGACCTAAAAACCAGTGATCATTCTTTGACTGCCTGTTACCCAAGATCCGTATGACTGTGCAGTACACAGTCTATCTGGTTTGATCCCATCTCTCATTGGTACTGCCGTTAGGAGGTTCTGAAAAGAGAGAGAGAGAGAGAGAGAGAGAGAGAGAGAGAGAGAGAGAGAGAGAGAGAGAGAGAGAGAGACAGACAGACAGACAGACATACAAACAGACAGACACAGAGACAGACAGACAGAGACAGACAGACAGACAGAGAAAGAGAGAGACTGTTTCAGTGATCGCTAACATGAGTTGCCCGTTATTTTCGTATAAGTAACTTCCAAACATGTCCGCGACATATTTCTTTACGTATGATCCAATGTCCAGCGTTGATGGACGAATTACTCTGAAGTTCCAATCCCGTGACTGACACATATTTGTTCTTTCAAATCAAGTGACAACTACGAATACTCGTTTATATAGATGGTCTGGCGAAGTTTGTTGTTCATTTGTTTGTACTGGCGATTAATTTCATAAGAACCACATTAGTCGAATTTCCATATGATTCTTTCGGTGAGAACGTAGTCTTCCCTAGTGAAATTAAATCACGTAACATTTAATTCATCACCATTGCCGGAGGAGGTAGCTGGCATTGATCCCACAGCCGAGAACTACAATGATAAACTGCAGTGCTTTTCCGGTGCACTGGTGGTCCTTGTTAAACATATGCTATCTCCGGCCATTCTAACATAGTTTATATATATATATATATATATATATATATATATATATATATATATATATATATATATATATATATATATATACGGCATAATCGGATAACGATATTTATATCGCGAGTTGATACCGTTGGCTCACGAAGCGTAATGCGATAGATTTGATTCTTTGGTGCAATTCACTTTTGATCTGTTTGATAACGGCCTGTAGGAATACCTGTAACTAGCGAAACGGGAGTTCGATAGGGTGTATTGTTATAAGAAAATACTAATGAATTATTTGCTTGCGCAAACCTTATTTCTTTGTTGGAATTACCGTTGTAAAACCATTATCACACTCAATATTTGTTGAATTTTCTGATATCGTGTTTACTTGTGGTGTTGTATTATGTACGATTTTGTTCTAGCAATATTTGTGAGATTATTATTTAATTTCTGATTTAAATTACGGATCTTAATCCCTGACTTTTTTGGTGACTGTCAATGGAGTTTTATGTCCAGTTGATGCATGATAAATCATAATCATTTTTGCGAATCCTAAGATGATATTATTATTCATTCAGCCCTGATGATAACAGCGAAGGTTATTTGGCGTGTGCGTGTGTTGACATTAATAGCAACATTGTATTTTCGTCTAATTTATCAGCCGAACGCGTGGATATTTTTTGGTGACGATATAAAAAATACAGCAACACCAGTTATAACTGCAACATCGATTCCTGTTACTGGTGCTATTTTGTACGTGGCTGATGATGATCCGATTATATTTGCTATTCCTGTAACTACGGCAGGTGCAGAATATACAATTATTTCAGTAACAAGTTGTACTTTGCCTCCGTAATGTTGTGATGTAATTCCTGTTTAATGTCAATCGATTGATTCAGTTTATACAATTAGTAGGTGGTAGTTTAGCGACTAGATTCAAGACACCATTATCATAATAAATTGATGACTTCTTGGTTCCACTAAAAACAAATTCCCTTGTTGTTTGGATCCAATATCACTAGCATAGCTAATGAAGATCAAGTTAGTGAAAAATACGCACTGAAAGTGCAGTAGATATTGTAGTGCCGATAATTGACAATCTGTATATGCCGTTAACTTCAGCGTGATGTTTGATGCATTTATTGATTTGTAACCATAATGCTGATCCATATTATACTGCATACACCACACTAAAGGTAATTTTAAGTCAGAGAGCTTAACGTCGATGACGGCTGGATTTCTAAAATATTCATGTATGATTATATTTGTGTTTCTTCGAACACATTTACAATAGTGTTTACGTGAGAGTATAATTATATCTAAATTGGGTCATTCTCTCATTGATTGTCATTAACGAGATCAACAGCAGAATGATGCTATTTTCGAAGTATTTCTACGTTCCAGCGACATCGCTTGATTGAGGCTTTCTAAGACGTCATTGTATTTCAGCCATGTCGATACAACCAGTCATCGTATTACCAGTAGATGGTAAACGATAATTGATCTCAGTTCTGATCGTGGTGTTGCTGATGTCTACGTAACTATGTACTGCCACATTATCGTATGATTTTGGATCTCTCACATTGATAATTTTATTTTTGACTATGTTGAGATGTCGCTACATAATATCTCCAATTCGTCCCATGTTTCCCGTAATCTGTCAAAAGAGTGTCGAGACTGATTCCACTGCGATTTCAATTTTACCAATCTTAGTAAATACCGCTAAGATATCTTTAGTCACATCTACAAATCGCTTAATAATATATGTCAACGATCCTTCTGGAGCAAGATATACTGTCCCTAGATACGGTTGCTTGGTTACCCATGCTGCTTCCGGATGATTGTGTAGTCTCCAGATCAACACCAGTCGGCCAAATGCCTGAATAGCCTGCATGTAGAACTGGGTCTGTTGTTCTCGCCCCTTTCCAACGCTGCAGGACTTGATAGGGTCGAACGTAAACAGTAGGCAGTAGACAGTTCCTTCATGCCTGTGCACTGGCGATATACAGTAGAGTGCAGTCTTCGCAAACAGGCCCCACCCTTTAAACCTGGAGTTCATCTGCCATGGCGCAGCAAGTTAGGACGGGGAGAGCCTGGTCAAAAGGCAGTAGGTTTGATACCAGATTTCCCCTTTTCCAGGAAGATGGCGAACCGAAGAGATCTGCCTTCACTGCTATATCGAGCCATATTTGATGTAAGAATAAGAGCGTGGAAATACACACTAACACACACATACACACAAACACATACACACACACAAACACACACATACACACACATACACACACACAAACATATTCTTTTCCCCTGTATTTATAATGTCTTGACTAGGTCTAATTCTCTTATCGCTTAAAATTTACTTCTCCTAATCAATTTTCATGTAGCTATAAGTTTTCGAAAATAATGTTTTTAAAGGAATAACATTATCCATTAAAACAAATCTCATGTCAATGTCGTCGTCCAAGCAATTAAAATGTCTCACCAATATAAATGTATGTTTGGTGATGGGGGAGGAGGTAGTTTTATTTTGAAGACGTGGGTTTCGGTAGCTAGTATAGTCCCTTGGTGATTATAAGAAACGAAAAATAGGGAATTTAATGCAAAATGTGTGTTTACTTAAAATTAGTGGTCTGTAATCAACATATCCTATTATTGCTTAGTTCTAGACATAGCAGGAAAATAGGGAGTTACTTTCTGTTTCAAGAATGAAAGACAGACAACGTCAGTTTCAATAGTTGCTGCAATATTTCCTCTGATAAAATTGTGTTATCTCTGGAATAAACTGTTGAGCAATGTTCTACAAAGCAGCGCAAATACGCAAAGTAAACTTTCTACAGATTTAATGTTGGACTCAAATATACCTGAATTTACTACTGACCTTATTATTCTTAAAATGGCGTCCGACATGTTTGTATTTGAAATTTCTATCGATAATTTTGATACTAAATTGTTATCAGTCCTAGTGCAGTAATGCGGATAGTTGTGAATAGATGTTAAGTGAATAAGTTCCAAGTAAAATTCAAAGTTTGAAAGCTTCAGTTCCCGAGCTAGTACAAAAAAATGAAATGAGAGTGTATCGAGTTAGATGACCTGAATTTATACTCACGACTGTATAGTATTTGCATTTACGGTATAATTGGTATTCATACCCCAAAACTGACCCAGAAAGTAGAGTATACGAGAACTTTGAAGATAAATAATAATATCAGGCAAAAGAGCAAAACATAAATAGCAAATGAAACAAATAATTCTGACTGCAAACGGGTTAATTTCACTAACGTACATGTGTAATGGTAATGGCTTGAAGAACAACAAACTAAAACTACCCTAATACAAATACAACTTACATATAGAAATCTTGTCTTTTTTCAAAAGTAAGCGTGGGAAAGACGTTAAGAAATTAAAAGCATTCTCACAAATTAGAACAGTCATTACAAAGTCCATTTATAAACTTGGCAAGCTAAGGGAATAACATCACACCTTTGAATTCACCCCTTCGTGAAAACTATATTTTCAAAATATATATTGTCGTTTTAATTTCAGCCATAAAAATAACTATATATATATATATATATATATATATATATATATATATATATATATATATATATATATATATAGAGAGAGAGAGAGAGAGAGAGAGAGAGAGAGAGAGAGAGAGACATAGAGAGAGAGATACAGACAGAGAGAGACAGACACATAGACAGATATGCCTCACAGCAATAATTTTATCTCTTCAAAAGGGTTAATAATTAGCATGGGTTTGATATATGTCGTTTACAAACATTCAGAAAGCACATGGCCTTATTATCAAACTTAAGACAATCACTGGAAATATCTGACATCAAATTATGATGCAGTTTATAAATGATGACAAATACAGTTATTATTAAAAACTATCTGTATGTATAACGCTAGTTTAAGTCATGGCCCTGTATAAAAAAAAAACTTGTAATTAGTTTCAGTCACTTGCTTCTAAATATCAAGTTTACCTTGCAAGACAAATCGGAATTTTGTATTTTCAGCCTCAATGTACCAAGCTCAATGAAACATATTGGTTCTATAAGATAACTTTCCTATACGTGATGCATTTTAAAAGTAATGACTTCGTTCACATAACGAGCCGAATATACAGACTGTTTTGATGCATGTCGAACTTTATGCAAACTTTAACTGTGGGTAACAAGTTGTGACGTTTTGACTAAAGATAAAATAATGATCGGTCTGGTTCATTGCATGGTTCTTCATATTATCGTGTTGTGCTTGTGCTTTTACTCATTCTAACGAAAACAAAAGCATGTCAAAGCGATTGTTTGTACAACATCTGAGTGATCTCTAATTTATTTAATTGGTACGATCCTATAACATAACAAGCATAATCCATTGGTCATGTAAGGGACATGTTGTTTCTGTCCCTTTATATATTGAAGTCACAAGTTTAATGCAATAAAGCTCATATATCTGGTGTGAAAAAAATAAAAGGATGTCGAGTAGTTTTTTTCAGGAAGCACTCAGTATCAACCGTGGATTCGTTGGTGTTGGAATCGTTAAAAAGAGATTCAAAATATTCCGGACCTGGCAAAACGTAAACATCGTATTTTTCATTTTGGGGGCTGTGAAGTGCCAATTGTCGGTCAAATCCATTAAATAACACTTAGTTATAGCCAGCAGTCATTTGTTAGATTTATGGGACATTCGGCACGGAGAGATATTAATCTAGTCGGTTGACCCAGTTAACAGTGTTTGCTTAAATTATACTGACAAAAAATGACCTCCTGGAAGGGTCATTCTCTCACGAACATGCCAAAGTTGATTTGGAACAGACCGCGTGGCATCTTGACACGCTGACGAAAAGATTTCAAGGAAAAGCGCGAGAAATTATATTGGTTCTGAATGGTCAATGTGGAATAAGGGGTGTGGTCTATACAAGGAAAACTTAGAATATGTATATCCACTATTTAAAATGTTCTTCAGTCTTCTGAAATTCGCTTTGTGAGAAAGCCAGCGTGGAACTAAAAAAAAAGACTCCAGAGGTATTTTTTACAGCAGTGCCTTCGGAAACAAAAGGCTCGGAAAGTCCGCCGAATCCAACGGAAAATAGTTTTTATTTGGAGAGAGCAGTACGAAGATAGATGAGATACAAGACGGGGGAAAAGGAAATTGTGCAGTAAGAGTTGCAAGGAGCATACATTAACACAGAGGAAAAGTCAGAGTTCGAGGAGTGAGCAGAGAAACAGTTCGACGAAACATAAAAAACGAACACACTGGACGAAGTTTATTGAACACTCAATTCTTATGATGAAATTAGCTATCAGTCATTAAACGGCTAATTTTTTTTAATTCTATATGCCCTTTTTTTGAAATTCGGTTAAAGTAAATTCTGAAACCTCAGGTATTCAGAAGGAAAGGAAATTTCACTGTGTATGTTTTTTTTTTGTTCTGTTTTTTTGTGATTAAATTGTTTATTTATCTTTACGGGGGCTCGTAGTTTCTTTGTTCAATATATTATCTCAATTTACCATTTACATTCTATACTCGAACCCGGCGATTAAACTGTGGGCGGTCATCTCCTGGTTAACGAGTATTAGGGGAAAGTGGTTTAGAGTATTCTTCTTCCCAGTTGTGTTGTTAATGTTGAAAACCAGATCAGAGTGCTTCGATGTGCGCAAACATATTTTAAACAATCTTTTGTGGTGCAAGTTCATACGACACAAAAAAACAACTCTACATGGATCGATTGCATACGCAAAACAAAGCGTACTTGGATCAGGGCTTCCATCGAGATTAATTATATCGGTTTCAAAACGGTTTATTTGTTTTGTTAATTTATCATGAAAGAATCACGTTTGAAGTTTATCATGTTTAGTTCTTTTAGCGACATCCAGTAAATCAAAATTGAACATAGGAAATATGAACAAAGTGTCCCGGGAATACTTAGACATTTCACCCTGGATTGAATCTATCATGAATGAGGGGTTCCTGGCAACCTTTGACCAAATCGGATAACAGATCGACCTTTTGTGAATTTGTTTGTCCTTGACCTGTTGCTTTTTTAATGCCAACCCAGCGGCGGTAGCAAGAGACCAAGTGCAGCTTCCTTCGCAAAATCTGAGGTTGCAGAGCAATCAATGCTGGTATAGCTGCAAGACTTGGAAATATTGCACCCATCTTATTTACGTTTTTAATGGCACCCGCAGAGAGATATAGTTCAACACCGACATTTAATCGCTTGGCGTCATTGAAGTGCTTGAGCTGACCTTAACCTAGTTATTAGCTTATGTTGACCACATGCGACCTGTTTTGAATTCAGTAATATTGTTATTAAACAGTTGCTTTTGATACTGATTGTAGCATTTTAATATGCCCATCAGAATTCATACTGACACTGACATGATGATATTAGATAATAAGATCAGAGACGATTGGGTTATATATATTCTACTGGGGAATCAATGACATACATTCTTGCACCTTCACCATTAAGCAACGCTATTTTATCTGAGAGTATAACAGCGATTACTTTGTAATTAGTAATAGCCCCTCTTGCCATACGAGCTCTAAAGTGTTTATCAACAACACATTGTCTAAATAAATCCGATATTTCAGCGAAAAGTAATAAATCGGACACAATGTCAAACTTCGTTGTGATATTTGTAGACAAAAATCAATATTTGAATCACGTCCCATGAATGTTTTCAAACGATGATTTGCATGTGCTACAAAATTATTCTCAAAATTACGAAACATTTATTGTCTTTTTATTCTCAGTGAAACGTCCGTAATGCCAAGTTTGTCAACTATCATTATACTGCTTTCTTGTGAGTTTACTCATGCAGCATCTTGAAAAGCGATGAATATATGTCGCGGTGCAGAAATACTTTGCTTGTCAGCTATCTACCATTTGAATAAACCATTAATATTACTTTGAACACTATATGTGGTCATCATCAACTATGATAATGACGATACACCACCTTGATCCATGAAAGAAATCAACCATTGTTCCTCAGTGAGCGAATGCATATTACTGACATCCACATTGAACGTTTGGTAGTGCTACCTTACCAGCATCACCAGCAATTTGCCCGATTGCATCATCTTTGTTAGCTTTTCTTACGAATAATACGGTGTGTTAGGTCGGAAAACAACTTTCTGACATCTCTGCGAAAATCAGAGAGATGTGAAAGTGAAATTGCTAAAGGAAATCTTCTAGTTCCTTCATTCAGCATTGACCAACATGCTGCGAGTCCTCATTTGAATTGTGCTTTTGGTGTAATAACAACCGATTCTATATATGCGTGGACAGCAGCAGTTGTAACATTTAGTCGTCGTCTTTTCTTATACTGTTTATTGTGAGAGTGGTCAGAAGTATCCTTGACGGAGCAGCTGAACTCGAATAGTCATCGCTGTATCTTGCAAGGCCAAGTAAGGAAGTGACAACGTCGACGTGTCCCATGCATTAACATCACTCTTGCAGAACACCATCATGGCATTATTAACACAATCAAGATTAGTTCCATATTCAGTATAATCTGTTTTTAATCTTTTTTAAAAATTTCACCTTATGTGATTTAATAAATACCTCAGTGGGTAAGAAGCAGGTACTTGAATCCTGATCTTGCAGCTCATTTCTCCCACGCTGATTTCGTTGTCGTGCATCATACAAATAATATTGATAATTACGTACCGATTAATCTTTGAGAACTAGCGCATCAATACCAAATGCGGGATCAGATACGCGCTTGAACATTTTATTATACTTGTTAACACAATGACACCTTCTGCCATCAGACTAGCATGGACTGGAAGATATTTCCTAATTACATCTAGTCGCTGTCGAGCTAGTTTATATGTGTGAGATTACACGGTTAGCGTACTATTGATATAATAATGATTAATTACACCAATCTACTACGGTGAGCGGGTGAGTGTCAGGGAAGGTAAACGAACATACATACAATAAAATAACCCAATTTAGCCAGTTAAAGCCAATCTAATAATGGTTTGTTCACCTACCCCTCCCCCGGCCCTCTCGCACTCCCACTGCATAATCCAAGGGAATAATATACCACAATTGTGTCGTTCTGCTTATGAAACAGGAAATCGTCAAGATATTATAAATAAAGTATGTGACAAACATTTCAGGACTTGTTGAGAACCACTTTTCACAAGATTGCAATTATTATATATCTCTTATTATCAATATTTTCACAAATATTACATACAACTTGTATCAGAATTGGTGTCCACCCATGGCTCTTAGCTAAGACAAGTCTATTACCTGCACCAACAACTGCATTTCCAAGAACTCAGACAAATGTGTCAACATCAACATCAGCTCGATCAGTTCACAAAACTGCAACATCAATTTCAGCACTTCTTCCTCCAAGAGATGTGTCTGATATAAAAATACCCCGAGTCCAACAGATAAAATCACAAGCCAAGAAAGAAAAAACTCCAATAATTGGCTCCTGAATACTGAAAACTATAATTCCAAGGACACGTTTTAAAACAGATGTCTAGACTCTAAGAGGTGCAAAAATCTACAGCATCACAGACAAAATAATGAATTCTGACATTACCAAATATAACCGTATTATTTTTTTAGTAGGTGGAAATGATGCCAGTGAGGAAAGGTAACTAAATCAAATCAGAACAGATTTTGAAAGTCTACTCTATGCTGCTAGGTATTGCAGTCCAGATACATGTAAAATAATGATATCAGGACTACCTCCTCGTGTGGACACCAGGGTGAAAATAATCAATGATCTCATAATTGACCTATGTGAAGACTTCAACATACAGTACATTACACAATACACATCTTTCTTTCTTCGAACCAGGACGTCAACCTAAGACTCTACGACAGAGACGAAATTCATCTAAGCGGTAAAGGAACCTCTCAACTACTGAGAAATATTAACATGTTTGCCCCCATTTTCAGACACTATAATGAAGAGTACTGTCTCTACTGTAGAGAAACTGGGCACATGACACAAGTATGCCGTCATGGCAAAGAGATTGAGTGCTTCAGATGCCATAAATATGGAAACAAATAAAATCTCTGTACAGCATTGCATTATACATATTAGGAAGCTGGCAAAGAGAGAATGCCAATGCTTCATTTACAACAACAAATCTAAATGTACCAAGTGACACTCTCGTCTCTAACTATTCACTGCACACTATTGCAAATACAAAAGCTAACAGATTTTCAGGGTCTGCATGTGACTTTGAAAATTCTAATATATATGACCATTTAAATACAGAAATAGGATGTCAGAATAATAAAACTAGTACGGAGACAATCTCATTGTGTGCCCCACTGCATGATAACATGCATATAATCGATATGAAACTAAATTCAAAAGGTTTTAACATAGGTCACCTAAATGTACAATATATATTGGGCAAAATAGACCAGATTAAGTTAATTTTGTTTTCTAAAGAAAATAATATACATATTTTAGGACTCATTGAAACTAAATTAAATGCTAACCACAATGATAATCTATTTCACTGTCAAGGCTACAATAAACCATTACGCAGGAACAGAGAGACAGCGGGTGGAGGTCTTGTTGTGTACATTAGAGAAGATGTAAATGCTGAAAGGCGACTTGACTTAGAGTCACATGTAATTGAGGGTGTTGTTTGTGAAAATTTCTCAACATAATGCAAAATCATTCCTAATTGGTTTCATTGATAGGCCACCTTCCTCCAAAGCAATCTGGAATGATGATTTTTTGAAAAAAATGGATCATGTTCTTGTACAGGAGAAAAAAACATATAAACTTGGTGATATAAATAAGGACCTTCTCAACACACAAAAAAGGGACAACTGGATGGAATTTATTGAATCATTAGGCCTAGTCCAGATGGTAAATGAGCCCACAAGGGTAACATAAAAATCAAGCACTCTTATTGATCACATTTATACCAACCTACCAGACAATGTGGCTTGTATTAATGTACCACTATCCTACTTTTTTGACAAGAAAGGTTAAATGCCAGAGAAACAAGAAAAACACACACAAAACGATCACTTACAGATCGTTCAAACATTTTAGTGAAGAACAGTTTCTTGATGACCTATATAAAGTTCCAATATGATCCAAAATTTGGATGACATAGCTGAAGCTCTGAGAGTGTGGACTGACTTATTCATAGATGTAGTCTCTAAGCATGCACCACTGAAAGTGCATTGAGTAAAGAATGTAATCCAACCTAATTGTCCTACTACTGAAATACTAGATGCTATGAAAACACGAGACCAATTCAAGGCTAGGAGAAACCATGCAAAATATAAAGTATGGAGAAATAAAATAACAAGTATGATTAAAATAACCAAAATGTCGTATTATCAGTCATTGATTGAAAACAAAAAGAGCAACACATCTCCATTTGGAAAGGCTTCAAAAAACTCACTGGATGAACACACAACAATCGGACAAGTAAAATTAACTCACTTCTTGTAAATGACACCATAGTCACTGATGAAACTGACATTGCAAATGTTTTCAATAATTTTTTTCACCAGTATCTCCACAAAGTTAAAAGATCCAGTTATAGAAAACTACTTTAGTGAACTTAAAAAGTTCTGCAGCAGCAAAATCTCTAAGAAAGTATGTTTCTCTATCCCACCAGTATCAAAACACTTTGTTAAAAAAGTCTCAGTGAACTTGATACCAAGAAAGCTACAGGACTTGATCAGATTGGTCCAATACTCATTAAATCTTCTGCCTCTGCCATTTTAGATAGCATAACATTCATATTCAATTTAAGTATTGAAACCTCATCTGTCCCCAAAATATGGAAAACTGCAAAAGTAACTCCTATTTACAAATCTGGATCTAACAATGATGCTGATAACTACCGACCAATCTCAATAATACCAAACTTGTCAAAATTGATTGAAAAACATGTCCTTGACTAATTCATGTCATATTTAACCAAACACTTGCTGTTACACCCTAATCAATCAGGCTTAAGACAGAAACATTCATGTGAGACTGCCTTGATCTCCCTAACTGATAAATGGCTTCAAGCACTTGACCAAGGTAAAATAATAGGATCTGTATTTGTAGATTTTAGGAAAGCGTTTGACATGGTGGATCATGAAATCCTTTTGAAGAAACTAAAAATCTACCAATGCGATGAAAAAAACAGTTAGATGGTTTACTTCATACTTAAGTGAGAGAACACCACATGTTTATATAAATAACGTTCTGTCCGAACCTGAAACAATTATATATGGAGTGCCACAAGGCTCAATTCTAGGTCCATTACTATTTATTGTATTTATTATTCCGGATCTGGCAAAAGGTAAACATCATATTTATCATTGTAATAATATATTTTGCAAAACCTTTTAAATAAGTAATGGTGCAAGAAAACAACTTTTATGAATTTTAATTTGCGTAATTATGACAGGAGAGCCGACTTTCTAAATGTTATAAGTTAATGATTTAATTTGACAACGAGAAGAACCGAACAAACAGGTAACGTTTTTATTCCAGGAAAGGATCACCATTATTTGTTTCTGTGTTGAATTTGGTATTAAAGCCGCACAAAGAAATACCACAGATCGTATTTATACTGTACATATAATATACAATAATTACATTTTAATACCATGTTAGAAGCCATGCTCTGAGGCAATACATGAATGAACAATTTAAATGCATTATGCATGCGCTACATTCTTAGAGTTACGCTCAAATTTGTTTTTAAAAGTTAGTGTACCATGGACAAAGTAGTAATGTTCGTAAATCTTCTGTTCGTGGCTGTCTACATATCTGAATGTGATTGTGATCTTACTGGATAGGCCATGTGTCCTGCTAATCATAAAACAGGTTGGTTAAAAAAAGTAAACTTGTATGATTCGCACCTTCGTTTTAATACCAAAATGCAAAAGGGGTAATAATACATCATTTGGATGATGAGGTGATGATGATGAGATGATAATGAATGAATATGATGATTTATATACTGATGATGATGATGGTGATGACGATGATGATGGTCTTGGTAGTGATGGTAATTATTAATAATCAACTAACTAAATTACGTCTTATATTCCTTATGCTGTTTTAAATTTTACTGCCACTACTACTAATACTAATGTACACCAAAATATCCTGACCATCATCAAGCATACTACCCTTACAAATACTACCAATCTTTACATTATAACAATTTATAACAATTTAGTTTTAAAAATATTAATTATTTACCAGCACGTACATTTAAGCACGAACCCTACTTTCACAAACACACTCGGATTTTACTTTTACAACAGTGAATAGTATACATGTAGCCACTAGATCAAAATGTTATTTCAACCATTACTATGAAATACTGGAATAAGGGATACTTCATCCAAAATATTAAGCTTTGATAGGTCTATGAAAAAAATATAACAGAAATAAAATATATTACACAGTGGAGTCACTAGGATTGGTGTCACCCATTGTGGTAACTAACGGTGTCACCCCTATAGACTTCCTAACTCATGGTGTCAACGATGATAATGATGATACACCACCGCAATCAACGAAAGAATTCAACTGTTGTTCTTCAAAAAGAGATGGAGTCATTACTTGCATCCACTGTGAAAGTTTTGTTAGCTCTACTTATACCGGCATCACCTGCGGTTCGCCAGAATGCATCACTTTAGGTATATTTTCGTTTTAATAATACGGTGAGGTACGCTCCGAAAACAACTTTCTGACATTTCTGCGAAATCCAGTGAGATATGAAAGTGAAAATGCACATGGAAATCTTCTAGCTCCATATTTCAGCATTGACAGGCTGCGAATCATCAATTGAATTTTGCATTGTGTCTAAAAACAACCTTTTCTACATATGAGTCGCCAGCAGCAGTTGTAACGTTTAGTGGTCGTCTTTTATTATAAAGTTTGTTTGTAAGAGTGTTTAGAAGTATCCTTAAAAAACACCACTAACAGACCAGCTGAACTTAAATTGTCATCGCTGTATCTTGGAAGGCCAAATATCGGAGTGGCAACGTCGACGTGTCCCATGCATGAACCTTGCTCTTGAAGAAAGCCATAATGTGATTCTTATCCCAATGCTTCCAATGAAAATTTGATTTCATAATACGGAAAGTAAATCTAAGCAATCGATATATTTTCTGTTGCGTTATGTTGTCACTTTATCCTTCTAGCATCTTAGTTTAGGCATTTGAATATTGCGCATCCATTTTGTGATGTTCACTCTTACATTGAAATTCTCGTTTCCCATTCGAGCAATTTGTAAAACAACGCACGATTATCAAATTAAGTTACATGCGTCAAAGGTCAAAGATGATTTTTTAAAACTTGGCATTATCAGAATTATCTTCTATAATCGTGTGAATTTAGGTAACTTTATGAAACAAGATGTGAGTGTACTTCAATTCTGACGTCACGGTTCAAAAGCCTCATCATTTTGTTTTGGATGATTGATTGCAATGCCCACCAATCAAGGTGAACTTATAAATGATTGTGCCCATATAATCAAGAGTTCAGGTTTTATTTATAAATTTTGGAACCATCAATTCAAACTTTACTTTCTAATTATATAAGCAGAGGCAATATTTTATATATCAATTTCGGTTCAGATATTTGGACTAAAATAACACCCACTTACTTCAATTACAAAAATTACCCATATAATTGTGTCTACTTTCCTGCTGAAACCGAAAGAAAAATGAGTTTATATATCTTTATAATGACTGTTAAACACCCAACATGTTTATAATACTACGTGTATTAATGTGCTTAAGGTGAACTCTTAATTTGGTCAAGACTATACTTTTCATCCTGTCAAAATTGTTAGAAAATATTTGAAGAAATCTGTCCTGAATTTGTATCTTCTTTTCAATACAGTTTTGTATCCCAAGTGCAAGAGAAAGTCGCATCCAGTGTAACTTCAAGATCTGGAAAATCAGAAAGTCTGTCTAGATGTCCAGACCCGAATTTTAACGCTATTCGGAAATCAATTTACTGAAATTTGCTCTTCTTATTGTTTTACCCGGATTGATAGAAAAAAGTAATGATACAACATTAATGACCATTTATATTTTGTTATCACATTATGACACCATACGAAACAAAATGTGTTATGTTTGTCTTAATTATTTTGTCGCTCAGTCAAAGAACAATTTTGATAAATGGCGCCTATACGCTTCAACAGTTAAGCTCTTGTTTGTCATCTATGAATCGCCTCATCGACATGAAGATTTACGACGACCAGATAGAAGGTCCTGGCTGCTTGAATTTTTAAAGACTTCGTGTGCTGGTCGCGCATACTGATACAAATCGCTGAAAAGGACGCCATCATAGTTTACATTTCCTAAAACGTGAATGATGTAATGCCCGTATAAATCGGTTTGTTATTCTTTAATATAATAATTTATTGTTATGTGTTTTTCTCTTACGATTCCCAATGTTCTAATAAATGCATATCAGTGTCATCTCCTAATACTAGAGCGACTTCGTTGTCAATAATATCAATTATTTTAATATTAGAAATTATAAAGGTTTCCTCGTCATTTAATGATAATTCATCATTGTGCAACAAACGTCGCATATAATTGTACTACTCTTTTTATAGCTATTTATAATCAGTTGATAGTTAAACTATAACTTTTTTTTTTATAGATTTACTGTTCTTATTTATAACTATACAACATACATATAAGTAGATAACAGAGTGTATTCCCCCTTAAATGAAAAAGGTACATTAATTGATGATCTGCAATTCATTCAATAATGTCTGCCTTGGGGAAACATTTAAACCATAGCTGTTCGTAAAAGGAAAGAATGTATGAACCCATTCATGTGTATTTACAGACATTTGTCATAGCCAAAGAAACAGCTGCAATTTCGTGATTTTCATTTCAGTACCTAATTCAGTGAACTTTTTTCACAGAGTCCTTTCCCACCTTAGAGTGTCAATATATCTATCAAATATGTCCCGTTAATAAATTTATGAACATGATAGATAGCAGCAGTGATTCGCACCATTCCCTCTACCCTTATACATTAATAGATAAGAAGAAGCCTAAGACGAATTTAGAGAAACTGTTGACCATAATATAAAAAGCACGTGAAGCTAATGAGTTAATAAATTACTTTTGTCAATACCAAAATGTATTGCTCTGAAATATTGTATGGATTTATCTCTGATATATAATGGCACGTTAAGAGTATTCATCAAATATATTTATTGTATACAGGCTACTGCACAAATGCTTATCAGAACATACAAACGTTTCACGATTTTTGAATAATGAACGTATTACAAGGAGTCCCAACAACAACGGAAATTTTTAATGTTTACAAGATCAAGTGAAAAGCTTCCACAGATAAATCCATTCAGAGAACATATTTTGGTCAGATATACAGATCCATGAAACGAAAAGCGAAATCACGTTTTAACTCTTTAAGAAACAATACGTATTTTACGAAATTTCGTGAAATTTTGAAATCTAACTTCCAATTGTATTTAATATGTCATTACGCTATTTGCATTTTTTAGATTGTCAGCAACATGGGTTGAAAAGAATGATACGCTCGTGGCTACGCAAAAACTTAGATCATATGTCATTGATCTGCGATTAAATAGTAAAAATTAAAATCATATACAAAACGAGTATTTTAATTGCATATCCGTTTTGGGGAAGACCCACGCGACCTGTGTTAGTGATGGACGACATTCAGGATATCATTATAACAAGAACGACGCAAATGTTTTGAAGCATAAAGTTTAAAGGGTCAATAGGGTGTTGTTGTCGAATTATACTAAGGTTATACAGAGGTTAAGCTTAACCTTTTTCCGACCTTTACTGATGACTAACATACCCAGATATAGATGTTTATATGTATATTTTAAAAAAAATATCATTCCTTAAAAATATGTTGTAAGCATGATACCTCAGAAACAATATTTACCACTTAAACGAAGGTTAGCATTTCTATTCGAGAAATAAATCCGTACTTGAACCAAAGTAAGGGTACTTCTTTTTGTTATTCTTTGTATAAATGTAGTCAACGAGTGTCCAGTAACAATGTTTTGTCGATATATTGATCAAGAAGATTACGGATATATGCAATCCATTCCAAGAAGACAAACGATTGATCTATGTAGTAGCTTCAGTGTTTTAACTTATGTCTTTGTGACACTAAGTATTCTTTCAAATCGCATTGTGCCCAGCCCTCGGCAAGGCTAATCAAGATAAACTTATCATCTGCAACTGAAATCTATAAGTTGAAAAAAATATAATATTAGCTTAATTAACTTAATTGCATTCGCTAAAGTCTTATTCCCGTGAGATTTTATTTAGATCTAGGAAAGAATATTTGGCACAGAGGGTCGTAGGAAATACTAACTTCCTTCTATAGCTTCAGTTCGACGATGTGTAATCGTAACATAACTAGCAAACATACAGCAAATGCAATAAGGATAAACTGCTGTAAGAGGTATGTACTGATCTTAATCGTTTCAAATTTGCTTTATGAAAACAATATATGTTCTTATATAAAGAAAGATTGAAAAAAGTTAAAATCTAACACATATAAAGGAATATGTACGTTTACCCAAGACATTATGGCGTTGACGTTTGTTGTGGAATTGGTATCTTTGCTATCGTCATCTATCTGAAATACGATTTCACAGAGCATGTGAATGGTTTCAACTTAATGGCTAACAATAACGGCTTTCCTCATTTTCAAGAGGTCATATTTGATAATTGCATATGTTTTCCATTATCATTGTGTACATATCACCTGTTAGATAAACATTGCATACGTTTAATGAAAATTTGGCTAGTCGCAGATCTTATTTATCAAATATGTTTTGCTAATTAAAACTTAATTAGATATGGTATTATGCTATACTTAGTAATATTTATTAGAATTGATGTCGCCTAAAAATGTAATGATAGTGCGCAGATACTTATTTCGTATTATTTATAATTTCAGTTAATCATTTTCATTGTTCACAGCAGCAATAATTAGGGCGAAAGAAAAATTCACTTGCTCACACATATATATCACTAAATCTGTCGTTTAACATGATGTCGATTTAGATGCTGCATTTTCAGCATCTGAATTGAAATGTTTAGAACAATTTCTTTAATGTGTTTGCTTATGAACATAAGGTTTGCTATGTTTTAAAGTGTTTAAGGATTAATATTAACACAATTTATATGTATCTACTTGTTATTCATGATATGTACCATTTACCTGCGTTTTCAATTTAGGTATTTTAAAACTTTGCATTCTTTATATTTCTATTTTTAAATTACACTTCGATGGGTAATACATATAGGATGTACTATATGGTGTTGACATTGATGGAGAAAGAAAAACGTCATGAAGGTATTAAGTAAAAATATATATGCAATTCAAAATAATTATTCATATTAATAATAATAATATCAAGAAGAAGAAGAAGAAGAAAAGAAGCAGAAAAGACGAAGAAAAAGGAAAATTATAATATAAAAAGAACACCAATATTATATATGATTTATATTTGATAATAAACAACACGGATTGTAATAACGTTTTATTATACGTTCAATTTAGCTTTATTAAATATATTGAAATAATCCTCTACTTTAACTATGAAATATATGAAATATAACAAACCCTTCGTTTGATATCTTGAGATTATACAATCAGACTGCAGACTTTATTATATGCGGTGGGGTGAAAATTTATAATATCCATTGATACTCACGACAGTTTAATAAGCAGGATAGCTTATTTCGACTGAAGGAAATTTATATTAGAATTAAAGAATTGACTTTGCATATAAGGATAATTTTATTATCCTACATGCATGCTGTAGTAAACAGTGTGATGCATAATGTTTTATGTTATGATACACTCGTTAGATATTGCCAAACAACAGACCTAAATATGACGAAACATAACTTTCACCGCTAATCAATGCATATGGATGAATTACTTTATTGCATAACTCGGTACATGCTCAGTATATATTGTTATTCTAAACCGGTCGCCAAACAAGAGTTCAAGAGAAATGTTTATTTATTCGATTTACAACGTATATTTAGTTTTATTTGAACCTTTGGTTTAAGCAAGATGGCAGCACATTAAGCTCATATCTTAACTTACCACACAATTATTCATATAGCTACAATTTAGTATTGTGGTGTACATTATTGCGTAGCAATACGTTTATCATTGCTTACGACATAAAGCTTAGAATGAAGTCATGTTTTGAGCAGGAAGGGATATTAGTACATTGAAAACTTATATTATAAAACTCGTCGTGTTTTCTTAATATTCGTAACTTTTTGAATAGTAGATATTTGGAATTCGGCATAATTATCAATGCTAAATTTTGTACTTCTGAATAACTAATTTCGTGCGTAGTGTACACATTTGAATTTGAGTTGAATCCCTTGGTTAAGTCATAAACACACACTTGTCTTTATATGGTCATGTGTTGTGTGATAATCAGCCACGTGAGTCCCCAATGTCTAAACTGTTTGCCGTCAACATAAGGAGTTTAGTTGATGAGAATATCAAGTGCTTATAGGAGGTGTTTCTTAATTTTCCGTTGCAATTTTGCAACGACTGTGTTTGAAAAGTTCTCAAGTATATGTGCTATATTTTTGTCAACTTAGACCATTCTCCCCAAATGAGTGTTTGAGGCTGTCAGGGAACACAACGTAATTTTATTAATATGAAAAAGACTTGATCCTCTGCAAATAAATATTGGAGTGTGTATCATATACAATTCTATTTATAAATATAAAAATAGTAAACTTGTATGATACGCTATCGTCTTATCTTGAAAAAACACGAGTACAATATAATACGCCCCCCAACCTTGATATCATATATTGAATCATTATCCATATACTACCGATATCCAAAGAATGCGTTCTTCTTCTTCTTCTTCTTCTTCTTCTTCTTCTTCTTCTTCTTCTTCTTCTTCTTGATATTACTATTATTAATATGAAAATTATTTTGAATTCCATGTATATATTTACATACATACATACATACATACTTAATACCTTCTTGACGTTTGTCTTCCTCCATCAATGCCGACACCATATAGGACATCCTGTATGTATTAACCATCGAAGTGTAATTTAAAAATAAAAATATAAAGAATGAAATGTTTTAAAATACCTGATTTGAAAACACAGGTAAATGGTACATATCATGAATAACAAGTAGACACATACAAGTTTTCATCATATTATTAATCCTTAAATACTTCAAAAACATAGCAAACATTATGTTCATAAGGAAACGCATTGAAGCAATTGTATTAAGCATTTCGTTTCATATGCAGAAAATGCATTATCTAAATTGACATCAAGTTACAAAAAAACGACAGATTACGTGATAATATGCATGTATGTAGGTGTTATTTCGCCCTAATTACTGCCAGATGTGAACAATGAAAACGATTTACTGAAATTAAAGATAATACGATATAAGTATCTGCGCACTATCGTTACATTATTAGGCGACATTAATTCTAATAAATGCTACTAAGTATAACAAAATACCATATCTAATTAAGTTTTAAGTAGCTAAAATATTTGAAAAATAAGATCTGCGTCTAGCCAAATTCTCATTAAATTTATGCAATTTTTATCTAAAAGGTGATATGTACACAATGATAATGGAAAACATTTGCAATTATCAAATATAACCTCTTGAGAATGAAGAAAGTCGTTATTGTTAATTAATAAGTTGAAACCATTCACATGCTCTTTGCAAACGTATTTCAGATAGATAGCGATAGCAAAGATATCAATTCCACAACATGTAACAACGTCATAATGTCTACGGTAAATATTCGTTTACATGTGTTAGACCGGAGCTTTATTCAATTGTTCCTTGTATAAGAACATATATTGTTTTCATAAAGCAAATTCGAAACGATCAAGATCAGTACATCCGTATTACAGCAGTTTATCATTATTGCATTTGCTTTATGTTTGCTAATTATGTTACGAAGACACATCGGCGAACTGAAGCTATTGTAGGAAGTTAGCATTTCCTACGACCCTCTGTGTCATATATTCTTTTCTAGATCTAAAAATAATCACACGGGATTAAGACTTTAGCGAATGCAATTAAATGAATTAAGTTATTATATATTTTATTCTAACTTATAGGTTTTAGTTCCAGATGATAAGTTATCTTGATTAAGCTTGCCAAGGGCTGTACACAATACGATTTGAAAGAATGCAAAGTGTCACAAAGACATAAGTTAAAACACTGAAGCTATTGCATAGATCATTCTTTGTTAGTCTTGGAATGGATCGCAGAATATGTATATATTCGTAACCTTCTTGATCAATATATCGACTAAATAATTGTACATGACACTTTTTGTCTTCATTTGTACAAAGAATAAAAATAAAAAACAATAAGTACAATTGCTTTGGTTCAATAACGCGTTTATTTCTTGAATATAAATGCTATCCTTTATTTAAGTTGTAAATTTTGTTTCTGAGGTATCTTGATAACACTATATTTTGAAGGAATGATATTTTTTTAAATATACATATAAACATATATCTCTGGGTATCTTAGTCATCACTAAAGGTCGGAAAAAGGTTAGGCTCGACCTCTGTATAACCTTAGTATCATTCGACAACAACACCATATTGACCATTTAAACTTTATGCTTCAAAACATATGCGTCGTTCTAGTTATAATGATATCCTGAATGACGTGTAACACTAACACAGGACGCGTGGGACATACCCCATGACAGATATGCAAATAAACACACGTATTGTATATGATTTTAATTTTTAATATTTGGTCGCAGATAGTTTTGTTTGAAAAACAAAATGCAGTCCGAGAACTTGAATCATATACTGCTCCGTGTGCAGATGCTCCTATTAGATTGTCGTATTATTATTGATTTCCTGTTGAGCGAGATAGTGCTCGCATACTCTTAAAGATCTTAAGGATCCCATGTCATATTGTTTCAGCAAACAAAGAAACTTGAGCCGACCGTAACATTGAATTGATATTTATCATTTATTCCTGCATTTCCTTTCAATGTTACGGACGGTATCAAAGAACACCTTGAACAAAGTCATCCTTCTGGCATTTTCAGATTTAAATAATGGCCTCGAAAACTACAATGCATACTAATTCATCTTAGGCATTTATTAAACAAACAATCCGTGATAAATATGATAATAGCAGAACTGCAGTGCATACAAATTCTTTTAAGGAATTTATCAAACAAACAAACTATGATGAATAAAATAATGGCAAAATAAAGTATAATGCTTGGGATTTAATAGGGGAAATTAAAGCAGAGAAGCAAGCGAAATTAGATAAAGGTATGATGAATATTTTAAATGTCCTGGATCATAAAACAAAATAACCGGATAAAAGCGAAAGACAACAAATTTTAAAAATATATCAAATATATTATTTCCGAAGAATGGAAATTGAAAGTTAGAGGAAACAACTGAAATTCTAAATATTACAATAATTACAGACGCATGGCGTAGTAATATAAAGCACTAAATGAACCTCTGTACAAATCCAGAAGGAAACTAAAACTGAAGGAAATGACGTGTTTGTTATCGCCTTTGGGATATTTATTTGTCAATAGTCTTTTGTTGAATCAGATTAATGTAATTCCATGTATGAATAGACCAAACATTCCAGTAAGTAACTCGATTCAAAATGTGTATCAGAGAACAATTTTAAATAGAAAGAGAATAATTACTTTAATGCTTTAAACAAAAGAGATTCCTTTCCGAAAAAAAGAAATCATTGGTATCGACATATCTTACAATGCAAACGATTTACATGTTCAACCACGTATGGTGCAATCCTCGGTTACAACATAGATTTTAGTATTCATACAATTACTTTAATATGGTGTCTAAACCAACAATATTGTAAGTCAATGGTCCAACGTTTTTAACATTTGTATTACATAACTACTACATCATCTACCGCTACTAGTAGTTCCTGAAACATTTTCTAATACTTCTAATGTAACTACTAATAATCGGGGCTGTACATGTGTATCTTGTTTAAGAGTGCAGAAAAATGATCTGAACTGAGCGTGTGTATTACTTTTAAGTGAATAGTATACAATGTAGTTCGTACTTTAATAAATCAAACATAATTTATAAATCTAACCAAATCATAAACAACATATAATTATTATTGCGAAAGAAAATAACTAGGATTCAATAAAACTTCTTACAAATCAGCTCAATGGTTTATTAAGGCAAGTGTTTTCCCTTAAAAAAAAGTTTTGACCTACTTCAGGGTAATTACGATATTTACTGTTTGATAAAGCTTGGCATAGAAGATTTTATTTGTTACAATCAAATGAATGACATTTGGCGAAATGTTTTTCAAAACCATGTAATGACATTTATGCATCCTTAGAAAGAACTGAAAACGAAAGTTAAATATTGTAATAAATTTGGAGCAAGTGTTAGTGAATTTGAACCATGCTTGGGTCGTTAGTAGCGAATTTGGATACAAGCCGAATGACTGTCCCTTTGTAACATAGTCCATATTAAAATTCTGTGGTGTATACAAGTATTGTGATTGAAAAGGCAGCATTTATGGTTGGAAATCAGTAAATTATAGAATGGAATCAATAAGTTAGAACTTGGTAGGTGCCGTTTATGTGGCCATAGTGGAAAATGGGCGTATGTATATGAGCGTGATACGCCGGAAATTCTCTGGATTGACTGGCCTAGGGTCGCGCAGTTAAATATTTCCCAGTTAGTAAGGGAATACTAGTGGAATTTCTACGGCATGACGGGCTTGCGGTACGGAAATAGGATTATAATGAAGAAAAACCATGCTAAAGTGCGGTTAATGGACTCTTGGGCAAGTTGTCTCCTCTGGGTCGCCCATTGATTACAGCAAAGATTAATAATTATAGCAGACACGTCTTTCTTTCCATTTTACAACTCAAGTTGTATGGAAGTCTTTGGAAATTTGGGGAAAACATATGACTTCCAGCGTGACTCGCGCCAGGGTTTTGGCACCGCTCGGTCAAGTGAATACCCCTGTGCTTGTAACAATATATTAAAATGATTTGATTTTAGTGCAAAACTTGAAATTAAACTCATATAATAAGTAAGGAGTAACGGTAGGTTAAAAATGTGTCCCTCAAAATTTACATGTTCCGCAATGTCATAATATCATAGCTTAAACATTCTCTATCAGATAGAATATGAGGAAACTAAACTAATTGAAACATAGTCAGAATGGTGTTTCAAAAAGTATATTTCTAGTGATTTTGAAATAGTAGGAAATACATTCAACAGTACTGGAATACTTCTAATTTTTTCTGGACATGTATAATGACAATTGAAAATTGACAATTTTCATATGGTGTCATAATTGTGATAACAAATACTTACATATTTACAAAGAAACAAAAAGTTTAATAAATGTTGTTGACTGCCCAAATATAATAGCTGTTCTTAAGACTGAAATCGTTTCATGTGTACTATTGCTATATTCGAATATGATTACTAATTCTTAGTCATCAATGAAATATGACTCAATTCATCTCTTTGAATTACCTTCATATGCACACCTTTTCTCTATATCTCTAACTCTTAAAACGAAACAGCACAATAGGTGAACATATAAGGCCATAGAGGAAACAAAGTTGACTTATATGAAAACCATATTCAACTAAACAAAATTACACTACACGAACGTTCGTCGTTGTAATAAATGTACACTTTCATATGAATTGTTTCGCCTCGCTTCGCGATACCGGTGGAAGGAAGGTGGACATGATCATAAAACCAATTTGTACAACAAATTTAAGCTAAACAAGTAGAGACATATTTTTTTCTTCTTCCACAAATCATACTACCTGTCATGGTATATATTTGAGTAAATACTTCGGAATCAAGACAGGACAGTGAATATCTAACATGCTTGAAGATGTTCATAACGACTTTTAAAAACATTAATTAAAAAATTTAATCGTCACTTGCATTGATGACTCGAAACAAAATCTGTCACACAGAAAGTCAAAACAAGATCACCCTAATCAAAGTTTAAAAAAGAAAATGGTGTGAGGGTGGGTGTGAATACAGGGTTAGATAAATTAAACATGATTCCTACCGTTAATCGCCTCAGAATTCGCCGTATATGTTTTCGTGTCTTCGTTCGAATTTGGATCACAAATTTGAGATATGTGTTAATCTCGACAGAAAACGTAAATGTCTTAATTGCGAGTCGCACATAGTTATCAAAGTTATTATACGTCAACGTTATTTTCCAATAAATGACTTTCAGATATTTCAGAGAAATATGGCATTCCCTTCGTGATGGTGCTTCATGTGTAAAGTTTAATTGTACTATTACTATTTATACGAACGTTAATGACGTCATGCACCCAAATTTAGATGTGTGCGTAATTTCTAGATATATAAGGTCACACTGAAAGTAAAATGAAAGTAAATATATGTTGAAACTATTCGGTGAGTTTGTCATTTAACAGTAGACAAGGTAAACGATATGTCTCTCTATATTTGCATGTTCTTCTACGTTTGAGTTTATTAACTCGTTAATACATAGAAAAATAGAAAACTGAAACATTTAACAATCGAATGGAATGGTGTTTAGAAAAACAGCCGCTCCTGAACACACGAGATATGAAATATGCAGCCAACAGCTCTGGAATACTTGTAAACGTTTTGATGTTGCTTGTTATTGCAAATATGCACTTTGAAAACTATACAACAGGTACATATTTTAAATATATTATTTTTGTCTGCCAGCTCTTCATGAGTGCAGTTCAAAGCTTTACTTGTATGGATGAATACAATATCAGCACGTCAGCTGCCTTGTCAAAGATGGTATGTTATTCAGATTTGTAATATATATATATATATATATATATATATATATATATATATATATATATATATATATATATATATTCATGATGGGATATATGACGTTCCTCTTGTTTCATTAATATGAGAATAATTGTAATTTTCTTTCACTACTTAATACATAATTACTTCGTTAGGCCAAAAGAAAATCGATTATTTGGAGCAGTTTGCCTCTAAACATGTTTTGAAAAATGCCCGAAATGCAAGATTATTTTCAGTTGATCGCCTCTAAATTTGTGACGTACAGCCTCACAAAGCAGTCTCAATATGGTCAGTAACGTATATTTATGGCGCGAAATTATTAGCCACAGTGTCTACCATACACATTTGCAATCCTTTTATTTTCTTACAACGTGACAGAGGAACTAACATTTACAAGCCAGAAAAATTGGATATGACAATGATCCTTTCTTGAGGATACAACAGCAACCCTAGGAAATTACGCCAAAAAAACAAACAAACTCATATTAATGTTTTGCGGGGGCAAATTGACAAACTGTCAACATATACAGAAAAGGTTATCAATAAACTAATTTTAATTTTTCAATGCAACTTATCTGATCATCAACAAGTGAAAACTTTCAAAACCTATCCATGAACATGTGGACTTTTTATAGTGGCTTCTTGCTACTTGCTTAGATGAAGATTCAAAATTGCAGCCTGGTGCTTAAATGGTTCAAAAGTTTGATTTTATAGAGGGCGACAACTTGTAATTTTTCAAACATGCCTAGCTAAAGAGGTTATTTACACACTGAATTGATTTGAATTTACTAAACCTATTTACCGCTTATTCAGCAAACACACTGCAAATAAAAATATTGTGCTGGAAAGAACATATATTAGATACAATACATTTATGTGGTCTAGCAATTCACAATAGCTATACATTCCACATAATTGTATGTTATCACAATTGACGCCTCTTTGCTGTCGCATAATGTTACAGTTCAAAGCAATTGATTTTTATCTGTATTTAACATGTTCTATTTTCATTTAAGCCGCAAAGAGCAACGCTGCTTTATGATCTTTGTCATCGTTGGGATCATTTATATTCCAGTATGTTTCGTACTTGTTATACGTTTATCACCTGAGATATTTCAGTAAGTACGCAGTTCTCAGCGCAACCATGCTTAGTAAACGTAGTTTACAAGTGGTCATACTATAAAGCCTTAACTTTAACCAAAAAAATTCTAAAGGCATTATGGGAATATTCTTAACTGTTTACCGAGTTTGGTAAAGATTCATTTTAGACACAGATGTAAAAGATTCATAATGTAATGTATGCCTGCAAATCATTCATCTCTCTCTCTCTCTCTCTCTCTCTCTCTCTCTCTCTCTCTCTCTCTCTCTCTCTCTGAATCTCAGTATGTATATATGGTCTACACATTCATTATCTCCTGGACTTTATATAAACATGGCGCTTAGATAGCCCAGTGGTTACAGCGTCCGCCACGGAAGCGTGAGGTCGTGGGTTCGAACTCCGGCCTAGTCATAGCAAAGACTTACAAAAATGCTCTAACAGCTGCCTCCCTTGGCACTCAGCATTAAGAGGTTAGTGTTAGAACTGGTCGGCCTGGTGCCAGGGTCATGTTACTGGGTCTGCGGCAGCCCCATTGCTACACGTCACTATAAACTGCCTCATTGCAGACATCGTAGCGGTATGACTGAAAACTTGTTAAATCTACGTTAAAAATCATAAATTAACAAATAAACAACTATACACATGAAGGACTGCATGTTTTGATTGAATGGGTATATGGGTACCTACCTACCTACCTACCTACACACACACACACACACCTACCTACCTACCTACAACATACATACATACATACATCTCTTAGTCTTGCCGACCGTTGGGTCAGCAACTGTCATGATTCTTTCAAGGAAGATGTTGAAGAGAGTAGGTGAAAGCAAGCAGCCCTGTCTGACTCCCACATTTGTCCTAAACCAATCTCCTATTTGACCGTTGAAGCATACTGCGCTGGCGGCCTTGCTGTAAAGGCTTTCTATGACTTTGATCAGGTTAGCGTTGATGTTGTACAGCTTCATGGTGGACCAAATGGCTGCATGTCATACCCTGTCAAATGCCTTCTTGAAATCTATAAAGACATGATAAAGGTCTTGTTGGTGCTGGAGGTATTTTTCACATAGTATTCTCAGGTTGAAAATCTGTTCAGTTGTGCTTCGCCCTGGTCTGAAACCTGCCTGTTCTTCAGCTATGATTTCCTCTGCCCACGGCATCAATATGTTTAATATGATTTTTAGCATGACTTTGCTTGGGTGGCATTTAAGACTGATCGTACGATAGTTCTAACATTGCTGCAAATTGCCTTTTTTTGGGAGAGTTACTATAAGTGACTGAGTCCATTGTGTTGGCCATTTCCCTGTATGCCAGATCTTTTTGCAGATTGTTAGTAGGGCGCTTATCATGGCATCACCCCCTTCTTGGACTAGTTCTGCAGGAATGTTGTCTACTCCTGCTGCCTTCCCTTTCTTCAATGCTTTCGCTGCAGCCTCTACTTCTTCTCGGAGGATGGGGTAGTTGTCAGTGCTGGTCACTGATGGGTTGTTGAGTATGTCTGGGTCCCTTGTATGTATGTGGTTGTACAGGTCTGAGCAGTATACTGTCTATCTCTTAAGAATGTCTTGTTCTTCTGTAAGACATTTCCTTCCCTTATCTTGGAGCGTCCTTATTTTATACTGGCCAGGTCGTTCACCAATTGGTATGCTTTTTTGCTATTACTTTTCTTTAGATTGTTTTCTATATCTTTACACTGGTCTTCAATCCATGTCTCCCTTGCCTTTCTCATGCTTTTCTTGATAACCTGGTTGATTTCCCTGTATTGTTTTGCTGCTTCTACTTCTGACTTCTTGTTCTTTAGCTCTCGACGCTTGTCACACAGATCAAGTATGTCCGTTGTAACCCAAGGTTTCTTTGGTCGTCGATGTTTGCCAAGGATCTCACTGGCTGTTTGGGCCAATGATATGTTAAATGTGTCGATCATTGTGTCTATAACTGTGTTCTCTAAGAAGTAACAGTGGTGCAAATTTCCCTCCTATCCTTGCCTGGAAGGCTTCCAAGACCTCTGGGTCTTTCAGCTTGTCAAGGTTGAACTTGATTCTTGTGGGGCCCTCTTTGTCGACTTTTTTTAGACGTATTCGGAGGGTCATCATCACTAAGTCATGGTCATTTCCAATGTCTGCTCCTGGGAAACTTCTTGTCTTAGCAACGTTAACGCTTGTGTGGAAACGTCTTCACCATAATATAATCAATCCGGTTATGGTGTTCTCCATTTGGGCTATGCCAGGTCCACCTTCTGGATGCTTTGTGTGGACCAAACGTGTTCATCAGATTCAGATCATTGAAGCTGGCAAATTCCAGGAGCCTTAAGCCTCTATCGTTGGTCAATAGCGTCCACGTGTGCCTTTCCAGTTACCAACGGCATCCTCTCCTATTTTGGTATTCCAGTCTCCTTGCACCACAAGAATGTCTTTCTTTTGGGTCTGGTCCAGGACTTCTTGCAGTTAGTCGTAGAAATCCTCTAATTCTTCATCATCATGGTCTGTAGTTGGAGCGTAAGCTTGCAGAATGGTGATATTGAGTGGTTTTGCCCTCAAGCGTATGATGATAAGCCTGCTGAAGACTGGCCAACAACTCATTACAGTGTTCACAGTGTCTTTGTGGACGAGAAATCCGACACCATGTTCATGTTTATCTTCTCTGCCAGAGTAGTATAGTTTATGGCCATCCTGTGTTGATGTTTCCCCAAGGTTCTTCCATCGTACTTCGCACAGTCCCAGGATGGTCCAATGGTATCTGTTCATTTCGTGTATTAGTTCCTCTACCTTTCCAGGCGTTCTTAATGTACTGATGTTCTATGTACCAATGCTGATGTTGTTTCTGATTCGGAGTTTTGGTGGTAAATTGTGCACCAGTAGCACACTTAACACCTCTGCTCTGGTAAAAGACAAAAGGTGCGGTCCTTGTTCCGGGCGACGACCGATCCGGTGTGGGTGGAGGTAAAGTTGTCATTGCATGTGGTGTGCCTTGGGTAATGAACCTGGCGGAGCCCATCCCTCTCCAGGCTGTTGACCACAACCGAACTCTACATAACTAGTGGCTCGCCTTGGTCCTAGACACATGGCCGTTAAGTCCTTCTTGGGACTCCTCCGCCCTGGGCGGTGACCTTATCGAGAACGTTCATACGTCCAATCAGGTACTGTGTCAGCACCCTAGCCTTTGGTTATCCAAAACCTAACCTGCAAGGCAAAAGGGGACTCGTGGAGGGCGGGGTCGTCTATATCCCGTGCAAATATGAACATCTGCCCACTGCCATTATAATAATAATAATAATAATAATAATAATAATAATAATAATAATAATAATAATAGATAAATATCAATAATAATAATAACAATAATATTAATAATAATCTTAATAATAGTAATAAGGGACATTTAATAAGCTTCAATTTTCTTAAAATGCGTTACTTTATTACAAACGTTTCTAACGGTAAAGACTAATCGTGATATTGTTTGTCAAACTTAGGGATTAGTTCTTGAGGAACTTGAATACATGGATATTTTGAAGCCTTCAATTGCTTCATCCATCTGTGCCTGTCTTTACGTGTATTTTCTGTTCTATCTGTCGATCACGCTTTCTAGAACATCATGCAGCATTGCACAAACCTTCATTAATGCCACCATGTTCTAATTTAGCAAAATCATTATGCAGATCCCACAATTGTATAAAAGCTTTATCATTCGCTCCATTGCATCCCAATAAATTTCCCTTCCATATATTTCAACAGTCACTAGTGTCAAGTTCACAGAAAGGTAATTACACGTAGACTTTAACCGTTTATAGAAGAACAGATTTGCGAACATACATGGACATCTATTCATGATTCTTTAGTACGAAGATTAAATTATACAATAAAGATTTTGCATGTTACAACTTGTATAACAGACAGAGTGGATAGATGAATATTCGTGGGACAAGCATGAGTGAACATGCTTATATTAAGAGAAACTAAGCAGTTAAACGTAGGTGTATATATAATAATAATAATAGAGAGACCGAATTTACAAACCTGTTTAACAACTATTGATCGTTGTGTGTAAATATATCTGGTAGAAAAAAGATCAAGTTAGTGATAATGTGCACGTTCCATACTGGAAATGTGTTGTGAATATTTTAAGGACTGAAATCTACTTATATTTTTTAAAGTTAGTTTCTATTTGTTTTTAATGTCACCATCTCATGGTTGTAAAAAGCAAACGATAATTAATAATTTATCGTAAAATATGTTATCCTGACTGAGAGAGGAAGAAAGAATAACGGGTTAGTGAGCAAGTAAACAATAAGGTGAAAAGGAATAGAAGACATAAATACGTCCCTATGTATGTGTGATTAGGATTTTTAACGTAGCTTTACAAGATTGCAGTCATATCACTAACATGTCTGCAGTGAGGCCGTTTATGGTGACATCTACCAGTTGAGCATCATACAACAGACGCGTAGCATGATGTCCCACCCAGTCACATTATCCGGAAACCAGGCCAACCAGTCCTAACACTAACCTCTTAATAATGAGCCCCACTGAGGCTGCTGTTTTTGTTAGTCTTCGGTATGACTCGGACGGGGATAGAACCCAAGACAGCGGACGCTCAAACCACTAGACCACCGGAGCGGTCATAAAGACATCTCTAAATATAAAACTAGAGCTTTGAATAAAATATATAAATGGCATAATTTTATTTCCAAAGTGGCATACGAAAGCAGTGATATCGACACTGAAGTGATTCAAGTGGCATCACCACTGTGACAATATAATGTTTCACCAACTGCCACATTTTAATATTTTATTCTTGAATGAGAGATAAACTTGTCTTTAAGTAAATGCTACATAATATGACCTTCAGATGTCTAATATTGTCATGGAATACAAATCCTTTCAGGCTTAGTCAGTAAAGGAAGTCCTTATACAAAAAAAGACTGTGCTTGCCTCTTTTCTAGCTCTTCGACCACTTCTCAGCAGTTCTCACACTTTTTAATTACTATGAAATAGGTGTTCCATAGCTAGTGTCAAGCTTAGACGGTGTGAAAGTGTGACAGTGTTGAATATGTATATATATATATATATATATATATATATATATATATATATATATAATGAAATGGATATATAGCAAAATGCATGCATTTACATTTTTTTTATTCATTATTATCGATGGGAGGAAATTTGTACATATCTGACACAGATCATCTTACTCGAATGCATAGTTATGCACCTACTTTTCTAATGAACCGTATGTTCATTCAAAAGAGTCTACCGTTCTTTCTCGCACAAAAATTCGACCTCTGCAGAAACAACTTAACATACAATATGGAGTTGCAATACTGAAATCCGACCTGCTTTTCTACAAATTAAATCTTGTGACATAATAATAATAATAATAATAATAATAATAATAATAATAATAATAATAATAATAATAATAAATAATAATAACAATAATAATAATAATAATAATGATAACAACGAGGACTTTGTAAAGCGCCTAATCTTTACAAGCTTTAAGCGCTTTACAACATCTAAAATGATATGACTACAGAAAAAAGAAGATAAATACCATGAAACTGGAAAACAAAATAAATGCTGAAAATATTTAAGGTAGGAAACATTAGGTCTTTGAGTTTGTTCTTACAGTGGATAAAGGTGAGTTTTATGCATCACCAATAGCATCACCAGATATGTGATCTTCAATACAATTATTCCAGAAGATGTTGACATATTTTGCAGGAAAGCAAAAATACAGAAACACACAATGAAATTACTGTTTTATTTCTGAGAATATTATGTTAGTTTCATAAGAAATAATTCGACAGGAGTCTAATGCCAAACGTTATTAATATTGTTAAAGTCAGCATGGATACTGCTTCAGTCGATTGTCCTCTGGCACTTATTCCATTTGTATGTGTATCGTCGAATAGGTTACACAAGTCATCTTTACACACAGTAATGGACGTATCGCTTTCACAACTTGAACAGCTATCGCTACAACCGCTATCACCTAATCCACAACTCCGTCTAACGGATTGCACATCCCGCTTACCTGAAGAAAAAAAGATTATATATATATATATATATATATATATATATATATATATATATATATATATATATATATATTAATATATATAGTTGTTGTTTGTATGCATACATATCTACGTATATATGTTGTTGTATACATATGTATGTATTTATGTATGTATGTATGTATGTATGTATGTATGTATGTATGTATGTATGTATGCATGTATGTATGTGTGTGTGTGTGTGTGTGTGTGTGTGTGTGTGTGTGTGTGTGTGTCACGCACTTCAGATGCTTATGTACGTTTGTTTATCTTGCTGTTTTTATCTGAGATATATACATTTCTTGGCTAGATGTTTCCAAAAGAAAAAGATCTCAAATAGTTTCAAATCTTACAAGGAAAATTCTGAGCTGTTTTACATCTCCAGCTCAAAAGGCCTTTTGATTTTATTGTATTAATGTTCATCAAAATCCAATAGTTTTATATCAGACCCCTTTTCTTAAAAAATCCCCAAATAAATGCATTGAAATCAGCATTGAAACCAGCATTTAGTTTTACTTACTTTAGTAAGTTAGTTAATTATTATATCTTGTAATTATGTATTAAGTTTACCTTGAGAATGAGTGGTTGTTACATAGCATGTCCTCACATCCGATGGGCAGTCAGCTTGATTGGTCGGATTCTTTAAGCAGCTAGAATCACCATTTCGGGAAAGAGCGTCATAATTACAGCGATAGCACCTTATTGCTGACACTCCTGAAGGACAAGTAAACCTTATGCGTGGGATTTTGACAGACTGTATACATATTTCATTGAATATTAACTATTTTCATTGATAGCGCCCACTGCGGTAGAGTACTAATGAATAAGGGATATTACAAATCTTAGTAAGTTCTGTTTCGACATATATCATTGTAAATGTTGGTGCGACCACAGTTTTCCAAAACGCATGCCACAGTGAAGATATAAACATATTATCTTGCCTGGATTCTGATCAATGCGCCGTAAAAATTGCATTGTCTTACATGTATGTATGTATATATATATATATATATATATATATATATATATATATATATATATATATATATATATATATATATATATATATATATATATATATATATATGTATGTGTGTGTGTGTATGTGTGTGTGTATTTATGCTGTAATATTCCAACAATAAATAAACGAAAAATTTAAACAATAAAAAACCGATGATAAATGTTTAGTTGGAAGGCATTATTTAAACAGAACAATGACGAGAACTTGTATTTATATTTACCAAATATGGATTGTATTTTCTAATAGAGCAATGAAACAATCCTCCCTGTAGCTGATATCCCACAGGAGCAAACAATCGATACTTTCATTATTGCTGATTACAAACATGTCTTCCTTATTTCGAGGACTACATGACAACATAGTCAGCTTTTTTAAAAAAATTAAAAAAAATTGTTGTTGGTGTCATTTCTGTTCTTATCGGCATTACAGATCAACCAAATACTTGTTTACTATGAACAAATTCCACAATGCAGACAACATAGCGATATGACTGGCAAATTATCAAAGCCCCGTTAAAACTCCGAATCACGCTCACACACACAAAGTAAAGACACTGACTGGAAATATACGAATTCAACGTTCATCTTTAACATTGAATCTTTTTTATGCCTGCATGTTGTATTTCGCTGATTTATCAAATTGCAGAACTGGCATCATATGGTTACCTGATGGCCGATATAGCCTTTTAACCATAATAATATCGTCAAAGGAAAGATTAATCGCAAAAATATTATACATGTTAAAACATTTCAAAGTATCTTACCTTTATATTCAACTACACTATGTAGAATCGTCCAGAGAAACAAGCAAGCAAGTGGCCCTAACATCATGTCTCTTTTGTGTCAACTGTCGTAGGGTGGATTTATTTATGCCAGACAGGAATTTACGTGTGTTTAAAAATAGCTACATACCTTGAGAAAATAAAAAAGTATAAAATGACTACGATCGAGAGAGAGATATACGTCAATGATAGATAGATAGATAGATAGATAGATAGATAGATAGATAGATAGATAGATAGATAGATAGATAGATAGATAGAAACTGATCTTCAATGTCCATTCATGATTATTCAATGTTCAATCCTAATTTGCCTTTCTACACTGTTCGAAGAAAATTAAAGACGTTTACAATCGCAGTCTAAACTACATGATAAAAAGAGACAATGCTACAGTGTATATCTGGATTTTTTAATAAAATCATGTTTACTTTTCATACATTTCAATGGCAAATTTATATATAAAGTATCAGCATAATAAATGCATAAATATGATAGAAGTGATGTCTCCAGAATGAAACACAATCTAAGCATCATATTCACCACTGAATATAGACAGAATAAGTTATTCATTAATGAATTTCAAACAATATTAAAACAATAAGATAATGGTAAGTTCTAATTGAAATCACAGTAAATTAAGAAATTACTGGAAAGGGGGAAAGCAGTGCGCACTGGAAAACATCCCTTTGCATTAATATTTAAATCTAGTTTTGTTTTATTTACATATATTCTGAAAATCCACAATATCTATCTATCTATCTATCTATCTATCTATCTATCTATCTATCTATCTATCTATCTATCTATCTATCTATCTATCTATCTATCTATCTATCTATCTATCTATCTATCTATCTATCTATCTATTGCAGTGATGTTAATTGTATCAAACTAGTAAAGTATCCAAAGTTCAAAGAGGTAATACAACAGTATATATATATATATATATATATATATATATATATATATATATATATATATATATATATATATATATATATATATATCACACAGGCCACACACAAAGGTATGCTCTCCTGCTTTTAGTCACTCTCTTTCATAAACTCAGCCATCGTCATAAGATATAAAGTTATTGAAATATTACTTAAAGTAAGCTTTGTATTCGTCTAATATATGCCTTGACCCTTCCTTACCTTTTATCGAGGCTGCTGTTTTCCAATCGATTAACATGTAATTACAAACAAAGCAGCAAAATGTACTTCTCACAACCTTTGATTTAAAACGAATGTTGCTTAAGATAAGATTGTAATTCAAGCATGATTCATACCGTCGTATATCTGTAGAATAGCTTCTTTTTTTTCGTCCTTTCAATCTGAATGTTAAACTTCAGTGTGATATATATTATTTCAGGGAAATAATAATTTCCTATAAGTAATCCTCATCAAGGAGCATTTAATTTCATTACCTTAAAAGGCATTGCACACGTACACGTCTTATGGCATTACGCAAACAATTTTTCGAAAACCCAATATAAGTTTATACATGCTTTCTTGCGATAATATTTATTATTGAATAATTATAATATATCATACATTAATCATCATTCTTACGAATGGTAAAATGAGACAGTTAGCCATTCTATTGGTCTCCATCAAAGTCTAAATCGAAAACATTTTTCCTATAATGGAGTCCACATCATCATGTCTAAAGTGAAATTCTCATACTTACATAGGTACTTTACTTGGTACGTTTGTTTCCTAAAACTTGTTTTTCAACTTTTCAGGGAAATACGATCTGGTTTATGTCGAATAGTTTTTCTGGCTTACGTTTGTATGAATGATAATTCCTAAATATAATTAAGTATTTACAGGATCAGTAGGCAAAATAGGTGAAACTATAAGTGAAACATACATACATATATACATACATACATACATACATACATACATACATAACTATGTACGTAAGTGCATACGTACGCACTTATGTACGTACATACATATATCATTATGTATCTACATCTCCCTGTCCTTCCATCGTTCCATCTATTACTATAAAATATAAAATTGTACTTGTTTTGTAATACAATCTCTCCAAATATATATATATATATATATATATATATATATATATATATAAATATATCTGTCGTTCTGTCTTTCTTTCCGACTAGTGACAGATTTTCTGTTTATATATATATACATATATATATATATATATATATATATATATATATATATATATATATATATATATATATATATATATATACCGAAATAACGTGATAAAAATATAATCGAAGTAGAAACAACAGATATGACATGAAATTACCGAGAGAATTGCGCAAATCATAAAATACTAACGCGCTTGATTGGTTTTATATGCTATTAACTGTCTTCTTGTGACATCGAATGTTTGTCTTGGTGTAACTAGAATTCCGACATCATGAATCATTTTAAGTTAACGAATCGGAGCTATATTGATAGCGGCTTATGGGTCTGGTGCTGGCCGCAAATTAACGGCGATGCGATTGCATTCACCAGACTATGGACCTATCCAGAATCTCTTGCAGCCGCACAAAGCAGTCTCAATACGGCCAGTAAGCTATATTCAGTAGCAATCTAAGATAACATGATCCATGTGGTATGTTTTGATATTGTGCTGGCTAAAATGGAAAGTAGTAGAAGATAAAAGCTACAAATCAGAAACAGCTCGGACTTGCACAATGTAAATGTCAAGTAAAATGAAGTCATCGTCACACAGAGGCCTAGTTATGGATCTAAACTGTAGCAGCTATATTAATTGAAAATAGGTTTACAATATATCGATCGATAGTGTTTGCAGGAAAACTTATAACAAGCACGTAACACAAAGTCTTTATGAGCTCCTGGGCTCTGATATTTGTCGTCGACCCTCCAAAGAATATCACAATCATAGAAATAAAGATATGTAAAGTGTTCCAATAAACTGGGAATCTATTATTTTATAGCGAAAAGATTTTCGTTTTCACAATCACTGATTCATCTCTTCGAATATAAACAATACAGAGCAGATAATATTAATATAATAGGCGTTCATACATACATACATACATACATACATACATACATACATACATACATACATACATACATACATACATACATACATACATACACCCGATTCGAAGAAACGTTTTGAAGAGCCCGCATCTAAATACTGAATTTGTCTGCATCAAAAATATTAGCAACTGTTTCTCACTTCGTCATTAAAAGTATCGAATTTTTTTTATCAATTTACAAATTAAGGACGAAACATGCTACATCAAATGTTTCTTGCTATAAAGCTAATCGTTTGATCAGTTAACGATCTCTGCAGATATGTTATAATTTCATATGTATTTCCTAACAATTAGAGGCGATTAAGTGATAAATGAATAGAGGGACAAAATGGAAACCAATGATACTCAGGATACTCAGGATTCTGATTGTGATATACCGTGCGCTTCTCAAATAGAACGTTGTATTCTTGCAGAAATAAAATAAAATTATGGCAAATTGGAAAAAGAGTCATTCAAGCGAGAGTTATCAGGTAATCTTTACGTAACATCCCTTTGTCATATTCTTTGCATAATATTGGTTGTCTCAACCATACAGGTTATCCTTCTGGTTGTTTGGTGGAGAGGACATCACGTTTTGATAGTGATCCATTGAACGAAAACCCATAGCAGACGATATATATGCAATATTTAAGTTTCTAGAGGGATATAGCAACACTAGCGAAGCAAAGGTATGTATGTCTAGGTATGGAAAAAGAAAACCATGTAAAAAAAGACAGTTTGAGTTGTCTGAATAACCTGCAAGAAACTAGTCGAGAAATGGGTCAGTCGAGTGACATGGATCAGTCAATAGGTTCGATGTTTATGGAAATAACAGTCAACATGAGAACGTTGAAACCAGCATTCTCATATTTCAATATAAAACAATTATTTATCTGAAACAATTTGTAAATATGATTATGGAAGAATTGAAGAGGGTAAAAAAGACAACGTTCGTTTGCAAGAGAGTATACAAAAGTAGGGATGATATAATTAAAGGCTCGAATCGTCCATTGACATGGCAAATGAGTCGGAATTGAGTTTGAAATCTGATCTACATGCAATGGCAGATGTGAAAAAAGATTCAGGTAATGATAATCGAAAAGCTACAAGCTATAAACGAGAAACAAATTGAACCGCTCCGGTGGCCTAGCGGTTAAAGCGTCTGCCCCGGAAAAGAGAGGTAGTGGGTTCATGCCAAAGACTTACCAAAATGGTACTTACAGCTGCCTCGCTTGGCGCTCAGCATTAAGAGGTTAATGTTAGTACATGTCGGACTGGTGTCACGATAATGAAACTGGGTTGAACATCATGCTACATATCTGCGACATGATGCCCTAGTAATAGACATCAGTATAAACTGCCTCACTGCAGACATGGTAGCGATATGACTGAAAACGTGTTAAAGATACGTTACATATCATAATCACACACGCCTAGAAACAAATTGAGACAATAAGGGCACATATGCGATCCAGCTTACACGTTTTTTACAGTTGTCTTGCTCTTTTGCAAATATGACCAAATCTTATTGCCCAATTGCAAATGCATCTAGTACACCAAATACAGTTTAGAATACAAGCGTAATTGATTACCATCGTCTAGAATCTAGACATAGGATTCTTTCATATTAACAAGTATACTGAAATACTGGCTTAAGCGTTCTTAAGATACAAACATGCAATCCCAAGTAGCACAAAACCCCCACACTACATCATCTACTGCAATATGTGAAGATGATAAAGAAAGAACATTTTACAAAAAAACTGTTGAGAAAGAAAATCAAACTAATTAAAATGAATTATCGGATGCTATAAATATTCCACGGAAAAACGAATACGTGACTGATATGAATAATAATAATTCAAAATCAATCATGGTTAGAATATGTACTGTGACACTCAGTGGAATGACGAGGAGTTCAAAAATCTTTGTTGTTATCTAGAATTAAAGCAGACTATGGCCCAGAAGAGCTACATCATGTAATACTCATACATGCATACAATCGAGGAGTAAAGATAACAAATATTATGATTCTTCAAAGGTGGTCAAATATGAACGGAAAAATTTATACAGTTCGTGTCACTGTTCCGGACAATTTACTTACCAAATTTTTACAACACGGATTTTTGCCGGATTGTATTAGCCAGACATAAATGATTCATTGTCTGTAATTTGCATGTTAAAAAGATTTTGTTTAATGATTGAATGCCTTCTCTAAACATAGTGACTTGGAATGCGAAGGGCATTATCACAGGAACGCCCTATCTTTGTTCATTATTTTATACGTTAGATATTGTATGCATACAAGGGCATTGGCTATATACAGAGCAACTGCAATTGTTTCAAAGCAATGACAGGAATTTTGCTGCTTTTCAAGACAGGATAGCAGAATTGATACATGATAATAAGAAACAAAGCGTCCCCCTGGATTTGGAGTAAACACAGTTTTCTATCAGAAACCATCACCGGATCGTCCCATGAATAAGATCGGAAACTACAGAGATATTGCAGTTAAAATTAGCCGTGGGCACTATCAAATTAATTTTTGTTCTGTGTGTGGTTTACTTCCACAAACGTTTCTTTAGATGATTAAAAAGAAATAACGGAAACTGTGGGATACCTTTATGACGACTATAATCAAAACGGTTGCATGATTATCTGCGGTTACCTTAATGCGGAGCTACCCCGAAAAGTGATTCCAAATCGTACAAATGGTAAAGATTACAAACAACAATCCTTCCTTAGAAATAGGCATCTAATGTGAACATGTGATATTTTACCGTCTGAAATACACGGATATACATTTTGCTCATCTGACGACAAACACTCATCCTTAATTGACTAAATTTTGAAACCCTCCTCCAAAAATGATTTAGTCCCTATTGCCAATTTTTAAGATGACCATCATCTAAATGTATCTGATCATTTATCTGCACGAGCAGAGTTGTTAGTTCCATAGGAACTCCTAGAATCAACATTTTCCAGATATCCAGTTATAATCAACTGGCAGAAAGCTTTTTCAAAACAACAGGAACGGTTAAGAATTAAAATCAAAGAGCACTTAAACTCAGTGGAACTAAGTTTACACAACATTTCAGATGTACAAAACACCATTATTACTGTTGCGACTGGAAATTTATTAATGTGGCTGAACTACATAAAATGCTGAGATGAAAACGATTATTATTGATAACAGATGAACCGCCACCTGGTACACAATTTAACACTTATGCAGAATAAAAAAATGCGAGAAACTGAAATTCTGAAAGCAAAATTCTTCCAATGAAAATCTTCCTCCAGCATTTAAAACCTTACCGGAACTTCATTAATGTGGCTGAACTATATACATAGATGAGACGAAAACCGGTGTTATGGATGAAAGATGAACGACAAGGTGGTACACAATTTACAACTTATGCAGAATATTAAAAAGCGAAAAGAAAATTCAGAAACTAACTAAACAAGACGAAAGACCAGTACAAACAAGAACAATTCAATGATCTGGAAAAAGCTGCAGAACTGGATGTAGGGAGATTCTACAGAATATTAAATCTTCATAAGAAGGGACAGAGCCAGGACATTTCTGAACTAAAGGTGGAAGGAGAAATAATATGTGACCTTGATTTAATTCGTGACGCTTGGAGCCAGCATTTTAAAATTGTAGTTACTGAATAACAAGATAATAGTATCAACGAATCGTTTCCAGATGACATTAGAAGCACAATGATGCATAGTGTTGATTTAAATATTGATGACGGAGCAGATAAGGATATGTGTAAAACCATATTACAGAAAACAAAAATATTGAAGAGGTTGTAAGAGAGCTGAAGAAAACTAAATCATCTGGACATGACAAAATACTGTAGATTAGTTGTATTTTGTGCAAAGTGTACAATAGCATAATTTTCTTGGAAAGGTATCTTGACTACTTCAAAACTGTAAATGTTATACCTCTCTTTAAATGGTGGGAAAAAAGGGGCAGGCTAGTTATGAATAACTATAGTGTTATCTCAATCGCTCCCGTGTTTCAAACAGTATTTGAAAAAAATATTGGTTAAAAGGCTAGTTCGTTTCAGCGAAAGGATCAGGTTCAATCAGCCATTAAAACAAGAATTTCAGAGGGAATGCAGTAGCATTAATACAGCCTTTATTATAAAAAAGGGAATAACCCATTATATAGAAGGTAAATCAAACGTTTATGCTGCATTCCTGGATAATGCGAAGGCCTTTAATACAGTATGGCATGATGGCCTCTTTTATAAGATATTCCATCTCTCGGAGTTAAAGGAACTTTGTGGAGACTAATTAAAAATTCATTTGGAGAAGCTAGGGTCATTGTTCTGTTCAACAGGCATCATTTAAAACCATACTCATTTGATCAAGGGGTAGGACAAGGAAGAATGCTATCGGCTTGGCAATTCTTAGTCATGATAAATGACCTAATATCCTTGCTGGAGTGAAAAAATTCGGGAATACAAGTTGTTTTACTAGACGATGACACGTCCTTGCTATCTTCGTTATTTAATGTTACGTGTGTTTTACTTCGCAACCTCTATGACTATGCATGAAACTGGCGACTCCGGTACAATGCTGATGAAAGCAATATTCGCGGATGAGAACATAAAGGGGGTAGGACGACCGGCAAAGTTCAAATACCAGTACAAGTTGTCAACAAAGTAAAAAATATTCGCCAAAGTATAATTTATTTCCTATTTGCTTCTGGCAACATTGTACAGTTTAAAAATGTACTCAAAAACAAAATATGCTTTTTTGTATCTTTATTTTAAAAATTATTTGTGGTAGTGCAAAATTAAGAATCAATATATCTCAAATAATTTAAGTATACCCCTTCCATTTGCTATGGTTGTAAGTCTCTATATTTATATGGCGTCATCAGTTTCACTACCATACTTAATTATTTAGCGTGTGTGTGTGTGAGAGAGAGAGAGAGAGAGACAGACAGACAGACAGACAGACAGAGATATGTGAACTTGACGATTACTTTATAATTCAAAATATAAAAAGTATCCGACAATAATCCTTCTCTTTGTGATCCGTTACGTTATGCTCTTCGTGGGAGCCCCGAGTGGCCGAGTGGTCTAAAATGCTGTCCGCTACGGATCATTGCCATATCACCTCTGTCTGCGTGGGTTAGAGTCTAAGATTCGGCTAATGTAGTTATGTGAGAAAGCTTGTCAGTAGCTTCTCGTGGGTCGGTGGTTCTTTCTGGGGGTTTTCCGGGTTCTTCCTCCACCATTAATATTGGCCGCCATGTTTAGCCAGTACAAATTGTGCTGAAAATGGCGTTAAACCATAAAAAACAAACAAAACACAACAAAACGCTCTTCATGCGATTTATATTACAGATCACTGGTATCTCACCTCTGTCGACGTGGGTTCGAGTCTCGGACTCGGGGAGTGTGGGTATGTGAGAAAGAATGCAAATAGCTACGCATGGGTCGGTGGTTCTTTCGGGGGCTTTTCCCAGCTATTCTTTACCGCACATATTGCCATTAATAACGTATACTGTGCTAAAAATGGCTAAACAATAGCAACAACACTAATTTGTCACTGAAATAGTAAAATGTCTGACTCCTTTTTTCTTTAGATCCAAACCAAGGAACTTTATGCTAACATTTATACTGATTAAAACACATGTCCATCTAAATGCAAGGCACACGAGACATAAATTCGCCAAGTGTAGGTACGTCCGAATAATAAGTAACTGTAATATATATATATATATATATATATATATATATATATATATATATATATATATATATATATATATATATATATATACGTAGACAGACAGACAGACAGATAGATAGATAGATAGATAGATAGATAGATAGATAGATAGATAGATAGATAGATAGATAGATAGATAGATAGATAGATAGATAGATAGATAGATATGGTGCAGTATGAATTTTAATAATAGGCATTAGTCAACCGCGTACTTAACTAAAATTATCTGTATCGAGATTTCCATCCTAAAGGTTTTTTACCAAGTGGCTCATTTTTCTTTCCAGGAAATGCAATTTGTACATAATTATATTATTTATAGTACATACGTAGCTTGAATGGCAGCATGCCATCAGTATTTTAAAACCTATCTTAGAAGTGTGTGTGGTCTCTGAACATACAAGTGAAATTGACAGTATAGATGTATAGGAAACATTCAATTTATCTGGCACTAAAGCGTGCAAAAAAAGCCGAAATGTACATGAGTAATAACGATTGGTCAAATTGTATGTCCTTTTATGTTAGCTTGTTCCTGTATGCCAGACCATAATCGTCCGTTATTATTAGATAGAAAATGAAAAATTGTCTGACTTGCCGTCTGAATATCAAATCGTATATTTGTATACATTGTGTATTTGCCAACCGAGCATGAAACTAAAATGGTCTAAATCGGATTTTACGTCATAAAGAAGTTTTAAAAATGGCTCTTTCCAGGAAATACATTGCCCACGTAATAATTTCAATAATCGGAAAAGTAAGCAACAGATGATGATCAGTCGAATTGTAGGTTCCTTTATGTTTTGTGCTCATCTTGGCACTACCATACCAGCCTGGTAGTAGATAGAAACTGACAAGCTGACAGATTTAAACTTCTATGGAAGGGTGCTTGGGAATTTTTTTCTTTTTCAACACGTTAGATTTTATATTTAGACAGAAATCTTTTAACTTTTTTTGTTTTGGTCAGTTTTTTCAGAGACATATATTGATAAATACTTAACCGGTACATAGTTATGCTAGCTTTTATCTTGCTTCTGTGTTCAATCTCTCTATTTACAGTAACTGCCTTCCTGGAAAAAATACAGTAGATACGTTCTAATTACCGATTCTAGTTTCATTATCTATTCATATACCCCTCTCTCTCACACAAACACCCCTTCCGCGATGTGAGCATGGCCAGTGTACGTCATTGTGTAATTTCTTCATTGTGCAAATTCATACCACTGAATTAATTAAATCAACATATATACACAAACATTTCCTTAAATTAATAACACAAATACTGTATTGGTATGCCAAACAACCTATAAATAAAACATGTCACCCGCCTCAGAGTGATATTGTGTATGTTTGGCCAAGTAAGGAAATCACGACCTGACTGACACGCCTTTAAGTTGGTATAATCATATATATATATATATATATATATATATATATATATATATATATATATATATATATATATATATATATATATATATATATATATATATATATATATATATATATATATATATATATATATATATATATATATATATATATATATCAGGACCGGGGCTTCCACTAGGCGAACTAGGCAATCGAAAAGGGCGCTCGGCTAAGGGGCAAATCATGATGGGCGGGTGGGGGAGGGCGTGAGTGGGAAGGGAGGGGGGGTCGCCAGATAACTGATCTCGCCTAGGGCACCAAAATGCCTTGCACAGGCACTTATATATATATATATGTGTGTGTGTGTGTGTGTGTGTGTGTGTGTGTGTGTGTCTGTGTTTGACTTCATTGATTTAACTAAGTATTTTAAAACAGTACAACAGTTTTCCACAAATAATTTATTCTCTAGAAATGTATTTTTTTTCAAACTAACAAATTATATCCTAAATATTTAGTCAATAAAGTTATATCACTTGTCCCTGATGAATAAAGATTTAATTAAATTCTAGTTGTTTTCTATATAATTCCCAATATGGAATGTGTTGATTCGCCTTTTGTAGCTTGTTAAGTGAATATCTACCTTTTTGATGAAAATCAATAACATTATCTACCTGGACTCTACAAGGAAACACTTGAAAATACTAAAATAAGTTTGATTACAAATACTGTACACAAAGCATTATCATACAGGTTAGAGAATTTAATTTCGTACTCTAGGGGGATTCGAACACTGGATGATAGCTATGCTATACATCTTTACCATTTCCATTTGGAACGAATTATACATCTGTTGAAAGCATAATGTCGATATGACCATTCAGCTAATTAATTTTGTGTTCTAGATGATCGTTATGGCGGCGGCTTTGGATGTCATATTGGATACATGTTCATCTTTGACCAGTTAGATATCATACAAAGCATGGAAGTGAACTTGCCATGCGAATGTCACATTATTCCAAGAGAAGAAAGGAACAAAGATTATGGCAGTCATATTGGATGTCTGAACAGTACCATTTTAAATTCGGACCATCTAGATATCATTATAATTCTTTCACTCGCAACGCAATGTTGACAGGAACGCCAGACAGGAATAATAGCTTTAGCAAGATTCGCAAAATGGTCATTTTGTCTGGCATCTTATATGAGTAAGTGGTATTATTTTAATTTTTGGAGCCGTGGTGACTCACAGCGGGTTAGAATCGTATCATCGGATCAGCCTGGATCAGCTATTGTGGGGTTATTTGTGGGCATGACACTTTACTGCAGTGGACGCGGCACTCAATATCATCCTTTTGTGTACGCGCCGTAAACGTTTCCAAAACCATTTCCTGTCAGACCAGGTATTTATCACAAGCAGTCTTCTGGTGAAATGTTCATTTCAATGTGCCGTTCCGTTCAGGAGAAGTAGCGTTAACAAAACTATTAAGAGGGCTGTTGTGCTGGCCATATTTAGCATCATGATCAGAAATATTTTAGTCTAGGCCCAACCTAGACATCCAGAAATTGTTACTGGCGAAAACCTATTGTCGATATGACTTTCCGTTCAGGAGTAGTTATAAAAAGATCTATTTATGCCTCTGACAGATATGGCATATTTTTCATTTGTACGTAAGTAAACTTCACAAGACGTCTTCCAGTGAAAATCATTGAATGGAACAGCTCATCCGGGTTCAAAACTACTGTATTATAATATAGACTATTCATAAATATCTAAACATAGTGTCACAGAATTAGGCGAAAATTGAACTGATTTTGTTGTTCTTGAATTGCAAACGAAACTCACCATTTTCTTGATTTCGTCGTACACGCATTACCTGGGGTGATTAAGTGGCGTGTAACGATTTGCATGTGCCAATTTGTAATTTACATGAAATCCGAAATACTCGTTTTACGTGGTGCACGGCAAGCTCGATGTGATTTATGTTTACCTATTGAGAGTATATAAGGCGAAGGATTTCTCATTATTATTTACGGGAACCAAAATATCTAATCGAAGGATAGATAAGCTCGTTGTGGGCCAAAAGGAAGAGATATACAAAATAACATTTTAAACATTAAAACTATAATTGATCACATTAATATAAATGGTACTACTAGTGCTATGGTACTAATTGATCAAGAGAAAGCCTTTGATCGACTTGAGCAGAACTATATATATAAGACACTAGAAAAATTTGGATTTGGAGAAAATTTCCAAAATTGGACCAAAATTCTGTATAATGATATAAACTCGATTGTACAGGTAAATGGAGCAAAAACGGAAAAATTTGAAATTCAAAGATCAGTGAGGCAAGGTTGCCCACTATCTATGCTATTATACGTAATAGCAATAGAAATTCTTAGTACCAAAGTTAGGAATAACTAAAAAATAGTAGGGATAAAAGTTCCAAACATCAAAGAAGAAGTTAAGATGTTACAACATGCTGATGATTGCACAAACTTTATCCAAGATGGAAAATCCTATATTGAACTAATAAAGGAATTTGAAAAATTTGGGAAAGTTTCAGGATCTAAGATAAATCCTGATAAAACTGAAATTTTATTAATAGGGAACTGGAGAGGTAAGAAACATGATCTGCCTGCTCTTCTTATTAAAGACAATATAAAAACATTAGGTATAAATTTTGGAAAAGACGAACTGAAAAACAATCTAAGAGAAATAAAAGAAAGTTTTAAGAAAAATTTGACAATCTGGGCACCATTGCCAATATGCTTAATGGAACGAGCACAGGTTGCAAAGAATTACATGTATGTGCACTTAAATTACAAATTAAAAACAGTAGACATAAAAAATGCAACACTAAAAAAAATAGATAACGATATTATTAAATACTTATGGGCTTTTAAAATACATTACACAAACAAAGATACTCTATACAGGGAGGGGAAGAGGGGAGGTCTAGGTCTCCCCCACCCCACCCTAATTAAATACACCAACATTTTAAATAGATTTAAGGAGATTCAAGTGGAGCCAAAAATAGCTTGGCAAGGGCTCTACATATATTATTTTGGTTTCTCTATGAAGCAGAGAAATGACATATATAGGAATAATAAATTAACAAAAATCTTAGATGTGCCAAGAAAATTAAGATCAATAAAAGATTTATTGTTTAAATATAGGGATGTTAAAGAATTTTGGGATATTGATACAAAATGCACATACAGATGGCTAGCACAAAACACAATAAATAAGGACAAAAATAAGGTAGAACAAAAAAACATGAATATTAACTGGGATAGGGCATGGGGAAACTGGGTCAAAATTCGATCCATTAAAATGAAAAGTACCTTGTTCAAATACATGCATGATGCATGGTTGACAGGGGAAATAGCAGTGCGACGGCATATGATCGCAGTGTCGCCAAAATGTCCACTATGCAAAAACTTTTCTTTTTCCAAAAAACATGTTATGACCGAATGTCTAACAAATATAACTGATAGAAACAAAATTGTGAATAACATTATACAAAATCAATTATATAGCAATATACAAATATTATATTTAGATGGCAAATTTCAAAAGATACTGTTAGACGAAATAACCTCATTTATAATTAGGAATATGATAGCATGCGGACCAATAAAAAATTATGGGGAAAATTTTAGATAAGGAGGGTTCAGGGAACTCAGGAGGAGAAAAGTACGAGCAATGAGAGCACGGGGCTATATCACATGGCGCTACGCGAAGTGGACAGGCCCGTGACAGATTTTGGAATAAAGCTCACCTAGAGACATATCCACTATCAAAACAACTCACGGATTAGATAGGCTGTATAGTTTAGAATTGTTTCTTTTCCCAACAAAGCATGCTATCATATGAAATCACTGGTGATTTAATTGTTTACTCTGTGGAGATTGTGAAAATCTACACAGAAAGCCCGTTTAAAGGGAAATATAAAATAATCTTTTGGAATGGAATAAGGAATTAATAATAAATAAATAAAGATCACAAAAACAGATCGAAACGGGTGAAGTACAAACAATAATAAAAAAATTGTACGAATCCCATTTCGATCCAAGTGATCTAGTATATAAATAAGGAACTTACCAAACATGGAACATAATAGAACTAACATTAAAACAATAGATTGGTTTCAACCATTTTAAATTAAAACTAAGACACCATGTTTAGTACCAAATTCAAAATTTTTAAAGTAATTAAATACAACTTAAATATATATATATTGAAATAAATACCGTTTAGTGGTATTTATATGGTTAGAAAAACTGGGAAATTTTTGACAAGAATGGCTATCCTTACAAAAACATACAGTATTCATATGAATACATATAGCAACATACACATAGCACAACACAAATAGCATACACAGGATACAGGAAAACCCCTAGCCAGGGTTAACTTTAAAAGATAAAGACAGACACCCATGATGGACCTTATCGTTCGGGTGGAAATGTCATAGGAAAACACTAAGGACCAAAATATCCTCCTATTATCATATAATCCCGATGGGAAAAAATTAAGGATAGGTTTAAATTAAATGGAATTTATTAAAAAACACAAAACTACATATCGGGGGGAACACACTCACACATGAAACTTTTTTATTAGTTTTTTCAATAGGGGGAGGGGGCATCTGTCTGGTGCCCCCCCAAAAAAAGAAATAAGCTCGTTGTGGGCCAAAAGGAAGAGATATACAAAATAACATTTTAAACATTAAAACTATAATTGATCACATTAATATAAATGGTACTACTAGTGCTATGGTACTAATTGATCAAGAGAAAGCCTTTGATCGACTTGAGCAGAACTATATATATAAGACACTAGAAAAATTTGGATTTGGAGAAAATTTCCAAAATTGGACCAAAATTCTGTATAATGATATAAACTCGATTGTACAGGTAAATGGAGCAAAAACGGAAAAATTTGAAATTCAAAGATCAGTGAGGCAAGGTTGCCCACTATCTATGCTATTATACGTAATAGCAATAGAAATTCTTAGTACCAAAGTTAGGAATAACTCAAAAATAGTAGGGATAAAAGTTCCAAACATCAAAGAAGAAGTTAAGATGTTACAACATGCTGATGATTGCACAAACTTTATCCAAGATGGAAAATCCTATATTGAACTAATAAAGGAATTTGAAAAATTTGGGAAAGTTTCAGGATCTAAAATAAATCCTGATAAAACTGAAATTTTATTAATAGGGAACTGGAGAGGTAAGAAACATGATCTGCCTGCTCTTCTTATTAAAGACAATATAAAAACATTAGGTATAAATTTTGGAAAAGACGAACTGAAAAACAATCTAAGAGAAATAAAAGAAAGTTTTAAGAAAAATTTGACAATCTGGGCACCATTGCCAATATGCTTAATGGAACGAGCACAGGTTGCAAAGAATTACATGTATGTGCACTTAAATTACAAATTAAAAACAGTAGACATAAAAAATGCAACACTAAAAAAAATAGATAACGATATTATTAAATACTTATGGGCTTTTAAAATACATTACACAAACAAAGATACTCTATACAGGGAGGGGAAGAGGGGAGGTCTAGGTCTCCCCCACCCCACCCTAATTAAATACACCAACATTTTAAATAGATTTAAGGAGATTCAAGTGGAGCCAAAAATAGCTTGGCAAGGGCTCTACATATATTATTTTGGTTTCTCTATGAAGCAGAGAAATGACATATATAGGAATAATAAATTAACAAAAATCTTAGATGTGCCAAGAAAATTAAGATCAATAAAAGATTTATTGTTTAAATATTGGGATGTTAAAGAATTTTGGGATACTGATACAAAATGCACATACAGATGGCTAGCACAAAACACAATAAATAAGGACAAAAATAAGGTAGAACAAAAACACATGAATATTAACTGGGATAGGGCATGGGGAAACTGGGTCAAAATTCGATCCATTAAAATGAAAAGTACCTTGTTCAAATACATGCATGATGCATGGTTGACAGGGGAAATAGCAGTGCGACGGCATATGATCGCAGTGTCGCCAAAATGTCCACTATGCAAAAACTTTTCTTTTTCCAAAAAACATGTTATGACAGAATGTCTAACAAATATAACTGATAGAAACAAAATTGTGAATAACATTATACAAAATCAATTATATAGCAATATACAAATATTATATTTAGATGGCAAATTTCAAAAGATACTGTTAGACGAAATAACCTCATTTATAATTAGGAATATGATAGCATGCGGACCAATAAAAAATTATGGGGAAAATTTTAGATAAGGAGGGTTCAGGGAACTCAGGAGGAGAAAAGTACGAGCAATGAGAGCACGGGGCTATATCACATGGCGCTACGCGAAGTGGACAGGCCCGTGACAGAGTTTGGAATAAAGCTCACCTAGAGACATATCCACTATCAAAACAACTCACGGATTAGATAGGCTGTATAGTTTAGAATTGTTTCTTTTCCCAACAAAGCATGCTATCATATGAAATCACTGGTGATTTAATTGTTTACTCTGTGGAGATTTGTGAAAATCTACACAGAAAGCCCGTTTAAAGGGAAATATAAAATAATCTTTTGGAATGGAATAAGGAATTAATAATAAATAAATAAAGATCACAAAACAGATCGAAACGGGTGAAGTACAAACAATAATAAAAAAATTGTACGAATCCCATTTCGATCCAAGTGATCTAGTATATAAATAAGGAACTTACCAAACATGGAACATAATAGAACTAACATTAAAACAATAGATTGGTTTCAACCATTTTAAATTAAAACTAAGACACCATGTTTAGTACCAAATTCAAAATTTTTAAAGTAATTAAATACAATTTATATATATATATATTGAAATAAATACCGTTTAGTGGTATTTATATGGTTAGAAAAACTGGGAAATATTTGACAAGAATGGCTATCCTTACAAAAACATACAGTATTCATATGAATACATATAGCAACATACACATAGCACAACACAAATAGCATACACAGGATACAGGAAAACCCCTAGCCAGGGTTAACTTTAAAAGATAAAGACAGACACCCATGATGGACCTTTAGGTTCGGGTGGAAATGTCATAGGAAAACACTAAGGACCAAAATATCCTCCTATTATCATATAATCCCGATGGGAAAAAATTAAGGATAGGTTTAAATTAAATGGAATTTATTAAAAACACAAAACTACATATCGGGGGGAACACACTCACACATGAAACTTTTTTATTAGTTTTTTCAATAGGGGGAGGGGGCATCTGTCTGGTGCCCCCCCCAAAAAAAAGATAAGCTCGTTGTCGTATATATATGTGGATTTACTTTTTCCTGCTTGTTCTTCAAAAGGTTAATTTTTCCTTTATATCACCTTTGTTTGAATTATTCACAGCACTTTCTTTTCCTTTTTTGTATTTGCATAAATTTGTTAGCAATCCATACTTTATTGAAATGGAACAAACAGGGGAAAACCCTAACCACCCCCCAGGGATCAGATCGAGATTAAATCTGTATTTCAAATGCACTGTTGAAGACCATATTCTGATGGCGCACCACCCAAAAGGGTGCCAATTGCTGGTATCAAATGCAGATACAACTCCTAAACAAATAGAGATTCTGGCAGCGTTGAAAGCCATGTCGGTTGACATGAGTAAAATTGCTGCATTGCAAAATGCTGGACCAAAGAGGTTCATGTTATACCCAAAAGATCAAGAGGTTCAAGTTCTAAACATTGACTCATTTATGGTTAGAGAGATAACAATGTTTGTCCATGACGCCCCTCCTATTGAAAGGGAGCTGGGCCCAAAAATGGTCGAGGTACACTTCCATGGCCTCCCATTTTCAATTGATACTATAGAGTTGGAAATGAAGCTCCATCAAAGATTCCAAGTAACTAGCAAAGGGCATAAATATGGGAACTATTGGGGCTTTGACGGAATAACCACTGCAGTAAGACTTATTAGAGTCGAAAAAGACCAAGCAGTCAAGATACCCCCGTATTTCTATGTGCTGGGATTTAGAGTACGCTCATGGTACAAAGGATGTGAGCAGGACAGAAAATGCACAAAATGTGGGGAAAGGGGTCACGGTCCTTGGGATTGCAAAAAAGTAGACACACCCAAGACTCCATATGCAGATGCTCTGCAAAATAAGACTAACACAAATGAGGGATGGGTCCAGGTGGGCAATAGGAAAGAGCCTGTGTCTCAGGTTATCTTGCCCACTTTCATACATATTAACCCCTTTGACACTCTTATAACTGAGGTAGAAGAAGTGGTGGAAGCTTTACCAGAGGGAAAAATGCCTAAACCCCAACAAACCTCAACCCCAACCAAAATTAGCAACAAAAAGACCAACAAGAAGAGGAAGGCGGAGAGCCTCTCTTCCTCTTCTGAGGCTTTAGATCCTTTAGAAGATAGTGTCATAGAGACACAAATTCCAACCATAGAATCATCCAAAACTAACAAAACACCTAAGAGAACTGAGGAATCGAACTCAGACTCAACTCCGGAAAAAGACCTAGACTGTAATATGGACACCCTCACCTCAATGGAAAACAATGGAACTCAACAAACCAATGTTTTTGAAAATACTCTTTATTCTAATGTCACCAGTGATTTCGATATACCTGTCAGTGACACTTTATCCGAGAACAATGACCCAGGCTCCCCTCAAACGGGGGAAGATACAACTAATAATTTATAAACAATAGTCACTAAATTCTAATCACTTAAATTGGTGGCCACCTGGGAGGGAAAAAAACAGAAATGGAGGAACAAAGCTTCCGTTTGCTGTCAATAAATGTTAATGGATTTAATCCAGAAAAAGTTAATAAGTTGACACAAATAAGGAAATTTGACTTACTATTCATACAAGAGACACACAATGGACTAACAGACGAACTCAAAGAACAACTTGAAAGAAAGCTGGATTGCATTATAATTCAAAGTGACTATGTAGGGAGGGATAAAGGAGGAGGGATTGCAATTTTGATAAAAAATAAAGTAGGAGTTAAATGGGAAAGAATAGAGGAGGGGGATTTTTTTAAAGGGAGACTTATTCATTTAAAAATAGAAAATTGTCATTTTTTAAACATATATATGCCAGCAGCTATTAATATGAAACGAGCCTTTGCAACACAACTTATGGAGTACTTGGATAACTATATAGGGGAAAATTTGATAATAGGTGGGGATTTTAACTGGGTGGAAAATGACATAGACAGAAATACAAAAATTACACGTTCTGACTTAGAGATTATGGACATAATGAAACTGATAATGGAATCATTAGATTTGGTCGACATATATAGACGGTTGAATTTACTAAGGGTGGAATACACTTATACACGAGGGAATACATCAAGTAGATTAGATACATTTTGGGGCACACTTTTTGGAACAAATAAATATATAAAATCAGGGATATTAGATTATCAAATTTCGGACCATAAACTAATTTATTTAGAAGTAGGGATAACTAAAAGAACAAAATGGGGTAGGGGATCATGGAAATTAAATATAAAAATCTTAAATACTGTGGAATTTATAGAAGAGATAAAAAGGGAAATAGAGGATTTTAAAAATAAAGGGAATAACGACATCATAGAAGAATGGGATAAACTTAAAGTTAAATTTAAAAAAATAGCAATTTATCATTCCAAATTAAGGGTTAGGAACTTTAAACTAGAAACAGAAGCTATAGAAAATTTAATAAAAACAACAACACAGAACACAAAAGAAACATTAGTATTAAGATTAGAAAAATTAAAGAAAGACTATCATAAAGGGAGGGAAATAAAAGCAGGTATATTTACAAACCTATATGAAACTGCAGGGGGTTTATATAAAAGGAAAGAATTAAGAAGAGGGGGGGGGGGGGAAAGAACACTAGAAAGATTAAATACGGGAAGGGAAATACTTGAAGACAAAACTCAAATACTGGATTACATACGGAATTACTATAAAGACCTATATACTTCAAAGAGAATAGCAGACGAAGATATAGAAACATACTTACGTGAGACAAATTGTGAGAAAATTACCTCAGAACATAGGAACAAATGTGAGGAATTTATATCACAAGACGAAATAATAGAGACAATAGGGAAATTAGGGAAAAATAAATCACCAGGGAGAGATGGACTTTCTGCGGAATTCTATCAAAAATTCCGTGGGGAGTTGTCACCAATTTTAGAGTGGTTATATAATAATATCGCACTTAGAAATAGTAAAATGTCTAACACAATGAGGGAGGGTATGATAACACTAATATATAAGGGAAAGGGAAATAGGGATGAAATAAAAAACTGGAGACCCATCTCACTCCTTAATGTAGATTATAAAATTGTTAGTAAAATCTTAACGGAAAGGGTCAAAAAGTGTCTTGACCCAATTATAAATATAAATCAAACAAGTGGGCCAAAAGGAAGAGATATACAAAATAACATTTTAAACATTAAAACTATAATTGATCACATTAATATAAATGGTACTACTAGTGCTATGGTACTAATTGATCAAGAGAAAGCCTTTGATCGACTTGAGCAGAACTATATATATAAATACACTAGAAAAATTTGGATTTGGAGAAAATTTCCAAAATTGGACCAAAATTCTGTATAATGATATAAACTCGATTGTACAGGTAAATGGAGCAAAAACGGAAAAATTTGAAATTCAAAGATCAGTGAGGCAAGGTTGCCCACTATCTATGCTATTATACGTAATAGCAATAGAAATTCTTAGTACCAAAGTTAGGAATAACTCAAAAATAGTAGGGATAAAAGTTCCAAACATCAAAGAAGAAGTTAAGATGTTACAACATGCTGATGATTGCACAAACTTTATCCAAGATGGAAAATCCTATATTGAACTAATAAAGGAATTTGAAAAATTTGGGAAAGTTTCAGGATCTAAGATAAATCCTGATAAAACTGAAATTTTATTAATAGGGAACTGGAGAGGTAAGAAACATGATCTGCCTGCTCTTCTTATTAAAGACAATATAAAAACATTAGGTATAAATTTTGGAAAAGACGAACTGAAAAACAATCTAAGAGAAATAAAAGAAAGTTTTAAGAAAAATTTGACAATCTGGGCACCATTGCCAATATGCTTAATGGAACGAGCACAGGTTGCAAAGAATTACATGTATGTGCACTTAAATTACAAATTAAAAACAGTAGACATAAAAAATGCAACACTAAAAAAAATAGATAACGATATTATTAAATACTTATGGGCTTTTAAAATACATTACACAAACAAAGATACTCTATACAGGGAGGGGAAGAGGGGAGGTCTAGGTCTCCCCCACCCCACCCTAATTAAATACACCAACATTTTAAATAGATTTAAGGAGATTCAAGTGGAGCCAAAAATAGCTTGGCAAGGGCTCTACATATATTATTTTGGTTTCTCTATGAAGCAGAGAAATGACATATATAGGAATAATAAATTAACAAAAATCTTAGATGTGCCAAGAAAATTAAGATCAATAAAAGATTTATTGTTTAAATATAGGGATGTTAAAGAATTTTGGGATACTGATACAAAATGCACATACAGATGGCTAGCACAAAACACAATAAATAAGGAAAAAAATAAGGTAGAACAAAAACACATGAATATTAACTGGGATAGGGCATGGGGAAACTGGGTCAAAATTCGATCCATTAAAATGAAAAGTACCTTGTTCAAATACATGCATGATGCATGGTTGACAGGGGAAATAGCAGTGCGACGGCATATGATCGCAGTGTCGCCAAAATGTCCACTATGCAAAAACTTTTCTTTTTCCAAAAAACATGTTATGACAGAATGTCTAACAAATATAACTGATAGAAACAAAATTGTGAATAACATTATACAAAATCAATTATATAGCAATATACAAATATTATATTTAGATGGCAAATTTCAAAAGATACTGTTAGACGAAATAACCTCATTTATAATTAGGAATATGATAGCATGCGGACCAATAAAAAATTATGGGGAAAATTTTAGATAAGGAGGGTTCAGGGAACTCAGGAGGAGAAAAGTACGAGCAATGAGAGCACGGGGCTATATCACATGGCGCTACGCGAAGTGGACAGGCCCGTGACAGAGTTTGGAATAAAGCTCACCTAGAGACATATCCACTATCAAAACAACTCACGGATTAGATAGGCTGTATAGTTTAGAATTGTTTCTTTTCCCAACAAAGCATGCTATCATATGAAATCACTGGTGATTTAATTGTTTACTCTGTGGAGATTTGTGAAAATCTACACAGAAAGCCCGTTTAAAGGGAAATATAAAATAATCTTTTGGAATGGAATAAGGAATTAATAATAAATAAATAAAGATCACAAAACAGATCGAAACGGGTGAAGTACAAACAATAATAAAAAAATTGTACGAATCCCATTTCGATCCAAGTGATCTAGTATATAAATAAGGAACTTACCAAACATGGAACATAATAGAACTAACATTAAAACAATAGATTGGTTTCAACCATTTTAAATTAAAACTAAGACACCATGTTTAGTACCAAATTCAAAATTTTTAAAGTAATTAAATACAATTTAAATATATATATATTGAAATAAATACCGTTTAGTGGTATTTATATGGTTAGAAAAACTGGGAAATATTTGACAAGAATGGCTATCCTTACAAAAACATACAGTATTCATATGAATACATATAGCAACATACACATAGCACAACACAAATAGCATACACAGGATACAGGAAAACCCCTAGCCAGGGTTAACTTTAAAAGATAAAGACAGACACCCATGATGGACCTTTAGGTTCGGGTGGAAATGTCATAGGAAAACACTAAGGACCAAAATATCCTCCTATTATCATATAATCCCGATGGGAAAAAATTAAGGATAGGTTTAAATTAAATGGAATTTATTAAAAACCACAAAAAACTACATATCGGGGGGAACACACTCACACATGAAACTTTTTTATTAGTTTTTTCAATAGGGGGAGGGGGCATCTGTCTGGTGCCCGCCAAAAAAAAAAAACAAAAAAAAAAAGATAACCTCGTCTTGCAAATCTCCAGCCAAAGGGGTGAGTGTTAAATTTACATTTCGTTTTATTGTGAATTTTATTCAGATTATCATTTCGTATAATGATGCTTTTATTGCAATTAAACGTGGAATATTTGGAATTACTAGTCACTTTTCGACTTTAAATGAAATATCGTAATCTACAGCTTAGATTATTTTTTAGACAACCATTATTAGTCTGGTTTTGTTTATTATAGCTGATTCCGTCGTTGATTCCGGAGATCTAATAACATCGTTGATTCCGTAGATCTGATAACATCTGACAATCACTTATTCCGTCGTTGATACCGTAGAAGTACATCACTGATAGCGCATCTAATAACATCGTTGATACCGTCTCTGATACCGTAGCTGCTAACGTAGTTGATACCATATCTGATACCGTTGCTGTTAACACATCTGATACCATCTTTTGATAAACGTCTTTGATATCGTCTGATTTGTTGTGGGACATCTATTGTTTGTTCTGGAACATCTCTGTATAAATATCTGAATGTGCTTGTGCCGTTAATTTGTGCAAACGGAATTGAAGTATCTGTCTGTGTGTCGAACTGTCTGTTCGTCAACATCTGTGTAACGTGTAAATATCCGGAAAGCTAGAAGTCCGAGTGTCGGAGCTGTCTTAGAGTTGTAAAACGTCCGGGTAGACATCTAGGGGAGTGAGGAACCGTTGGTTCTGGTAGATGTTGTATGCTGTCTGAACGTATAACTGTGGTGGATCCGTGTAGGGAAACGTCCGATAATAGTATTGGTCAACCCTCGGTTCTCGGGGAAACTGGGAGACGATTCAACTGTTGCTGAATCGTGCGGTTATACAGGGGAGACACATAGGTGTATTGAAATTGTGATATAATTTAATACATTGTTGTATTTGCATGCTTATGTCAGATCACAATAATATTTCAAGTGATCACATAGATATCAATAAAAGCTAGCAACTTGATTGAAAACAAGTATATGATCGTGCTAGTTATCGCAGTCCATCGTGCGATAGATAGTTTGTCGTTTGTGTTTATTTTTTTCGTAAATCATACTTGCATTTATTTAACTTTCGTGAAGGATCCCTGGATCTGTGTATAATCCAAGAGATCCCTTTACATCTGAGATTCCTTTTGTATTGTTATTTAATTTGTTCATGTATTGTGAATGGTTGTGAGTGTAATTGTGGGTTGAGTGCATGAGTTATTGTGTTGTTACATCTGTATTTTTTTCATTTATGATGTATTACATAAATTTATATTTTCTTTCACAAATTGTGTTTGTATTGTTCATTTAATCCACCCTCCTCTCGGTAACAATTCTGTTACAATGGTGTCAGAAGTGGGATCGTTGGATTAAGTGAACTGTCAATCATTTTTGTGAAGGTATACATTTAATGTTTATATTTGAGCGTGACCTTCTGTTAAGATAATACTCTAGTTGGAGTTTATTTTTGTTTAGTTTACCTAGGTCCGTGTGTCCAGTATAAACGTGTTTAAAGTATTGGTTTGGTTATATATCTATATTCATATTACAATTGTCATGTCATCCCTTAAGGACTTGGTTGCCTTAGGCAAAGATTTCGGATATGAAGGTGAAAGTCTAAGGAAATTTATTCAAGAAGAACAAGCCCGGGAAAGGGAAGAAAGGGTAAGAGAAAGGGAATTACATAGGGAATTAGAAAAGGAAAAGGGGGAGGCCGAAGAAAGGAAACGGGCATTAGAAAGGGAATCCGATGAAAGGAAACGGGAATTAGAAAGGGAATCCGATGAAAGGAAATGGGCCATTGAGAAGGAAAAGATAGAATTAGAGAAGCAGGCCCAAAGGGAAAAGATAGATTTAGAGAAGCAGGCCGCAAGGGAAAAGATAGAATTAGAGAAGCAGGCCGAAAAAGACAGGATAGAGTGGGAAAGGGAAGCGGATGAAAAGCGAATAGAGTTAGATAAACTAGCTAAAGTAGAAATGTTAGAGTTAGAAGAAAGAGCAAAACAACGGGATCATGAGCGTAAGGTAGAATTAGCGACATCTGGAAGAGAACACGATTCTGCCACTAACAAATTAAGGGGCCCCAAATTACCTCCCTTTGACGATGAAAAAGATAACATGGATAGTTATCTTCATCGGTTTGAGCGGTATGCCGAAAACCAGAAGTGGAGTCAAAATGACTGGGCATTGCATCTCAGTGCGCTATTAAAAGGTAAAGCACTGGATGTATACTCGCGACTTCCTAGGGACATAGACAAGGCTTGAATACAAAAGCAAATAAATCACTTTTCAGCACCCTGCTTTGAATTCATAATGAAGTTCTCATTTACAGTAATAGTTCTCAGCAATCGTGGATTAATTTTAATGTACCTAATGTTTTCTTTTAAAGGTTAATCATATATCTATATGAGCTAAGATAGTTGATACCTTAAGAGTCAGATGATGTGATTTTTCCAGAGGTCAATATTTGTCCACCCCGAGTCACCTTTTATTTCAAGACTATGCAGCTTTACTGATATAGTTCCATGTCATTACGAAGACAAAAGCAGATATTTCAAATAAGTGTGCAGTTACATTGCACAAGAGATATGTCGTTAACTTAGATTTGAACTTTGTATTCTAGGCGTCTCGGCCAATTGTCACCAACTAGTAGACAATATGTTTTTAAATAATGAAATGGGGTTGTTAACTATTTTAAGAATCAAATCAAAACCATTTATATTAACAACTTGTGTTTCTAATCTCTGTCGTACGAAGCGATCTGTTGAGTCCAATCTACTTTTCGGGAGTTACTCAATTTCAAAGGGAGTATTTCTGATTGACCTAAATAATTGAAGTTATTGCATCATCACACTGATTAAGTTAATTAAGACCAATTAGATGTTGTATTCATATTATGTGCTTTATAAACAGATTACAATAGAGAACAGTGTGTAATACAAGATCATGTCTACAATGACGTCGCTAGAGGGGTGCGAGGTGTCACCAAAATGAAAAATTGCAAATTTTACAGAGCACACACTGCTCGGTAAAGTAAGTTTAATGTAGAAAATAAATATAACTTAACGTTGTTTGAGTTTTTAAATACTTTTACCTTCTGACCTTGAGTTAATTTGTGTTTGTTCTTGTCATTTGTATACTGTGGACTTATTTTAAGAAGAAGAAATCCTTGGTGGAAGTCTGGAGGGGTGACACCATGAATTTACCGCACTGAGTGACACCAACCCTAGCGACGCCGCTGAGTGCCAAGTTTCATGATGAAAATCAAATGGTCGTCGAGACATGAAGTGTGAATACTAAAATCAATCAAGGGGAGATAACCCAAATAAACTTGACCGGACAACAAATCTTATATGGTGTACAGACTTGTGTCATGTCCTCTCTCTCTCTCTCTCTCTCTCTCTCTCTCTCTCTCTCTCTCTCTAATGGTGTGTGGTGTTGATTTTAATAAAGGACAGCATGAGAAATGGATTCATGTATTTATATAGGTATAAATAGTCTCCTCAAGAATATTTTACACATTCAAATGGCAAACTATTACGTGTCATTCATATCGCTATGATGTCTAAACTGTGACTGTTTAAAGTGATGTTTAGCACTGGGGCATCATGTTGTAGACATTTACCATCAAACCCCACCAATCACAATATCCTGGCACCAGGGCGACTAGTCCTAAAACTAACTTCGAAATACTGAGCGCATAGCGAGGCAATTTCTAGTACTATTTGAATAGGTCTTTGGTATGACGCGACCGGGAATCGAAACCGCGACCTCTTGTATCCGAGGTGGAGGCTATAATCTGAGAGTCACCGGAGTATCATAATCACAATGCATACCATGTTTCGAAGGTCATAATTTGTAATCAAACTTGGATAGACCTTTTGATACTCACCGGAAAGATAATATATTTATCCAGAAAGAATGTCTTGTTATGATACAAAACCAAACCAAATGTTATAAACATTTTTGAAAGAATTGTGAAGTAAACAAAAATGACAAACAGACAATATATAGCACAGCCTTCTGTTATTAAAACTCTCTAGTATATTACTGTAAACATTTTTATATATTAACAATGATATTTTGCTTAAATGGTAAAATACAAAAATACTAAATCCAAAGAGTTCAAAGTAGTATAAAGCACTGTATGCAACTTTCTCGACACGCCATGAAACTTGGAGTAATACATTGAATGGACAGAGAGTTATGCTTATAAAAAGTCCTTATTGAAAGAAAACTGTGTTTCAGTAAAATATATATCGACATAGCGATCGACATATTATCATGTAATTAACGACTCTTGTAATGATACCTGCGGTAAATACTTGATGTGAACAGTAATGGCAGTATTCTCTACGTGATGATTGCCAACATTCGAATGTTACGATATAATCAGTTTCTTCTATAATGGCATCTGTACCCAAATTTCACTTAGAAATGAATAAAACAACAAGTGCACGACATATGATTAGGTGACGTTGAAAATGTGATCAGTTTCTTCATTTTGGACAAAATGACGTCATCATTTAGTGTTTAGATGAGAGCGCTTGACATTAACACAATACATTACAAAGTCTTTTTAATAGTGTCGTTGTTATCATATTGCTATGCCGTTACTTTTTGCAGCCTCCTATCGGCCGATTGTAGTCACACCGCGCTGTTTTAGTAGAACGTATTCATTTTGAGATGATCTGGTAGATCGAAATGTTTGTTGCCCGTTCGCCCATTTTGAAATACAATGCACGATTGGCAAATGAAATTACCAGTATATATAAGACTTTACAACTATATATTCTGGTACGTTTGTCATAACGGATCATATTTTCCATTATTGTGTGAATGTACGTGATTTGAGGCACTAAGTTGTGTGTGTATTTCAGTCACGAAGTAAAGTTTGACACCGTATGGTGGTTTCGAAATGACTTACAGATTGCGATACGCAACATTGTCTGCTTTGTTTAGCGTAATATTTGCACGTGCCAGCCTTGCATACAAATGGAGCAAGTATTCAAAATTAAATGATTTCTACAAATTGAGCCCGTAAAGATTTTAAAGACATTAGTGTTAGAAAAATGAGAGAGGTAATTGATCTCAACATTTGAGAATGGAATTTCATCTATACAATTTTGATCTACACATTTTCTTATTCTATAATGTCTAGAGCCAAGACCTTGAATTATATATTTTCATTACATATGCCGACGAACGTACCTGACAATTTATGTTACTATGTTTGGACCCAATGAAGCGACTGATTTCAGAGATTAAAATTCATACTGTTTATAAACAAGCTGAATCTTGGTAGGAAATATGAATATGTCAAACAAAAATTTTAAACAATTGAGAAACACCCAAATGTTTTGAAGTTACTATAGTATTTCTATGCTAATAAATTGAGTATGCGCATTTGGTAAAACAAAATAGTTCTCTTTATATATCATCCTGACAAAACAAATATGGCAAAGTATGTGAAAAGTTTAAACGAGACTATAACATCCGTAAAAGACATTAGCTCGATAGTATTATGATAGTGGGGCATTGTAAAATTGCAGTAAATTTGCTCAAAATGACATCAAGTATCAAATGGCTGTAGCAGTGGACAGAGAGGACGGTGTTAATGATGTGGTACACTACTCTAACAGCATGCTTATATCATCACTAGATGGTGTTACACTCCAGGTCATTACAACTTTAGTTGTTCCGCAGCTAAGAGGAATTTCCTGCAATTACAGAAGGGATCCATTAGTTATTACTAATGAAAGTCACGGGACGAGACTTCCCTATCTTTGACATTATAATGCCTCACCTACACGACATAGACAATGGTGAAAACTCTCTATATACAACCGCCATGAATATCATATCTTTAATAAATTACCTAAAATGCTCATACCAGAATATTCTTTATGATACAAGCGAACCATCTACAAGTGGACCATGAGTGTCCTCTACCCTGGTCTATGATATGCCTGACATGAACAAGATAGCAGTATTTTTTAGACGTGATTGGTTTTTATCTTTTGCAGGTAAAATAGTCAATATTTGGCTAATATAGGATTAAATGATCATAATTGGGTATTTATTGATGTGTAAATTTTACCTAATCACTCACAAAGTAAAAAAAGTCCGAAGGACATTATGTTAACTTTGTGAGTGATTAGGTAAAATTTACACATCAATAAATACCCAACTATGATCATATAATCCTTATAATTAAAATTTCATCATTTCTATCGTCAAATTAACTTATTCCATCAATAATGCATTTGAATTTACGTAGCGCGTAGTTACCTTTCATTCGGCGTTTCACACCGCCCCATAATACATAACCTGTACAGAATCACACTAAGAAATTGACTACAGCCACGGTTACGTTTATTCATAAACTTCATCTTTTACATCATAGGCAATGGTTACCGTGGTTTTTAACACATTTTGTTTACTGACAACATTCTTGTTCAATTTTAGTCAGTCCCATCTGTTACGTCAGATGACCATGACCTTACATAATAACTGATACCGACTAAACAAGTGTGCTAAATTAAATTTCAATCAAACCTAAAATCATTATGAATTTTTTCAGTGAATACTTCCAATTTTTATGGAAATATGAACAAGATGATGCTATCCTTTACTATATAAAGGTAACAATGAAATAAATTCTATACAAGAGTAACATTTTATGTCATTCTCAGCAGCGTTATTACTTAACAAGACCCACTCGGTGATCTAGTGAGAAATGAAATGTGACTACTGTCACAGTTACGTTTATTCAGAAACTTGTAAAAAGTGTAAAAGTTATATTTATTTGCAGAATTATATATTTTACAGATGACAAAATCGTTTCACAATAACGTGTCTGCAATGTTTATTTATATTTCAAAAACCGAAAGTAGTCCCAGAAATTATCGAAGTGTAAACAATTTCTGATCAACATCACGTGACCGTTTACATCCAATCATATTACAGGAAATTCGTTTAATTCATAAAAATTGGAATTATAATTACATAACTTATTTTGTTGCATGTATGCTAATCTTGGAGCTGACTACATATACATAAAGCCTCCAGTCTATATATGGTATAGCTATAGTTACAAAAGCCCTATTCCAAAGCCAACTTGTGTTATGTTGTGAAGATTTATACATGTTATTCTTAACAGACTGTCAACATTTGACCAAAATTGTTCGGCATCCATTTGATTTCCTACATCAAACTAATACAGTTCATAAATGCTGCCCACATGTATGCATTTCCTTGGATAAAATGTGAGGCTATCACGGTACGAATTGTTTTTTCCATAGACCTCAATGCTAATGTTTTGTGAAATAAATATACTTTGTATCCTATGTCAGCATGCACGGAACACACTGTCATAGAGAACAATCTTAGATTGTCAATTTGACAAGGACAAAACCAGGTACTCCATTGCATTTAAGAGCGATAACTCTGTTTGAGCTATACATGACTAAGAGTTATCTAGTAACAGCAGACCCAGTGTCGCCCAGGTGTCCCACAATTTGTAAAAGAAAATCATAAAAATTACAAAATGTGATTTAGATTTGAATTAACTTAATTTCATATTTTGCCAAGAATTTTCACTTTCTTAAGCCTAACAAAGTACAACTCTTACATAATGTACAAATCACAGCTAGTGTTGTTGTTTATTTCTGAATGCAAGGTTCTCTACACGTTACGCCCACCTACCTGCAGTTGTACAATTAGTACCATTATACCAGATGGATGCATTTAGTTTAATCAATCAAGAACTGTGTTTTGTGGTATGTACTTATTAGAAGCCAAGCGGTTGAAATGACTCCTTCCTTGAATGTGCTTTTCACTTGTAAATAATTTTCCTACAACATTTTGGGAGGTGTGAATGGTAAATTTCCAAGGCCAGTTATTACTGCATTTATTGCAGATATCGCTCTATATACGTTAACCAGGGTTAGAATTTCTTTTTAAAATTACATTATAGAATTTCACCCTATGAAAAGATTTTACGACACTCTTCTTTGTTTAAAAAATCATTTTTTTATTGACAACGTATGGATTTGCTGCTACGGAAATATGTAACATATCACTGACTGGTATTTTCAAGTGAAGTCCAATGGTGAGGTTTTATTTTATCAGGTTCACAACGAAATCGCAGGCTAGAATTTTTAGACAGCCTGGCTAAGGCGTAACACGTTTCTTATAATGTGTAGTATGATGGGCTTATACACAGTGACATACTTTAGAAAAAAAAAGAGTGTGAGGAACTGAGAACAAATTTGTATTACAGACATTTAGGGGAATCATTCACTTATAAAGTTTATCAGGCTTTAAACCGTTTGTGTTTCTAATTAGTGGCAACGAGTTATAAACAATTGGAAGACAAGTGTGACCAAACAAATGCATGGATAGTTATGGCAAATGTCCTGTGTCTGACATGTTAGCAAATGGTCAATTGACAATTTTTCATGGATAGTTATGGGCAAATTTCCAGGTGTCTGACATGTTAGCAAATGGTCATTTGATAATTTTTCATGAATAAATATGAACAAATGTCCTGTACCTGTACTGTAAGCAAATGATCATTTTACAGTTTTTCATTGATACTTATGAGCAAATAACCTGTGTTTGACATATTACTAAATGTTCATTTGACAATTGTTCATGGAGAGTTATTGGAAAATCTCATGTGTCTAACATGTTAACAAATGGTCATTTGACAGTTTTTCATGGATAGTTATGGGCAAATGACCTGCCAAGTGCTGAAAAGCTTAGGTGTACAGTGATTGGTCACATAGTGACATATTGCCAGAATTATTAATGAATTGCAACTGTGTTGTGGTTTGTTTTGTGTTTGTTTGTTTGTTGTTGTTTTTTTTGGAGTGATGGGGGGGGGGGGGGTTGTCGCTGTCCATTTTAACTTTTCTGTTATCCAGATTTGGATGACAGGGACACTGTCAGCTTGTTTTGGGATTCTATGCGCAAGATAAAACAACTTTTATGACACAGTTGCACATACTAATCTTTAGAAATTTAGCAGCAAAGCATTATAAAAGTAAGGTTAACAAATATAGTTGGGGTACCACAGACTGAATTGGTGTACCATACAAATGAATTATTTTAGGTTTAAAACTAAATGCCTTGGAGAAACTTTATTTTCTTTCTTTTTTTTTTTTTGGTGTTCAATTGCTTAAAAGATATGCAGTTTGTTTACAGCACAAATATAATAAGTACCATTTGTGCTTGTTATGCAGATTTCACGGTGTTTTGTGAGTATTGCCTAAAAATTGTACAGAAGCAACATTTTATTCCAAGTCACCAATACAGCATTCTAATTGGAATATTTCTTTGATTTTAATTTTTTAATTTGTTTTTTAATAATAATTGGTTGTAGCTGGAATGCGGGACCTTTTGGTCATTGCATGTGACAACTATTTATATTACCAACACTACTGTTTTTATTTCATAATTACAATTTTGAAACATACATTTAAGTTTGAAATATAATTGTCAGAAATTGTGAATAAATTAAATAATATTTAATATATTAATCAACCCTTTACTGTTTTGTAGAAACGATTTAAAGTAACAACTGATGTAAGTGACCTCTGCTATGAGATGAGCGTCCACCTGTCATTTCCAACCAGAATTGTAATGCACGGATCAATTTGATTAAATAAAAACTCTGTTGTGAGGGACCACCTGCTGAACTTAGCCAGCGACCATGATGTTACAACCGTGCACTAATAATTTCAACACCTAGAAACTAAGTAATAATGGATGAACCTCCAACTTAAAAGAGAAACAGTTTAAGGCGGGAGAAAATATTTATTGTAACTGAAAGAAGTGCAAAAAGGATGACCACTCGCAAAAAATTGATAAAAGTCAGTAAAACAAATTTAGAATGTTATGAAGGAAAAGAAGTAATTCTGAAATAATTTCATATGCTTAAATATGTGATCTTCGATCGTAAATGTTATTTCATGTTTAACGATATAAGCAGATTTTTATTCCTATAAAATTTAGTTTTTAGATGAATGCATACATTTTATTAGCTAGAACTATTAAAAACGAATATAATATATGTACAGTGAGTGATATGTTTCTTGAAATTATTCTAAAACTGGACCTTGAACATTTTTGTACAAACCTGTTATGAGGGACTGCCTGTTTTGAAAGGCCGTGATTTGTTGGCAGAAAGGACAGTCTTTCATAACAGGTCTTACAGTATTAGTGAGCAGAGGTCATAGCGAGCATGTTATTTAAATTCAGTGCATTGGAATCTACAGCATATAACTTTGATTGACATTTATGTATAATAAAGTGCATTTTATACCAGTTATCATCATAAATTGTAGGTTCATTTCAAACAAGGTTTAAGCTAATCGTAAGAAAATTATTCACATCTGACAAACAGGAATCCATATTTTAGCAAAGGAATAAGCTCTTCGCAATTTTCTGGCACACATCTACTCCCTCTTTCTTTGTTTTTAGTTTTGGCCTGGTTTATTGTCGTGTTTCTTTTCATTTATATACGACGCACAGATTATATTAAACAGTGAAAATAAATACTTTTATAAAATGGATGTACACAAGATAAAGAAGACTGATTCTAGCCATTGTGTTCTTAGCAAGTGAAAATGATAAAGATATCTTGTACCAACGTGTATTGTTTTGTTTGGAAAAGTAGAACTTTAAATATTTGCAGTCGTAAAATCAGAATAACCAAGACTGGGAAAAAGGTCATCACTGACTCACATATTAAAATCAAACACAATCAGTACTGGACATATACAAACTTATCCAATGTTGTACAATTCTGGCATACACAATATTCGTGTGCCTATTTATTTTTTGTCTACATTATTTTCGAATTATTATCAATCGTTTGTTTATCATCGATACAAATGATCGTCGTCAGGCAATGTGTCTTCAGTATGACATGGATCACCAGGTCATAAGACAACATGTCTTTAGTATGACATGGATCACCAGGTCATACGGCAACATGTCTTCAGTATGTCATGGTTCATCTGGTCGTAAGGCAACATGTCTCAGTATGTCATGGTTCATCTATTCGTTGGGCAACGTGTCTTCAATATGTCATGGATCATTTGGTAGTAAGGAAAAGTGACTTCAGTATGACATAGATCACCAAGTCGTAAGGCAACATGTCTTCACTTTGTCTTGGTTCATCTGGTCGTAAGGCAAAGTGTCTTCAGTATGACACGGATCACCAGGTCATAAGACAATATGTCTTCAGTATGTCATGGTTCATCTGGTCGTAAGGCAAAGAATCGTTAGTATGGCACGTCACCTGGAATGTTCTGCGCGCTGTTTGTCGTCGATTGCCGATTACTTCCCACAAATCTGCACATCATATTCGGATATATATGGTGACCACGTTACCATGATGGAGACCATTTTTCAGATCAAGTTGTAATCAGACATGCTCAAAATTAGGAGTCTGGTTTCAAACTGGAGATTTGGTAAGCCTGTTATGATAATATCAGTATGGTGTAGGTATTCCCTATTGATTAACAAACAAAACCGTCCTTGTAATAGAATACATGTTTAAACAATTGCTAAATCTTAAAATATGCAATAACGGAATACAAATGGGATTCTGATGGCTATTATAATAGATAGCTTTGACAAGTTTGCTTTGGTTTTCTTTACATACAGCATTACCTTCTAAACACATTTGCTCCATTAGCCATAGTCAACTGTTATTCATATGTTTGTGAAACGTGCTCTAGAACAATCTGCACTCCTGCAGGTTCCATTTAGCAATCATGGTTATACAGGATTACATAAAAGCCTGTATTAATTATGCAGGGTTTATCGGGCTATTTATAAGAGTATATATATATATATATATATATATATATATATATATATATATATATATATATATATATTGGATATTCATTACTAGGAATATAACAACTTAATTAGTGCGGGGTTTTCTTGAATACTTTTGGGAATTTGACTCTTAAAACCGTAGTTTTTTCCATATTTTCATTAGTTTTCCATGGAAATAAAGTATTAGTTAAATTTAAAAAACGTTTGTAGTTTTCACTCTCTCTTTGGTACAGTTTGTTAGAATCTAAACACGTAAAATGTGGAAATTGCACTTAAAAACATTGAATATAGTATAGTTGTTTCTGAATAAAAATGATGACAATCTGATTTTCATCATGGTTGTCAAAGCAGCCATTTTGAAAATGTTGTTAGTATTATGCTCCCTGAATAGATCGTCATATCGTATGGAGTAGGAGGGCACAAACAATGACTCGCAGCCTGGATCTGGACCTTGAACGTGTTCTGTCCGGCATATTACAACAACACAAATCTTGCCCGAGAACAGTAATTTTATTAAATAAATTAGTGTTTGCAGCTCTCAAGTGGTCTTGGAAAAAGCAATCTTGTCCTTGGCCGAAAAGGAACTAAATTACTTCTGATGCCAACTTGATTTAAATAAACATGTTGTCAATCGAATGTTCTATTAAGTATTGTAATAAAAAGACACCATCTTGAAAATATGGTTGTCGCTCATCTTCCTGAATGGAAAGTCATATTGATATTGCGTCCTTTATGAAAGACATTACATGGTGTCAGGATGGTCTTAAAAATACTAATCATAATAATAATGAGGACTTTGTATAGCGCCTAATCTTTAGAAGCTCTAATCGCTTTACAACATCTATAATGATGACTACGCAACAGAAAAACAAATAACAGAAACCATGAAATTGGAAAACATAAAAACCTGGTGAAAACATATAAAATACAAAACATTATTAGGTCTCCTAGTTTGTTCCTGTATTGTAACAGCATTTTTAAAAGTGACCACTGTGTCTTTGTGTCTAAGTTCAATGGGCAATTCATCCACATCTCCGGGCCCTGATATGCAAAAGAACGTTGTCAATATGACTTCGTTTTCACAGTGGGAACAATGAATATACGATTGTCAGAAGAGAACCTTAAGTATCTTGCTGGTGTATACACTTGGGTGAGGCTGGATAGGTATGTTGGACTATAGTCTGTAAGCAAACCATAGCACATAGAACAAATTGTGTATGGTATAGAGCAGTGGTGATGTGTGCTCTGATCGTGCTACTCTTAAGATGATCGAGCAGCTGTGTTCTGAACTTCTTGAAGTTTCTGGAGTAGATATTGTGACGAACTCGACAAAATTGAGTTACAGTAGTCCATTCTTGGAAGTACAGATGAACACACAAATGGTTTACTGGCATCAACTGAAAGATATTTGCGAATGGAACGTATGCGTCTCGGCAAAAGATATGCAACCTTGTATATGTAACTGACATATTGATGCAATGAGAGAGTTCTGTCTAGAGTAACACCCAGGTTTCATACTGACAATTTAATGTTTTTGTTGCTGATATTTATTGTCTGAGGTAATGGATGTGAATGAAATGGTCTCAGTTGTGTCATCATTCAGCTGCAGCTGGTTACATGTCATCCATGATTTCACATCAGAAATGCACCTCTCTCTCTCTCTCTCTGCTTCATGGATGGTAGCATTATATTCAGTTGCGTAGCTAGACTTGTATTTGTGGGTGTCATCAGCGTACAATTGCTAAGACACTGTGTGATGATTTATGACACTTGAGAGTGGATAAGTGTATAGAAATAAGAGAACAGACCCCGGTGGAACACCAAAATATAGATCAACTGGGCTGGAATTTATTCCATTTACAGATACAATTTGTGTCCTGTTGACTAAGTAGGACTTTAACCACTTTAAGGCTATATTCTGAATGCCCTATACATGATGGAGAAGGTGAAGTCATATACCATGGTCTATTGTGTCAAATGCTGCAGACAAATCAAGGACGGTGAGAACTAATCTCTCCACTATCCAAAGCAGAGAGACTGTCATTAAATACTTTCAGAAGAGTAGTTTCAGTACTGTAGCAAGGGCTATATGCAGACGGTACATTGCTAAAAAGACTGTTTGAATTCAAATGAGATACAAGTTAGGGTATAACAAACTTTTCTAAGAATTTTTTTATGAATGGGAATTATAATCTGGGCGGTAATTGTTTTAATCATTATTGTCAAGTATTGTCTTTTTCAGCAGAGGCTTTACGATGGCAAATTTGAAAAATGATGGGAATCCCCCGATGAGAGAGATATATTAATAACATCATTTACTGAAGGCAAGATTTGGTCTAAGCACTCAAGCATCAATGATGTTGGAATTGGATCAAGTTTGGTGCACTTTTCATGACGATTGTCCGTACTAGATCAATAGAGACAGGTTCAAATGCTTCTAATGTTTTGTTCCTGAAATTCTGTATCATAACTGTATAGTGATGAATCAGTTAAAATTGTCTTGTCAAACGAATCTCAAATGGTTTGTACTTTTCCCATGAAGAAATTTGTAAATAGGTCTGGAAGGTCTATTGGATAGAAGGTAATTGGAAGTGGTTTACATTTGTTCCTTGACATTAGTTATAAAGCATATCATAATAACCGTTTTATGATATGTTGTAGGTTTTAAATCAACTTCTGCCGACATCTTTTTATTTTCTTGGTTATTTGACATCCCATTCAACGTCCAAATTTCGTCAGGCAATTACTGAAAGAAAATAGTGATGTACGTACACTTAAATTATACTAATTAACTCGTATAACTCTTTATGTTTTAATAAATATTAATTAGTGTGATTCAGTATCTTATTTTTGCTTTGGATTGGAATTAATGTTTTACACAGTAGTAGTAGGTAGTTGTTGTTGTTTTTATATCAGTAACATCAGCAGAAAATACTTGCATTCTATGCAATTAAATACCAATTTTGCCAAGTATGAAAATGTATGTCGAGTAGGTCAGCGTTTTAAGTGTAGAACAAGAGCAATTCTTAGTTGATACATTCAATCTAACACGTGCTATATGGAATCCTGATTGCTATGTAAAAGACGGCCAGTTAAATGCATGCCTTTCTCATATAGATATTGCTAATATAGTTCCACAATTCTTTTCTAATATTATACTTTTTATAATGTCCCCAAGCGACTGGCAAAATATGTTAGCCATAAAATTCAACGTTAGGTCTTAAACAGAAACGAGAACATCATATGCAGAAACTACAAGTACTTTGATGAGAAACGTTTCCTTGATGATGTGATATAGTACCTGTCCATGTCATTGACCTGTTTGATATATTGAGAATAAATACTGGGAACATGAAAAACTGCTGCTTATTATTATTTATATGTTGTAAGAAAGCATAAACTCCATACAAAAGACTCAATTTCCAACATGAACGTTGACTGTAGAAAGGCCATATGTAAAAGGTGCATGGCGCATAACAAATTTAGGAGATTTAATGCTGAACGGTTCTGGGAGGTTTACAAAAGAAAACGAAACATAAGTTTGTCCCCAAACTTAGAAAACAAGATATCAGATTATATTTATTTGAGAAGTGCAGTGGTATCCGAAAATCTAAAGACTCTTGGCCAACCGTTAAACACTTTTAATCATCCAAAAATTAAAGTTGAGAATGTAACATTCCCCTATTTGTAGGAAATACGATAATTACTGACCAGACAAATATGTTTGAAGTTTTCATTATATTCTACACAAACATTGCCAAAGCCATATGGTTATATAAACTCATAGATACGTCCCCCTAGCATACAAGCTATTCATGAAAACTAACCTCCTGAAAAATACCCAACTCTTCAAACTGAAACATGCACGGCCATCAACATTTCAAGCAATAATGACCAGCCTTGATACAAAGAAATCTAAAGGTGTTGACAACATTAAACCTAAACTGTGCAAATTATACACACACGTTTATGCTCAGAAATCAGCCAACATTGTCATACCTGTATAGACAAAGTAACATTTCCTGATCGTCTGAAAGAAGCACAGGTAACCACAATTAACATAAAAGATCAGACCCCATGGATAAGGCCAACTTGCAGAAAGCATTCCTTGTACATCACACTTTCAAATTTTTAAAAGGCAACAACGTAACCAGATACATTTGCAGTTCGAGAATATTTTCATAGCTTTCTAGCTGCCTTTACGAAAGGATATGCATATCAGACAACTCTATTTAAACTAGTGGAGGACTTGAGGGCGATGTCTCCAATGTGGGAGCAATGCTTATTGACCAATCCAAGGCTTTTGAAAGTCTTCTGCATAACCTCATCATAGAAATATTCAAAGCCTAAAACATTGCAATAAACTCAATCAGATGCAATGCAAATAAATCCACGTAAAATCATCTAAGATCGGACTTAAAGCAAAGATAACATTAAACATCGTACAACATCGGGATCACTATTTATCTATCTAGACATGCCATATTATATCAAATTTTAACTACTGCTCCTTATCTAAAATTTCTGTAGCAAACATAACGATGACGAAAAATAGGAATTAAAATATAGAACACTAAAATCTTATATCTGATGATTGTGCTGCTATGAAAGACAAGTCTTCCAGCTCATCATATTAGTAGATTTAGATATATGGCAATATAAGTTAACACGATATTTCATAAAATTACGCCTAATTACTTGAGTGATCTGGTGTCGCGGGGTTCCTTAAAGGCATGGGACCCATATGTTGGTGACTACTCTGCTTTTGTGGTATTCCGGCACCGACATTATATCTATATATTTATCGTTCAATACGATTTAAGCTTTAGAGCTACCAACGTCATTAAGACAGCTTAAATCCTGCCACCATAATGGCTATTATATACAAGCACCGTTTCGTATTTTAAATTCTGGTACCATAAGTTCTCCTATTGTGATAGTTTTAACCAACGAAGACATTCATTTATATTTGTTAAACTATTGTTTATCTTTTAATCAACTGTACCCACTGACATTGTGCAAGTTCTGAAACAATAAAATCTTAATATTCCATATCAAATTGTTCAGTCGACTTCTCAAAACCAGTTTAAAAAATTTATGTAAAATCGTGTGTCCAGTTTTGTACATAAAACCTGTTGTAATCTACTATAACTTAAACTCCAGCAAGGAACAAATTTTAATACGTATTAATTATTTTGTTCCAAACTGAGTTGATACGGACATCTAGAAGAAATTGCATGCTCTTTGAAATGGCCCCTCCCCATACTCAGCCCCACTCCCTTGGTGTGACCTTATTAGAGCCTACTGTATTACCCCAATTTCTTTCCATCTCAAGATATATTTGATGTTGTGTGACATACCCGAGGGGCCCCGAGTGGCCGAGTGATCTAGAGCGCTTTCCGTTACGGATCACTGCCGTCTCACCTCTGTCTGCGTGGGTTCGAGTCTAAGATTCAGCTAATGTAGTTATGTGAGAAAGCTTGCCAGTAGCTTCTCGTGGGTCGGTGGTTCTTTCCGGGGGTTTTCCCGCATTCTTCCTCCACCAATAATACTGGCCGCCATGTATAACCTATCGTGTGCTGAAAAATGGCGTTAGACCCTAAAGCAACAACATATCCTACGCACACAGCCATCGTCAAAACGAGCACAATATTTGTCATTTACAAACGTATCGGTCAGTTTTTGACTATAAGAAACACGATGAGACTTTCGTGCTTAGAAGGAACTAAATAAATGTCATCTCTGTATACAAACACATGTCAGAAATACTTTCCACTGATCTCCAGAACCGAGATGACTTCGAATCTCTAGTACAGAATGTGATCTTCATTACATTATATTTTTTGACATGTATAATATATGAGAAAGACTTGATATCAAATGAAAATGTCACTAAAATTCGATGATAGGTAATGAATTTGCAGAAATTAGACTGCAACTGCATATTCCTCGAAACCGTTTAGGTGTATCCCAACACTGCATAAGGACAGACACTTGTGTGTTACCTGAGTAAATAAAGTCATCTTTATAATAAAACTGATCATGGTTCCACTTAAACTTTGAAATTGTCCCAATTTTATTATCATGGACAATGTTGGTGGTGTAGCACGAATTTTGCACCGTGTCTACAAAGGTGTACAATTGTTATTAGGGCTACGAAATTAGGGACTCAGATCATTAAAAATGATTGTCCTACGGGCATACACAACACTTTAGGAAACGCTGGAACTTTCGTTGTGTTGATTTAAACATCATTATGCATATTATAGGCGAAATATTATGCAGAATTTTTTCCATAAAGAACGAGTTCGTTAACATAGCATTTTGTACGCAAAATACATAGATACAAAAGAGGGCGTTAACTCTTCTTGAAACCAATGTCACAGTGCTTGCACGCAACAATACATACATACATACATACATACATACATACATACATACATACATACATACATACATACGTACGTACGTACGTACGTACGTACGTACGTACGTACGTACGTACGTGCGTGCGTGCGTGCGTGCGTGCGTGCGTGCGTGCGCGCGTGCGTGCGTGCACACACACACACACACATACATACATACTGTCACGGAATTGTATAAACCCTTTTATTTATTTATTAAATTCATGTACTCGAGTTTCTTTTTGGCGTACAACGATAGCCCATGGTGATTAATGTATATAGTTTCGTATTTCAAAATAGTGCGCTCAGTCAATACTATGCCGCATGTGCAAGAACGTGACGCTTCTCTACGTGCAACCGCAGAGAAAGCATTATTGGGTACCGTGAGGACGTATAACAACGGAGGTACCTCTAAATTTATATTTCGAAACATTTCATGTATAGAGAAACCTACTTGATGGTAGGAAGTTCCTGCAGATAGTTGTTCCCCAGAAAGTTAGGTCACACAAACTCGGGGTGCTGCATAAGTGGAGTAGGGGTGGCTATTTAAGTACGAATAAAACAACGGTTAAGGTATTAATTGAATTATATTGGCCTGGTGTTAACAGCGAAGTAGCGCGGTTTTGTCGCTCGTGCGATTTTTGTCAGAAGACGGTCACTAAAGAAAGAGTAAATAGAGTACTGTTTGGTCAAGGAAAAAAAGACGGGACCAACTGTTTTTTCTGTTGACATTAGGCAGTTGAACAAAACCGTGTTCGATGCAGAACTAATCCCAGACATGGAAAATGTTTTTTCAAAGTTGGCAGGTCATACAATACATTTCCAAATAAGACCCTACCAAGGGATGTTGGCAGATGCCAATCGCTGATAATGTTCGCGAGTTAATGGCATTCGCGACTCCCAAAGGTCTTTATCAGTTGAACGTTATAGCTTACGGTTTACTCAACGCCGGTGCGTAGTTTGTTCATCTAATGTTCAAACTGTTAAAATGTATGGAAGGACGACAGTTTCGAGGATGATATTCTTGTTTATATACATACATGGGATGAGCATGTTAAGGTAATAAGGGATATGTTCAATAGACTTCACACTGAAAATAATACAGCTAGGCCCACTAAGTGTAACATAGGGTGTTATAGCCTAGAATGATTGGGACATCTTATTAGTGGAATAGGTCAGTTAAAAACTCACCCAGATAAAGTAGGACATTTGTTTGTTATGTTACATACATACATGCATACATTCATACGTACTTACGTACGTACGTATGTACGTACGTACGTGCGTTCATGCGTGCGTGCGTACGTTCCCTGGCCGAATTATACCAATGACTTACAATAATGGTACTAATAGATGCCTGGCTTGGCGCTCAGCATTAAGAGGTTAGTGTTAGGACCGGTCGGCCCGGTGTCAGGATAATGTGACTGGGTGGGACATCATCCTATATGTATGCGGCATGATACCCCAGTGCTAGACATCACTACAAACTGTCTCACTGCAAAAATTATAGCTATAGGACTGAACAAATGTTAATGCTACGTTCAAATACCTAATCACACACACACACACACACACACACACACACACACACACACACACAGAGTATACGCAATATATACAATTTAGAAGGAACTACATTTCTAAGTGAACACTTGTGAGAGAGAGAGAGAGAGAGAGAGAGAGAGAGAGAGAGAGAGAGAGAGAGAGATTTTGCCAATAGATAACTCATACAGTAAGTACATTATCAAGACGAAACGCAATATGCATATACCTATTGCACCAGGAGTTTAGTTGGGATTCCTAACTTTTGTTTCGATATAAGTACGAACCTAGAATAATAGTGAAATAGGGGTGGACACGATATAAGCAGATCCTGTAACGCGCGCGCGCGCGTGTGTGTGTGTGTGTGTGTGTGTGTGTGTCCAATGATAGTTTGTACGTGTTGCCGGTAATTCTCTGGCAATGACGAAAACCGGTACACGTTTTATACATTTCGTCCCGGTTCTAAATTTTGTTTCAACAATACACTAATTATAGTACCGATAAAATATTTAAGGAATTTATGTGTCCTGTTTGTAGAGCAGTAACAATGCCTGCAAATAAAGAAAAACCGGTTGAAGAATGGGCTTCTTTATATCCTCACAGTCCATTTCCGTTAGTGGGAAAATCGAAAGTAGAACGGACCTGCGAAGTGTGTTCGAGTCCGTCAGACGGCTCTAGAAACCTTGCTGAGAAATTCTGTATTGTATGTGACGAGTTTATGTGTGGAAATTGTGCCATATGTCATCAAAAAATGAAGATGGGTAAAAGCCATCAAATGATTTCTATAGAAGAATTTGCAAATAATCCACAAACCCGCATGCGATTGAGAGAGGGATTTGGGTGTCCTGAACATGATAATGACGACATCAGGTTTTACTGCAGGAGCCACGAGAATGCCTGTTGCGCTACGTGTTCATTTCTTCACCATAAAACGTGTGAGGATGTTCTTGAGCTGAAACATCATCTTCCAGATCTGCTGAAGGGGATGAATCCACAGAAAATAATTGAAAAAATGCGGAAATTAGAGGATCATCTGAAGAATTTTATGAAAATGAATGAAGAAAATATAGACATTGTGGAGTCGCATGTAAACAATATTTCTGCAGAGATCGGAGATATTAGAAAGAAACTGAATGATTTGATTGATGATATTGAGAAGATGGTGAAGCTTGAGGGAAATCGAATTTACAAGGAGTGGTTGATCAGAAAACAGGAACAGAATCATCAATGCCAGTCCTTGGTAAGTGCCATCATTAATTCCCAAGCACTTTTAGACACAGTTGATCAGTATGGGTCAGATACACAAAAGTTTATGGTTACTAGAAAGACGACGAAGCAGCTACAGTGTTACAGTGATCAGATTCGAGAAAAGTTTGAAATAGTGGATAACATCATAATAAGACTTGAACTCGATAACAACATGAAAGCAGTACTTTCTAAAGATGCAGTATGTTTGGTAACAATAGTTTATGAAGAGGTGGATAAGGATTTTCAATGCACCAGCATAATGATACCTCTTGAAAATCGAAGTGTGGAGCTTTCTGAAGTTATTGACATTCAGTGTGTAAGTACAAATGAACTATATTATTTTGGTATAGTCCAATTACCTGACGGATACATTGTCCTGGCAGACTCCAGTAACATGACATGCTGTCTGTATGATACATCATATAACCTTATCACGAGCCACACATTGACGGGAAATCCTTATGGCATGTGTGTCATTGACGACAATGAAGTTGCTATAGCAATGCCTCATAAGAAAACCGTCCAGTTTCTCTCCATTAGAGACCACTCCATTAGAAACACAGACACATTAACAACCAAGTATAAATGCTGCGGTATTGATGCAGTCAGCGTGGAGGAGATCGTTGCATCTGGTCCATGTGGCGATACTTATAGTTGCATGTGTTACTGGAGCCTTATCACTAGAAATGGAAATGTTAAGCTTCACCATAAATTTGAATGTCAACGGACAAGTAACGCTTACGCTGCACTAGATATGTCCATGTCACGAATCTACATATCAGTTAGTGGCAGCAATGCAGTGTACTGTTTTGGTCTGACAGATGGAAAACGATATTTTGTCTATTCATCCAATGACCTGGTGTTCCCACTAGGTGTATCAGTGGATAGAGAGGATAATATCTATGTTGTGGGATACAGCTCTAACAACATTCATAAATTATCATCCAATGGTGATACACTACAGGTCATTAAATCAGGTGTTCCTCAGAATCCAAGAGGAATTTCCTTCGATTACAGCAGCCATCATTTTGTTATCACCAATGGAAGTCATGCGAATAGGAAACTTCACTACTTTGTATACAAATAATACAATTTCTTCTGAAAGATACAGAGATGATTACAGGACTATGTAATATGCATATTAGTGTGAAAACAATGCATCAGAGTATTACATGTGTGAATATTGTATGACATAAAAAGTATTGTGTGACTCGTTAATGATATAAATAATGGGAAATAAACTTATGTTAAATTTATTAATCACTAATCGAAGTGAAATGAGTAGGAATCTTCATTGTGTACGTTGTACACATTAGTATACATCATCGTAATAAGAAATAAGTTGGCAAGACATTTTCATGCACAGGAATATAAACTGAAAACATGAATTAAACTTCATTTTCAAATTGAAACTATTTGTATGACTCAATAGATTGTGACACGCCTGTAATACTATGACCAAAATATTATTCCAGTCAAATTGTAGATACCTCACTTTCATTGCTAAACGTCACACAGCTTCAATTCATTGTCACGGTAAAGTGTCGTCAAACATTGCATACAACGGTTAGCTGGAAATGTTTTGAATTAAAAGAAAAATTATAATGTGTATGCGATAGTAATACAAGAGTCGACATATGTGTCCCGATTTGTCTGCTTTATGCGTGTGGTGAACGCATATGTTATTTTAAAAGACTATTTGCTCATGAATCATGTGATGTATAGATAGCACCATCAGTGAATATGACTAATCTAGGTACAATCGGAATATCTTTTTGTCGTTGATGAGATTGCATATATCAGCGGTTCTCAACCTGTGGGTCGCGACCCCGTCAAGCGTCGAACAACGATTTGCCAGGGGTCGCTTACGACCATCGGAAATATACATTTTTACAGTTATGAACGAAAATAATTTTACGGTTGGGTCGCCACAACATTTGGAATTGCATTAAAAGGGTCGCGGCACTAGAAAGGTTGAGAACCGCTGGCATATATAGAGAGGTCGACTAATACCCCATTAAACTTGCTCTTTTTGTTTGTTGCATATTGAGGGTTATCTCTCCTACACGTCTACGATCAAATAAATATTTTATTTTATTTTAACTTCCTCCCTTTTTATTTTGTTTTGTTGTTCAATCCATAATGGGTTTATGTTTGTTTTGTTTGTTTTGATTATGATTTTAACGTAGCTTTAACTATTTTTCAGTCATATCGCTACGATTTCTACAGTGAGGCAGTTTATAGTGATGTCTAGCACTGGGGGATCGTACCGCTGATATGTAGCATGATGTCCCACCCAGTCACATTATCCTGACACCAGGCCGCCCAGTCCTAACACTAACCTCTTAATGCTGAGCGCCAAGCAAGGCATCTGTTGCAACCATTTGTTTAAGTCATTGGTATGACTCGGTTAGGGATCGAACCCAAGACCTTCCGCGGCGAGCGCTCTAACCACTAGGCCACCGGAGCGGTTTAAAATTCACTTATGTAAATACCGAATAACTGGGGAAAAAGAAAACAACAATATCACATAATAAGGTTTCTAATATACGTAACTGTTATGAAAATGGTGTTAACAACACCATGCTGGTCGATCTTATTGTCCACAAGAAGACTGCATATAAATAGCACAATTAGCTAAATGATGATAACATAATTGCCAGACTAACTAATATTGAATTTCAACAAAATCACCTTAATTTAATACTAGTCTCTTACTTTATTATAGATCAGTTCTCTGATAACAATAACAAACAAATTAAGCAAAACGAGAAACTGTAAGCTTCTAGTTATGTCATTCCCCATAATTTAGTTTTGATACTGATTGTTCCTCTGCCACATTGCGTACATCGAAGCGGTATGGCTAAATTTCTTATAGTTACGTTACGGAGCGGAGTAGGTATAACGATACCAATTGTACAACCCAAGGTGGGCGGAGCTTAATATATAGGGAACATTACATTAATAAATAAACAGCACTAGATGTGATTGCTGCATTATATAAGAGTTGTACTTTCTGTTAGGCTATGAAAACAAGTTAAGTTTCTTGAGAACATGTGAGATGATGTTAATCCATATCTAGATCGTATTTTGTATTTTTTGTATGATTTATTAATATGAGTGAAAATATCTATCTTGTGGCTATATTACTCTTGCCCGTCTAGTTCCAGTAGAGTTATCTCTCTTAATTGCAATGGAGTGCGGGAGTGCCTGGTTTTGTCCTTGTTAAATTGACAATCTAACAATGTTCTCTGTGCCAGTGAGTGACATGCATAAAGTAGGATAGAAAGTATATTTAGTTCACAAAAAATTATCACTGAGGTCTAAGGAAACACTATTGGTACCGTGATACCAGTAGTTTGCTGGCACCGTGCATAATAGTGCACTGTCAGTGTTAGTACTTTAGGAACACCTTATATTCAAGTCTTCCTTTGCTGACAAAGTTTGCATTTATACAATATTGATACATTTTAGCAACACATTTACAAACTTTGTATTAGAAAAGTACCGTACAGGCGGAGATTTATATCGGGTGGACTCAGATTTAGACGGATATTGAGGCATGTCGCATGCAGATACGGCCGCTAATCCATATGTCAAAACATTGATATATATATATATATATATATATATATATATATATATATATATATATATATATATATATATATATATATATATATATATATACATACATGTACTTTTTAAAAGATTTCGGACTGTAAACGAGTCATAATTAACTTACGTATGGAATACCAAACCAAGTGAGGTCAGGGATTATGTAAGCTGAACAGTGCTCACCTACTTGACAAGGATTATATGGACACTGTTCAACATCATTTGAACGATTTTATTAAAATTAAACAACCAGATATTTCAGTAAAATGGGAGAGGATAAAAAAGCTAATTTAAATGTTATCTAAATAGTACGGCACAAACAAGAAATATTCATAAAGGATGGATTCAACATTATTACAAAGAAAGACAAAAGAAAGGAGGAGTGAAAACTAATGTTAAAACAAATATAGAAGAGGAATTTGATAAATACAGCGTAATATTACAGGATGCATACAAATTAGAGACGGAAAATTGAACGAGGTTTATTTGATTAAGATTTTTAACGAATCTTTAACAATTTTTCAATCATATCGCTACAATGTCTGCACTGGGGCATTTTATAGTGATGACTAGCACTGGAGCATCATGCAGCAGACGTGTAGCATGATGTCCCACCCAGTCACATTATCCTGACACCAGGCCGACCAGTCCTAACACTAATCTCTTAATGCTGATCGCCAAGCGAGGCAGCTGTTAGTACCATTTTTGTAAGTCTTTGGTAGAGGTGAAGAGATTTATATGATATTAGAACTGAAAAGAGGAAAATATAAAAAGATAGACAAATTAAAGATAAATGCCAAAGTGTTACCTATAAAAATGACATTTTGATAGAAGTTCACAAATATAAGAATTTATTCACATCTCAAAACTCAAAACATTGATCCTAATATTTTGGACCAACATCAATAACACCAAACTAAGTTAAATTACAAACGGACGGAACATTTTAAATTACACTTACGACTGATTCCATCATTGATTTGATTATAAAAATGGGGAAAACTCTTAAAATGGTTACGAGATAATGCATTCACAGTACATTCCAAAACGTGCTGGATTCGAGGATTCAAATTCTTTTGAACATTTCCGAAACTTGATTTCCATAGTAATAGCTTCTGAATTGCTTTAGTTCTAGCATAGCTTTGAAGCACAATCGATGAGTAAGTAATACATGCGTTCAAGAATTGTATATGTAATTACCATATAGTGTTTGGACTTACTTTGATTTCAATTGAGAGGTTGTGAATGTGCAAGCCGGAATTTGATACTTTAAAGATGGCAGCCACCTGAGATATTTGTTGTTTTGGACACCGACTTTATATTTCAGCATCTAAATTATTTTCAGTAGGTTCTGTTGATAATTAAACGCCTTTTGCTGACTTTAATTTCTGCTTCAGCGTAGACTACATAGTTTAATTTCGAGTATAGGATGCAACCAAACATTTTAAATATTATTTTATGACTGATTAAAGTTTACAGAAATAAAAATTCACAAACAAAATCCTATTATATCAACTTACCACGAAAAATGAGTGAGAATACACTAGCTATCGGCATTATTTTCTATCCAGTGAATGCGAGATGTTAATTGTCTTATTATCGTAGATCTTCCCAGCCCTCCCCTTCCCCGACCCCATCCTGTCTTGTTTGTTTGTTTGTTTGATTAGGATTTTTAACGTAGCTTTAACAATTTTTCAGTCATATCGCTACGATGTCTGCTGTGAGGCAGTGTATAGTGATGTCTAGCACTGAGGCATCATGCCGCAGACATGTAGCATGATGTCCCACCCAGTCACATTATCCTGTCACCAGGCCGACAAGTCTTAACACTAACCTCTTAATGCTGAGCGTCAAGCGAGGCAGCTGTTAGTACCATTTTTGTAAGTCTTTGGTATGACTCGGCCGGGGATCGAACCCACGACCTCCCGCTTCCGCGGCGAACGCTCTAACCACTAGGCCACCGGAGCGGTCCATCCTGTCTTGTAATATTAAGGAACCTGTGTCACAAGACGTCCCTGGATTATATCCGTCAGAATCATTTAATTAGATCGTTTATGTCTCACTCACAAAACTGATATTTTTTCTATAATACAATACGTATAAAAAGAGGATTCTCTGGAAACAAAGCCTCAAACAAGTTAATAGCAGACGTAATTGTCTTGACTCGGTTCATTAGAACATGATGTCTTATTTTGTATTTTTACAGTATTAAAACAGGACCAAATTTCAGAAAGTCTCTACAAGATATTTAGGGCTTTAAAATGAATATAACGCTGTCTCAGAGATTCTAGATTTTAATTATGTTACCTCGTACCTCCCCCACCCCCTCTCCGACACTCGTAGTCCCTAGCGCCTTCGCCGTTTAAAATACTTATTCGTCAGTTAAATTCTGGCTACGTCCTTGATGATAATTATAACTGAACATAAAAACGCGTGAATAATAAATAAACCATCTACTGTCAGTTTAAGGATGGATACAAATAAACGAATATCTAGTTGTTGTTATATGGTTTAACGCCATTTCTCAGTAAGCTCTACATGGCGGCCAGTATTTAATGGTGGAGGAAGAACCACCTTCCCACGAGAAGTTACTGGCCAACTTTCTTACATACCCACATTGGCCGAATCTGAGACTCGAACCAACGCAAACAGAGCTGAGATGGAGGTGATCCGTAACGGAGAGCGCTGCAGACCACCCGGCCACTCGGACCCCCTAACGACTAGGTCTGTTTCTTACTGTAAGTAAATCGGGTAAAATTATGATTTTGTTAAATGAAATGGCAGGTTATGGAGACATTCATAAAATATAAGCATTAACATTCAGTTCAATATAGTAAATCGGGTAAAATTATGATTTTGTTAAATGAAATGGCAGGTTATGGAGACATTCATTAAATATAAGCATTAACATTCAGTTCAATATTTGTGAAGAATCAATTCCTTAGACGGTTAAGCTTATTATTTGCTAAACCATTTTTATATGTTCAACATGTGCATATGAGTTCGAAACCCCGTAAGAGTAAACTCTTTTATTAAACTATTCGAAATCGAATTTTTAAATATTATTATGCAATGTTTAAATTTTTTTTCTTCTAATTTTAAATTTATTTGTGATTTGTTTATTTTGGGAAAATACATTTTATATAATAGTATAAACAGTCTGAATTTAAATTACAAAATAATATTCAAGCGATACTACAAAAATGTCGTAGTGACAAAACTCTTATTAGATATCAGATGCCGTGTCTATTGCTGATGTGTCCGCGCCTTTCATGGCGATGTTTTGTATATACGCACATACGACATTTTGATTCAATCTTATAATTGCACTCCGGTACTCTTAAAAGCAAACATGTTAATTATGCATGAGTATCGTGTTGTGTTGCTTCGGTATCATTCGGAATGGGGATCCAAATCAGCGATGTAAATATCGTTATTCATTCGGGATGCCCAAAGAGCATTCTGAGCTATTGGCTAGAGATTGGGAGATGTGCCAGAGATGGGATTAAAGGTTATGCTTGTCTCAAACCTTACAGGACAAGCATGATGAAGACGACAACTGACGGAAACATGATACAAGTTGCCAAAGATCTTCAAGACTATTTAAGAAGAAAAATTCTTGACGCCATGTGGATCCCCGAAATGAATAAACTTCCCGCTGATCTAAAAGAATGTTCCACGGGAAGTTGCAATATATGCTCTTGCGACAAATGTAATTGTTGTGTAAATTGTTGTCACACTTGTCAATGCAATAGACAAAAGAGAAGAAGAAAATATTGTTTTTAATTTAAATATAACATTATCCACATGTTATAACTTATGGTGTAAAATTATAACAGATGTATGTATGTATGTATGTATGTATGTATGTATGTATGTATGTATGTATGTATGTATGTATGTATGTATGTATGTATGTATGTATGTATGTATGTATGTATGTATGAGTGTGAGTGTGTGTGCGTGCGTCCGTGCATGTGTGTGCATGTATGTTTCATAAATACCATTGCAACTGTTATTAATAATGTTCATCATAATAATTATGTTTTTCTTATCAGTAATGTAAAGTATTAACATATAGATATGTATGTGTGTCAACTTTCCATTTATACCATTGTAAATGTTATTAAATATGATTGAAAATACTACCGCTAGTAAATATGATTGAAAATACTACCGCTAGTAATAATAATAAATTTATATTATTATTGTTATTATTGTGTAGCATATTTTCACATCTGAATACAGTTTGTGGTCTTTATACAATTTATTTATCATTCACTCTATTTCTGAGAATGACACAGTTCCAACCCAAGCATTAGTCAGTTCGCTAGACGCTTTTATCTCGTTACTCTTGCCATCTGGCCATACACCACAATTAATTTTACTATATGTTCTCTACATATATTTCTCATCACTGACCTTTCCACAGTGTGACAATCAATACAAATCATATGAAAATCTAAAATACCCCCAAAGATGACTTCACGGTGAAATTCTTGTCAAGGGTTCACCGGCATTTTTTTGAGTGGCTGCACTGTAAACAGAGCAGCATGTACACAGAACACTGATTTCACTTCCGGATCATCACCAAGGCCTAATTACACAGTGTACACTGTCGCCAAAATACATACAGACAACCACTCTCAGAGCTCCTATTCTCAAGAATAAACAATAAACTTTAAATCCATACCAAAGATGCATCAATATAACTCTTCTATCACCACCAAAATGAGAGAGGAAAAAATGTTCAAAAAATAGACTAGAACTACATCTGGTGATGCTGCTTTACACGCATGCGTTGGTAATTTAAATCTGAGGTCAACAGTCGATGAATACACAAGTGTTCTGTTCTGATAGGATTTATACTAAAATAAAGTAAGTGTTCTAAAGGATTTAACGCAGTGGATCATTAGAATAGGGATTATACTTACCGTCTGGGTACAAAGGTTAGTCTAAATACATTTATTAATTAATAGCGTGCAGTCCGATGGTTCGCAGCTATACTTTGCGAACGATCCAGATAGTGTCAATACATAATACGGTTGGTCTAAGCCGCTATGTCAAACTATAAAAAAAAGGCTTAGATCAACTTCCTGGTCTAGTACAACATCGTGTATCTGATTTGAATCAGATTGGTGGTCATCTGGACAGATTTTTTACACACGCATACCTCTTTCGAATTAATCATAAAATATCACGTCAAACTGCATTAAAATTAACTATAATCAAAAGATATTTTTGAAACCAATAAAATAATGAGCATTTTTTACTATGTTTTCTTTGTTCTGGTATTTTGTGTTGTTTCGGAATTTTTTGTTTGTTCCTGGTTGTTCCGGTAAATAGTTTGACCGTTATTTTAGTAGTATATACTGATGAACCCGGAAGATAACTGTAGGTTACACCAATGCGACATGTTTGAGGCAGTTTAGTGGAAACTCTTAGTACTTCATTGATACCAATGCTCTGTATAAGCTATATCATTGTGCATTATTCTCTTTAAGACAACACTGTTAGTTTGTGACTGTCTAAATGGCTACTGCAAGCACCGAATCTTTCTTTCAAGACGGACATGGATGTTCGATCTGTCTGGACAAGTTCAGCTCTCCTCGTCAACTACCGTGCTTGCACTCATTTTGTGAACATTGCCTTCAGGACTATATAATAAAAAAGGCTGGTAGTACCGAACAAATATTTGAGGAATTTATGTGTCCTGTATGTAGAGCGGTAATCAGGCCTGCAAATAACGAAAGACCTGTGCGAGAATGGGCTTCATTATTCCCAAAGAGCCCATTTCCGCTAGTGGGGAAATCGAAAGTAGAACGGTCTTGCGATGTATGTTCGAATTCGTCAGACACCTCGAGCAACCTTGCTAAGAAATTGTGTGTTGTATGTGAAGAGTTCATGTGTGATAACTGTGCCATCTGTCATAAAAACATGAGAATGACTAAAAGTCATCAAATTATTGGCATGGAACAATTGGAAAGTAATCCACAAACCCGTTTCAAGTTTCTAGAGGGATTTGGGTGCCCAGAACATGATAATGAAGAAATAAAGTTTTATTGTAGGAGCCACGAGACTTCATGTTGTGGTACATGTTCTTTCCTTCACCATAAAGCATGTGAGAATGTGCTCCAATTGAAAGAGAGTCTTCCAAGTCTATTGAAGGAGATCAATGCACATAAGCTAATGGAAGAAATGCAGAAATTTGAGGATCATCTCAAGAACTTTATGGAGATGAATGAAGAAAGCATAGGTAATACAGAGTCACATGTTAACAGTATTTCATTAGAAATTGGAGACATCAGGAAGAAACTGAATGATGTACTTGATGACATTGAGAAGATGGTGAAGCTTGAGGGAAATCGAATTTACAAGGAGTGGTTGATCAGAAAACAGGAACAGAATCACCAGTGTCAGTCCTTGTTAAATGCCATCAGAAACTCTCAAGCACTTTTAGACATGGCTGGCCAGTTTGGGTCGGATACACAAAAATTTCTAGTGACTAACAAGACGATGAAGCAGCTTCAATGCTACAGTGATCAGATTCGAGAGAAGTTTGAACGAGTGGATAACATCGGAATAAGACTTGAACTTGATAGCAACATGAAAGCGGTTCTTACTAAAGATGCATTAGGTTTAGTAAAAATAGAATGTCAAGAGGAGGCTAAAAATCTGCAATGCACAAGTCCTATGATACCCCTTAAAAAACGAACTGTGGAGCTCTCTAGAGTTATTGATATTCAGTGTCCAAATGCAAATTTTTCCTTGTTTGGTATTGTCCAGTTACCTGATGGATGCATAGTTCTTGCAGACAGTAAGAACATGACATGCTGTTTGTTTGATTCATCACATAACTTCATTACAAGCCACAAACTGCCTGGAAATCTTTATGGCATGTGTCTAATAGGAGACAATGAAGTTGCTGTAACAATACCTAGAATGAAAACTGTCCAGTTTCTGTCCATTAGCAACCAATTCATTACAGACACAGGGACGGTAACAGCCAAGCATGATCCACAAGGTGTTGATTCATTCACCAGGGAAGAGATCATTGTGTCTGGCCACTGTGGTAATATATATAGTACCAAATGCTATTGGAGCCTAATCACTAGGAATGGAAATATCAAGATTCACCATGAATTTGATTGTCAACTGACATTTCGTGCTCATGTTGCTACAGATATGTCCAAGACACATGTCTACATATCTGTTTCTAATGCTAATGCAGTATATTGTTTTGGTCTGACAGATGGAAAACAGTATTTTGTCTACTTATCCAAGGACCTTGTGTATCCATGGGGTATAGCATTGGACAGAGAAGACAATGTCTTTGTTGTGGGAAATGGGTCTAACAACATTCATAAACTATCACCCAGTGGCATTACACTCCAAGTCATTACCTGTGGTGTTCCTAAAAACCCTTATGGAATTTCCTTCAATCACAGCAAGAATGATTTTGTTATCACTAGTGGAAGAGGCAGGACTACTCAGCTTCACTATTTTTTACACAAATAAGTACAATATCCTGAAAGACATAGACAATGGTGACAAGTTTATCGGTGCACAGAAATCTAAAACCAAAAAGTTATTTATTATGCATCGATGTAATGCTCATTCCTATGATTTTATATTTTATGAACATTATCATTATAGCAGTCAAATTAATCTAGCATATGTAATGACAAATGGATGACATGACTTGATGATTGTGAGATAATAATGTATATATGGATGAATGAAAGGATGTACTTACCAAATGTACAATGTATCCATGTCATTAGGTATGGATGGATCCATGCCTAAATGTATGTATGTGTTTGTTGTTTATTTATCTGATGAATAAAAATCTTAAATATTTTATTTAGTTCAGATTTACTCTATTCAATTTCTTCAAATATTAATATTTGTCTATTTTAATTTTTACTTTGAAATGTTTGTGTTGAAAAAAGTTCAAGATTTACATGCAGAGGTTATTTTTTAAAAAAATGATGGCCATCCAAGCATCGAGCTATCCATCCATAAGTCTATCTTTGCAAACATCCAGCCATCAGTCTCTCTATCTAGACCATTTTCGAGCTATGTAACTTGCTAACCACAGTTGTAATTTCTTTAAAATGGATGAATAGATGAATGTACAGAATGTTTGTATGTATATATGCGCGTATACATGTCCGTACATGTAAATTGATATCAACTCTGCAGATTTACGATATAAAAGGATCAGGCAAACAATGCAAGTATTTTAAGAACATCAGATTGAAGGTTATTCATTAATTATTTGTGTTTTGTTTGACTTGCTTTGAATGATAATTATGTACAAACTCTTTTAGCTTGCCCTTCTGTGTACCAAACTATAAGATTTATGTTGTTGTTGTTGTAGGGTTTAACACCATTTTTCAGCACATGATCGGCTGTATACATGATGGCCAGTATTAATGGTGGAGGAAGAACCCTGGAAAACCCTCAGAAAAAATCACCGACCCACAAGAAGCTACCAGCAAGCTTTCTCACATAACAACATTGCCCGAATCTGAGACTTTAACCTATTTAGACAGAGGTGAGATGGTAGTGATCCGTAATGGAGAGCGCTTTAGACCACTCGGCCACTCCGGGCTTAACTGTAAGGTTTAGCTCAACTTTATCATTAACAACATGAATGCATGTTTGCATGTGTGTATGTCTCATGAATGAAGACATGGATTGATATTATTTAAGGTTCAGCCCAGTGCATCTGTTGGAAGGTGTTGGTCAAATGTGACATATATGGTATTATAATGACTGCTAACCCAACTGATTGCCTACCATCTATTAAAAGGTGTTGGTGTATTGTAACATATTTGGTATTATAATGACTGCTAACCCAACTGATTGCCTACCATGTTAATCTGGAATTCAGTTTTCAAATTTTCTCCATTGCAGACATAACAATGATTAATTCATATTCTTCTCACTGTTTAATATAATTTAAAAAAAATAAATATTGAAATTATTTTCTTGTGAGTAAAATTCCTTTGTTTATGTGAGTTATAACTGTCATTAGTGCATACATAAATAATAATAATGATACTGTTAATAATAATATATAATTATAGTTACAATATTTCAGGAGAGATGCTTACATCAAGATGAAAAGAAGCAAAAAGAAAATGAAAAGCAAAGAATCATCACGAATTGAATATCTAAATTGTAAACAAAAGTACAAACGAAAGGAGTGGACCAAATATATAATGGGAAATAAGTTTAGCTTTAATAACTAAAAGATGATCTAACGAGCTGTAAATTACTAATAGTTAATTGCCTGGTGCACATTAAATAAGAAGGCTGCGGTAAGTAGAGCATCAAATTTGTAATCCAAAGGTTGCTGGTTCATTACTGGATAGAATGGATAGCTGTCTCTGTATGTCCTTAGATTTGTGTTGCATGATGTGGCAAAGAATGTTTTAAATGTGTTTCCCTTTACCCTCATTTGCACTTCAGAGACCCAAACATTTTTAATTGGACCCCAGTTTTTATACCAACAGTTGCTGTGTTACTCAGTCTGACCCTCCTCTCCCAGGTTTGACACCAAGGAGACTTTTGACTCTCAGTCTTGCACCCCTAGGGGATACACTGCTAAAACCAACAAAAACACAAAATGCTATCCTTGACACTTGTAGGACACCTGAGAGCATCTAGATAATGCCATTTCAGAGACTAGATTATTTTATTTAAAATTATGTTTTAAAAATATATTTTAGATTGATTTTGTACACTTTGCCTCATTATTTTTAATGTTTGGTTTTGGTTTGTAATGGCTACACCAACCATGTGTCAACAGGCAAAATATTTTCTCATTATATTTTTTTAATTTGTTGTAACCTATGGTGCAAATAATTTCATATACTACCATACTTTCTTTTTCATTGTACTTTTTTCATGACCTATTTCATTGTGTTATTTAGTTATTTTCATTTGTTTTTCCCCCGTTTTTCCTATAATTCCGTTTATGTATTTCTATGGTGCTCAGTAAAAAGCCTCCTGCTGTTCCACATAAAACTACAGTGCTTCATGTCTATACAGCTTTAGCACACAGACTTATTCAGGTTAAAATTTAGTTTCATTTAATAACTATTTCACACCTGACATTTAGCGTAATTTTCTTCATTATCAGGAGAGAAGGAAGGAAAGAAAAGGTCCTATAGTTAACAAATGAATGTCAATAATTTCTACTTCATTCCTCAAGAGAGATGAAAGTAAAAGGACCCCCCCCCCTAAAGGTAAATAAAATGAATAATTTTTATTTCATAATTTGTATCAGTGTTGTCATAGTTACTTTACATTCAGATAAACAAAGTTACAGTCACTTAGATGCTCACACCAATAAATATATATGTTTAGACTCATCCCATGTAAGTAAAAACTTTATATATATTTGGTTGATTGATATTATGAACATTATATGCTGTAATTGAAAACATTGGTTGATTGATATTATGAACATTATATGCTGTAATTGAAAACATCGGTTGACTGATATTATGAACATTATATGCTGTAATTGACAACATTGGTTGATTGATGTTATTAACATATGCTGTAATTGACAACATTGGTTGATTGATATTATGAACATTATATGCTGTAATTGAAAACATTGGTTGATTGATGTTATTAACATTATATGCTGTAATTGAAAACATTGGTTGATTCATATTATGAACATTATATGCTGTTATTGAAAACATTGGTTGATTGATGTTATTAACATTATATGCTGTAATTGAAAACATTGGTTCATTGATATTATGAACATTGTATGCTGTAATTGACACAATTCGTTGATTGATATCATGATCATTGTATGCTGTAATTGACACAATTGGTTGAATGATGTTATGAACATTGTATGCTGTAATTGAAAACATTGGTTGATTGATATTATGAACATTATATGCTGTAATTGAAAACATTGGTTGATTGATATTATGAACATTATATGCTGTAATGACAACATTGGTTGATTGATGTTATGAACATTATATGCTGTAATTGAAAACATTGGTTGATTGATATTATGAACATTATATGCTGTAATTGACAACATTGGTTGATTGATGTTATGAACATTATATGCTGTAATTGAAAACATTGGTTGATTGATATTATGAACATTATATGCTGTAATTGAAAACATTGGTTGATTGATATTATGAACATTATATGCTGTAATTGACAACATTGGTTGATTGATGTTATTAACATTATATGCTGTAATTGACAACATTGGTTGATTGATATTATCAACATTATATGCTGTAATTGAAAACATTGGTTGATTGATGTTATTAACATTATATGCTGTAATTGAAAACATTGGTTGATTCATATTATGAACATTATATGCTGTTATTGAAAACATTGGTTGATTGATGTTATTAACATTATATGCTGTAATTGAAAACATTGGTTGATTGATATTATGAACATTGTATACTGTAATTGACACAATTCGTTGATTGATATCATGAACATTATATGCTGTAATTGACACAATTGGTTGATTGGTGTTATGAACATTGTATGCTGTAATTGAAAACATTGGTTGATTGATATTATGAACATTATATGCTGTAATTGAAAACATTGGTTGATTGATATTATGAACATTATATGCTGTAATTGACAACATTGGTTGATTGATATTATGAACATTATATGCTGTGATTGACACAATTGGTTGATTGATGTTATGAACATTGTATGCTGTAACTGAAAACATTGGTTGATTGATATTATAAACATTATATGCTGTAATTGAAAACATTGGTTGATTGATATTATGAACATTATATGCTGTAATTGAAAACATTGGTTGATTGATGTTATTAATATTATATGCTGTAATTGAAAACATTGGTTGATTGATTTTATGAACATTGTATGCTGTAATTGGCACAATTCGTTGATTGATATCATGAACATTGAATGCTGCAATTGACACAATTGGTTGATTGATGTTATGAACATTGTATGCTGTAATTGAAAACATTGGTTGATTGATATTATGAACATTATATGCTGTAATTGAAAACATTGGTTGATTGATATTATGAACATTATATGCTGTAATTGACACAATTGGTTGATTGATGTTATGAACATTGTATGCTGTAACTGAAAACATTGGTTGATTGATATTATGAACATTATATGCTGTAATTGAAAACATTGGTTGATTGATGTTATGAACATTTTATGCTGTAATTGAAAACATTGGTTGATTGATATTATGAACATTATATGCTGTAATTGACAACATTGGTTGATTGATATTATGAACATTATATGCTGTAATTGAAAAGATTGGTTGATTGATGTTATGAACATTTTATGCTGTAATTGAAAACATTGGTTGATTGATATTATGAACATTATATGCTGTAATTGACAACATTGGTTGATTGATATTATGAACATTATATGCTGTAATTGAAAACATTGGTTGATTGATATTATGAACATTATATGCTGTAATTGAAAACATTGGTTGATTGATGTTATGAACATTTTATGCTGTAATTGAAAACATTGGTTGATTGATATTATGAACATTATATGCTGTAATTGACAATATTGGTTGATTGGTATTATGAACATTATATGCTGTAATTGACAACATTGGTTGATTGATATTATGAACATTATATGCTGTAATTGAAAACATTGGTTGATTGATATTATGAACATTATATTCTGTAATTGAAAACACTTTGCGATTACTTTGACCCACTAATGGATTCATCTGTATGTCCATCCCATTTCATTCAATCCTGCATTTAGCACCATTTTTATAGTATTGGGGTGAGCAGTCATCTTTCAAGAACACCTTTGTTTTTCTAATTCTAAATTATAGTTTGTACAGATTGAAAACATTCTACGTATAGTTTGCAATATTCTCTTTGCCCCATCTTTTAAATGTTATCTGGCCAAACTTGGCACTGTACTGATCTTATTTAAAAATGGGAAGTAGCCTGGAAATGGGTGAACACAAAAGAGAGTTAATATGGTTTTGGGTGGCCAGGAATGGTTGATAATGAAAGTTATTTTGTAGGAGAAAGAATCTTTTGAGAACTTATCCTAGTTGTAACTTTAAAAAAGTAAAGATAGTTTTCTAGATGGAAGTCAGTCCTTTAACATTCTGGAGTTTGCTAGACTCATTACTGAAATTAGCACCAGCTCTTTGGTGTGTAATTGAATGCACATGTTTACAACGCATGTAGGTAAATAAAAAGCCGAAGTTCATATTCTTTTCTCAACACAGAAGCTGTCTGACGTCCAGGTTTCATCTATACTGATAAATATATGTTTGATCATGATAAATTTAGTTATTAAATTTTGTATATCATGGTGTTCGCATAGGTTTACAGTGGAAACTGAATTAGTACCATGGGTCCTAAAGGAAAAATAAAACAAGGAAATACAAGTTTACTTGGATATGCCATCCACAGAAATAACACATGAGAAATGTTTGAAATAAAACTTTAATTAAGTCATTATAGATAATATGGTTACAAGTCAGTCTCTAAACCATATACATTGGATTTCTGTTAATTAGGACACATCGTCACTTACACACTTTGGCCCAATTAATCGGTTGCCCCAGTTGTGCGGAAGAGTTAAAAAGGCATGCGTCTTTAATATTTATCTCAAATCAATGGCTTCCTCCATTTGAAGATGGCCCAGTTAACTGGAATCTACTGTATATATTTTATATTTATCTAAACTTGTTTATATCTAAAAGATTGTCATTTTGGATTTCTTATTTTAATTAACAAATTAAATATTTTATTTGCAGTTTCATCAGTTTAATGTCATTGATTATCTTAATATTAGAACTTATTTTACAATAATAATTTGAAAATGAATGCTCATAGTTTACATACATACATATATACATTCACACACACACACACACACACACACACACATACACACATAAACAAGAACAATATTACAGCAAAATTATATTGTCGATTTTCTTGCATTTAATTACTTTAGGAGTATAAACCGGTTTCAAAACAAATTTTGGATTATCTCCCTTTACCTTTTGATCATGTTTCAAATTGACCAACAGTGCATATAATACAGAAAAATAACACACATTCAAAAGAAGTAGAAGTAACATACATACATGCACAAAAATATCTGGATATATCTATATTCTTGACTTCTAAGAAAAGAGGTCATGTTCCCAGGTTATATTAGTTTCCAGTTATCTACAGTTAATACAAATTAATTTTTTCCACAACTAATTATCATCCCTTCTTCTTGCAGTGTGCAGTGGACACATACAATCTGATTGATCCCAAATACCGTCAGCTTGGTAAAGAAGTTTATGAAGAGTTTGACACCAAATAACACAATAAAAATTATAATTTATCTCTTTCCCGAATCAAAAATTATTTTTCTCATCAGCTTTTAACACTATTCATCTGATCAAGTTTCCTGGAAAGGTGCCATAATCACGTAAGAACGATAATTTTGTCTCTGAATAGGTAAAAGTTATACTTTAATAATAATAATAATAATAATAATAACATTAATAATAATAATAGTAATAGTAAATATTATTACAAATATTACTAATATTATTATTATTACTAATATTACTATTATTATTATTATTATTATTATTATTATTATTGTTATCTGTGGTATGGTATTATATATGATTCATATGGAATAAATAGACCTTAATCATTTAAAACTTCAGCATCAGTAACATAATTTAATAAGGCCAAAATGAAGTTGTCACCCATAAATGAAATTTAGAATTTTATCATTTTCATATGAACTTGGTAATCTGAATATATTGGTATATATATTTTTGACTGCCTCATGCCATATATCTTTGATTGCCTAATACCACATATCTTTGATTGCCTAATGCCACATATCTTTGACTGCCTAATGTCAAGTATCTTTGAAAGCCTAAATCCATGTACTTTTGACTGCCTAATGCCTTGTATTTTTGACTGCCTAATGTCATGTATCTTTGACTGCCTAATGCCATGTATCTTTGACTGCCTAATATCATGTATCTTTGACTGCCTAATGTCATGTATCTTTGACTACCTAATGCCATGTATCTTTGACTGCCTAATGCCATGTATCTTTATATTGAGCAGGATTTAAAGAAATTACTTAATTCAGATACAACTGAAATGTACAACAGATTCAGAGTACCAGAATCTAAATATTTGAAGTACAAATATACTTAGTTGCAAAATTTATTTTTTTCAAGATCTTTGGCAGATTTATTATTTAGGAAAAATCAAAAGGTTTAGTTTCATAAAGTTAATAAATTTTGTTTGGCCATTTCTTACTAAAACTAATGACATTTGGAAAGACAACATGTTAGGCTTTTGAGACATGTTTTTTCAATAGTTGAAGTAAGATGTAGAAAATTGTCATATTGCATTTCATTTAAAACTTTGAAGGTCATACATAATATGTTCATATAGTAATAATAGTATCCAGTAATAGAATAAATATTCCAATGTGACAGAAAAAGTTTATTTTTCTTTCAATGTGTAGATAATGGGTACAATATCTATTACAAATCAGTTTTTCTCCAATAATAATTCCAGATTGCCATCATTGTAAATCCTTGTTAAGAGGGCTTATTATCAGTAAAAATGGAACTCTTGTTCATGTGTCTGTTAGACCACTAGGATGTGATTTTCAATATATATTCTTTTTTTTTCTGACAACCCCACGAGCGATTTCTCATTTGTTAACACAACCCACATCAGAAGTGATTTTCATAACCACTGTCAGAATCAAAATACTTTGAAACACAACCACCTACAGAAGTTTTTTTTGAAGTGCTGTCCCCGGGGTTGTAGAGGGATATTTGTTTTACTAGAACGGCTTCGAATGACAATTGTTTAAGATATTATGAAAATTGTAGATATGCTTATTATTGTGCCTGCAATAGAATAACAAGTGTCTATGTGTGTGAGATGTTTTCTTCTCTTTTTTAGCCCCAGTTTGAATGATAGTACAGTGTATCATCATTAATAGGCCTATAATAGGATAAAAAATACCTGTCTGTCTCTCTGTGTGCATTTGTTTTAGTCGGTTTGTTTTACATGAATAATATTGTCATTTTAATTTATACCTAGTAATAATTTCACTTTCAGACTTTCTTCTTGATGTATCTATGCTGTCAGAACAAATTTACAAGTTAATAATAAACATGTCTAAAGAGAACTAAATGTCTTAAAATGATTTGTTTGTAATTTTATAATATACCTAACATTTGAAAGTAAATATCATAATAGATTTATAAACTTAGAATTATTTTACATGACCATCCATTACAAATATATGTTGTATTCCTTTTGACATGTTTATGCATAATGTAATAGATACCTGTGCCATAAGAAATAAAGTTGCAGAATAAAACAGCTTAAAAGTTGATATTTTTGTTGGCAATTTGCAATGTTTTAAGTATGGTAATGAAGAAAATGATATCACTTCCTGAACCTAGCAGCAAACATACGTACCTATGCAGCTATCATCCCATAGCACTGATATGCCGTATAATAAAAATCATTGCCTAATTGATAAATGACAGTCACCTTAAAAAAATGATAACTCACAGCTTCCTTAAATCAAATGATACATGACAGTCTCCTGGAATAAAGGATAAATGAAAGGTAACTCAAATGACTGATAAATGAATGTCTCCTTGAATAAATGATAAATGAATGTCTCCTTGAATGAATGATAATGACATTTTTTTTGAATAAATGATAAACAAATGTCTCCTTGAATGAATGATACATGACAATCTCCTCTGGTATATGGATTCTAAAAAAATTTCAGTGTGGATTTGTTTACTCTGAGTCTAAGACACAACCAGCAATCTTTATGTCAAACAAGCAGCAGAGAGGGTGAATCGGACAACCTTTCTTGACTTTTTTTGATTATGCTTTCCAAAATGGCACTAGACCCTTCTCGCGAAATCTCATGTTTTTAACCAAAAAAAAAATCATTTGACAAATAGACCCTTAGTGATTGTTGTCTGAAAACATGAATTTTCGCAGGTGATACTGTATTCGCGTTTTCGTTGATGAATCATAAATGTCACAATGATGTTGTGATTCACCTTCTCTGCTGCTGATGGTTTACGGTGAAAACCGTCCGATATACCCTCTCTGCTGCTTCAACCGAATATTTGATCAAGTCCTATACGATATCGTGTCCTCGGGTCTGCTAAATTTATTGTCACAAATCCGTGTGGTTTTGACTGAGCGTGACTAAAGAAATTTCTAAACTGATTATGATTCATATCACCGCTGCACCAAGTCTGATGAATATTTCGTAGCGTATGAGTATCAACGCCGTTAAATACACACAACACATTGCAATTATCTCTGATCACTTTTGGTATTTGTGTGTACCGTTGAGTGACATATATCACATCAGTGTTTTTATGCCTGCCTCGGGAAAATATTCTAGCGGGATTTTTTTGATTATCTAACATGATATCATCGTATACCACTAAATTGTTAATACTTCCATCAATAGCATCAATGCTCGGGGCTTCCTCTATATCAGTAATAAACTCAATAAAATCTTCATCGATTTGAAATTCTTTTGCTTTCTCGTTAAAATCCTTTAGCACTTCATAGCATCGCTGATCGTCTACACTCGGGGCTATTAAATACAATTTGTTCCATTTCATCCATCTCGTTATCAAATTAAGTAGCAGTTGTGTCTTTCCGCTTCCAGATGGTCCGATTATAATCATTCTAATTGAATTCGGCAACATTTCATGATGTTTAATAGGTTCCCGTCGTCGGGTAGCTGAATAATCAATTATATTCATGCCGTTATATATAAATTATGGATCTATATTGTGTGAAGTGTAAAAAACGTACTGGCACAGATGACTTGACGACGATTACAACTAAAAATAACCGATCAGCGCTTTCTGGTAAATGTGTACAATGTAGTACAAAGAAATTTAGATTTGTTTCTAAACCCAAGGAACCTTTAAAAAAAAACGAGGAGGTGATATCGCAGCCAAGCTAACTAAACTCCCTGGAACCCCATGGGCAAAATACCCTGGAGAAAAGCACCTTCCAGGATATAGCTACTGTGGACCGGGAACAAGACTTGATATCAGACTCAATAATCAAAATCAGCCCCGACCCGGTGAAGAACCAATAAATGCCATTGATAAGGCCTGTCACCTTCATGATGTATCTTATAAAAGCAGTTATCTGCAGCACAGGCATCTAGCAGATGTGAAATTAATTCATGCGTTAAATGCTATTCCTGATAAATCTTTCAAAGAAAAATTGGCTTCCTTTTTGATAAAATCGGCTATGAAAAGTAAATTGATGTTAGGTGCTGGTAATTAATAACAACATGGAATCTATTTATTATTCCCCAAGAGGATACTGGATAGGCAAGGCAGCAATCCATAAACTCGCTAGCGCTGCAAAAGTGAAAAAAACCACTGCGGCTCATTGGTTATCTAAACAGGCACTATGGCAAATTTATCTACCACCGCCTAAACAAATTCAATTCTCGCATTTTGATGTAACCGGACCCAATGAAGTTCATCAGGCTGATATATTATTTCTGCCACATGACCACGGTTACAAATATGCATTAACCGTAGTTGATATTGCAAGTCGATACAAAGAAGCAGAACCGTTAAAAACAAAATCAGCCACTGAAGTGGCTTCTGCATTTGAAAGGATTTATCGACGAGGTCTTCTGCACTGGCCAAATCTATTACAAATTGATCCTGGCAAGGAATTTCAGGGTGCAGTGTTATCAATAATGAAAAATCATAATGTCACTATCAGACGAGGACATACTGCGCTACATCGTGATCAGGCAATTGTAGAACGGTTTAATAAAACCCTTGCTGAGCGGTTATTTGGATATCAATACGCAAAAGAATTCATCCAAGAAAAAAGATCCCGTGAATGGGTTAAAAGGTTACCAGCTGTGATTACTGCACTGAATAACGAGATTACTAGAACAATTAATTTGAAACCTATCAATGCGATTAAAAAGAAGTCAATACCTGAAATGGAAATTCAAAAAGATTTCAAAGAACCAATTCTTGGTAGTAATGTCATTGTGAGATATTTATACGAACCAGGAGAGCTTGAGGGTGGCAGAAAAAGAGCTACTGATCCTATTTGGAGTATTACTGCACACAAGATATCTAGTATAACACGATCTACGGGTAGACTTCCAATCTATAAACTGGATTCAACTGCCCCTCAACGAGGATTTACTAGACAACAATTACAAGTGATACCCGAGGATACTCAATTACCACCGCATGGGCTTAACTAGCACCGTTGCGTCTATTGCACTCAAGACAAGTCAACATCACATTGTTTCTGACATGACCGAGACCATTATTTTTTCTGTCAACGGTAAATTGGCGAGGGTCTTTATCCGAATACTGCCAACGCATTATACAATTGCAACTTGCGCAGTGATTATTCTGTTGTTTCTTCAAAGTGATTATTAATTCAGCATCAATGTCAAATTCTCGCTGTTTTTTTTTGTCTTGTTGTTTGTAACCGGAGATTTTTTTATTAATGATGCTAACATGAATATCATTATCGTCACCAATGATTTCATCATCGAAGACAATTCTTCGAAGTTGATTTATTTTTCGTACTCTAGACACTGCGAGATAAACTAAATTTGACCATTCGATGCGATTATCTACCATCCAAACAATTGTATCGGATATAGTCAATCCTTGCGAAGAATGTATTGTTGCTGCGTATCCTAGCGTCCACGGGGATTTATTAGCACGCAATGCATCTTCAACGACATTGATATCAACCAGCACAATATCATTTAATACTAAATTCTGTTTTTGAAATCCTTCGGATTTTGGGCCTGGAATATCAACTTCAATGTTCTGTTTTCGTGTATCCGATGGCCTATAACAAAGAGGCACTGGAAGTGTTGCGAATTTTTGTTAATGCAATTCAAATAATTTCATCTGAAGTGTGTCCCTGACTATTTTTCTACTTGCAATGATCAAATCATTTGGTCTCCATGCTTCCCAAAACTCATTCATTGGAGTTTCTGAAATTATTTCACGTGCTATTTCACACTGGATTCTATCCGGTTGTAATCTAATTAATTTCTTAAATTCTTTTAATTTTTCATCAAATGATCTATGATCGGTATCAATTTCTTCATAATAGTCTACAAAACCCTTTAGCCATTCATGTGGGGAAGCACCGACAAATGGTGGTGGTTGGCCGTGATCACCGCACATGACGATTTTTGTATTCTTCAATAACAACCACTCAAGAAATATTTTTAATACATCTTCTGACACTGTGTCTATTTCATCCCAAATCATAATTTCAGGAATAAATTTCTCTCCCATGCGCTCAGGGGTCCATTTATCTCCCTTCCATCGGAAAAAGCTGTGATAAGTGCAGGCATTAACCCCTCTCTGTATCATCTCTCTTGCAAGTCTGTGTGTTGGTGTTAGCACAATCATGTTTGATTTCCCACGAAATAACTCAATTGCCCGGGTTGTTTTTCCTGACCCACCACAGCCGTTTAAATAAACTGTTTTATATCTACAGATTGGATCAGAAATCGGTGGTGCATTAGAAAATTCTGAACACTGATTGCTTTCTAAATAATTATTTTCAATGGTAACATCTGCTGATGGAATATAATCATGAAGCATTTCCTTCTTAATTCTCCATGTCCCCCAATTCTCATTGCCAGTAGCCTTAAAATCAGCCATTTTGCTATTTATGTAAAATGAATCAGTGGCAACTCTAACTGCGGTGTTAGGAAATCTATTGATCATTGAAAACAGATTAATAGAAGCATAACCAAGCATAGAAGCTCTCAAATGTATCCATCAGTGTAAGTAACAATTGTACCCAATTTGGTTCCATCGGACATAAATGCGTCCTTACGATTGACATATAGGCCCCTATTCGTTAAATCCGTGATTACAAAATCGTATTCAGCGTTGTCTATAATCAATCGTGAAGAATATCTCGTATTATCGTATTTACCACCTTGGGTAAATTTACCGATTATTCTTCGTCCAAGATCTTTTGCTTCATTGTTTTTGATTTCAAATAACTGTTTGGACCAATCCATGATTTGTTGTTCACTGAAATTTGGAAACAGTTTTCGCTCTTCGCTAATTATTTTTTCTAGATCAGGTTGTGGTAACCAGACTGATTTCTGTGCTCGATAGGATATAATTGCTTCACTGACAATTAATGATTTTAACATCTTACAATCAAGCATATACCGTAATAACACTATTGGCATCCAGTGTTTTTCAGACATGTGTTTACCAATCCAAAGATAACTACACGGATGAAGTCCTGTAGCCATTTCAAATGATACTACACAAGCGAATCCGGTTAAATCGAAATGTGGCAGTGGTCCATTAATAGCAACACGGGTCATTTCGTGTGTAGGGTGTCCAAATCGTTTGAAATATTTCTCGCATTCTCCATACCCAAGAAAACTTCCTGGATAACATGCAATCATATCAACTGAAATAACGGTATCAGCGGTGTATTTTGTATTCCATAACCCTCCATGGCTGTATTCAAGACAGGACAATCTGACATCTGATAAAAACTCACTTCGTGTTGGTTTCCACGCGTTTTTCTTTCTAGCAAAATGTGCTGCAATTGATGGTACTGTAAAACAGTTTGCTAATAATTGATCGTTGTCTTCCTCCAGAGAAAACTCACTAGCTAGTTGTTTCATTTGATTATGCAGCTCTTCAGTACGGTATAATTCTCCGTTGGGCCTTACAAACTGATCAAATCTACATTCCTCGTCTGAAGTACTATGAAATAGCCACATTGACACAGGATCGTTTTTACTCAAATGGTAAATAGCATCAAATAATTTCTGCTCTGAAAAAAACTCTTCGGTTTGGGATAGATATTTTACGGTTCTATCCCGTGGAAATATTGTTACTGCAGATGACCACGCATGTTCGTTATGATCAATAATCTGTATTGGGTTTCCTTTTGATTTATATTTCGATTCGTATAATACTTCACCGGTGATTGTCGTTACTGATATTGGAAATCTCAATGATGTTTCTAATTTAGCTATATCCTGAATTGTTGCCCCATGCTGTTTCACTGTCAGTTCCCATTCGGTTATTTTTTTTCGTCTTAGATCAGTTAGTTTATTTCCCCGGGACGCATTTGTGAAGTGTTCCATTATTCGTGTTGCTACACAATTGAGCCCTGTCGAATATTTCATGGGTGCTAGTTTTGCAATATCGGGTTTGTCATTGAGCGGATATATCCCGTAAACAACTGCTGTGACAGGATAAGATCTTTCGTAGTATGGTTTGTCAATTCCAGTCAAAATTCCTGGTTTTGAATCCTGAGTCACAGTGACAGTTTTTTTGTCCTGAAGAATAGGCTCGTATTTGTCCCTAATGATCCATTTTCCATTATCACGGATAAGGAATTTTATTCGAAAAAAATTTCTTTCTTCCCCAAGACGTGAGATTATCACTGCTGCTTTTTCATCATTCATGGTAGCGTCAACAACACCATCAATTAGAAATGTTGACCAACAATGAGCTGCCCCATCACGCTTGAATTCATTAAAACAGTCTCTGATTTTACTAATCAAGGTTCTATCAAGAATTTTATTCTTTGGTGTATCAGAAACTCTATCAAGATTGAATTGAACACTTTTCCAAGGCTTAATTTTCGATAATCTCTCGAACTCCTCCATACTATAATTAAAACAAGCATTTAAATGAAAGATTTAAGTATAATGAATCATTGCAAATGGCTCATGATTGGATCAGTGACACCGTGTAACAAATCATGCAGAAATGAATTCTGTGGGTATCATATGCAAAGCTTTCGTCGTGGAAGCCTTGGTCCGTTACCCTGTATTCGATGTGGGGTTGGGGTCAGGGGAAAATCGCAATTATGTCTTAGGTGTGGCGGCAAACGATACAGGGAACTAAAACGCTATTATGACAAACGAATAAAAATACTGTCATTGACCCCAACGATGACAAAATCATAAAGACTCCTCAAGATTATATACAGAGACTTATAATTAAACCAAACAATGAATTAGAAAAATAGTATTATTATACAAATGAACCAAGAATTCAGACCTCACCCCGTGCTTGTTAATTATGAAGCATCCCGTGATGGTATTATCAGAAACCGCAGATTGAAGAATCCAGTTGGATTTGTGACTAATCGAGGGTATTTGATGTTTAGTGCTGGGAAGAAAAAATATCTCTGTCACAGATTCGTCTTCGAGGTGTTTAATGGATTGATCAAGGATGGTTATGTTATTGATCATATTGATTCCGATTCTCAGAATAATTCTTTACCAAATCTACAGGCTATTTCACAAAGTGAGAATTCAAAACGAGGAGGAACTGGCACTTGCAAAACGGTTGGGAAGAGACCTGTGAAATCTTTGAATACAATAACTAATGAAGAAAAAATATTTTCATCTATGAATGAAGCCGGTAAGTATTTCAATATTTGTAGAGCCTCGGTACAAAAGGTTGCAACAGGAGTACAAAATTCGGCTTTTTCTAAAAAAATTGAACAAAAAATTCGATTTTCGTATGTCTAATAACACCAAGGGAGACAACTCTTAAATATAACCAATGGATATAACCAAGGGAGTTATCTCCCTTAGATTGTGATTCAGCGGCGGGGTATTGTTTTATAAGAAAAGAAATATTTTCAAACAATTATATTCTTTTTTTTTAGTGTTTAAGTCAAATATTCTGTCTGATTTAAATACCGTGAAACACCATTAATAAGTAATTTAAGAAAATAAAATAACACCCTGTGAATTGCTGTATTAAGTCACCTTATATACTCTCTCCCTTAGATTGTGTTAACTTGTTTTATGGGTTATTGTGATGCTGCGGCGGGGGCATTGTTTTGTAAGAAAAGAAATGTTTTCAAACAATTATATTCTTATTTCTAGTGTTTAATGCAAATATTCAGTCTCATTTAAATACTGTGAAACAGCATTAATAAGTAATTCAAGAAAATAAAATAACACACCCTGTGGATTGCTGTATTAAGTCGCCTTATATACTCTCTCCCTTAGATGGTGTCAACTTGATTTATGGGTTATTTCCCCTTAAATTGTGATTCAGCGGCTGGGCTATAATTAATTAGAAAAGAAATCAAATATAAAATGTTTTCAAACGATTATATTCTTTTTTTTTAGTGCTTTATGCAAATATTCTGTCTCATTTAAATACTGTGAAGCACCATTAACAAGTAATTCAAGAAAATAAAATAACACACCCTGTGGATTGACGCTGCTGTATTAGTCACCTTATATACTAAATGAAGGGTTTAAAGCTGGGGCTTTCAAAGGCCAATCCGACCAGTCAAAAATAACCCACGCCATTGACACGTGTGCGTGGTTGACTTTTCTCAATCATGCAACCGGGTTTAATTTCATGGGTTGCTTTTGATTGGTCGGATGGCCGTAGAAAATCAGCCCCGTCGTTTCATGTTTGTGCTGTCTTGTGCCGTCCCATCATCATTACATCATCATTGAATTATAATCCATCCTTAATTAAGTTAATTAAGTATATGTATACCTACAATCTGAGTGGAGATATATACGGTATTGTACTGTCCTTAATTAAGTATATGTATACCTACAATTTGCCACAACACTCGAGTGGAGATATATACGGTATTTGTGCTGTCCTTAATTAAGTTAATTAAGTATATGTTGTGACGTCACCCCCAAGCATATCTTCTGGGCGGTCTAAGATGGCGTTTGCCACGTTATGCCTCCCTTCCGGAGATGTATGTTTCGGGTTTCCTTTGGGCTTACTTGGATGTGAAGGCAACCAAGGAGTTCCAAAGATGTGTTGTCGTATATATGTAACCTCTAGGTCATTTCACGTAAACATACCCTTTTGTGATTCTAACCCGTTATTTGACGAGTTAGATTCACTCTTAGGGGAATATGTTTCCGGTGAATGTAAATATAAATGACCTAAAATAAATAACATCCATGGATGTAATTAGCTCTCCGTCACATTTGGGTAGCCCCGTATGGTGTTCAAAAATGAATTACCGGCCAAAAGAAACGGTCATAGGGTCAAATCGAGATTGAAGAAATCTCAGAAAAAAAAAATGGAAATTTGAGAAAAATACTCAAAGAAAGAACCCTATGAAAGACACAGTGGCCTATATCAAGGGGGCCAAATGACTGATAACCGCTCATCATGGTTGTTATTTATTTTTGTCTGCATTTATATTTATATATACAGAATTAATTTTAAAAAATATATTTATATATACAGAATTAATTTTAAAAAATATATTTATATATACCGAATTAATTTTAAAAAAGATATTTATATATACCGAATTAATTTTAAAAAATATATTTATATATACAGAATTAATTTTAAAAAATATAGTTATATATACAGAATTAATTTTAAAAAATATAGTTATATATACAGAATGAATTTTGAAAATATTAACGGCTCTTTTATTTTTGAAAAATGAATTAGAAATATGTATTATCATATATGAATTCTGAAAATATGAACACCATCATAGTTGAAATTGCAAAATTGAAAAATCAGGATATTAAATTGTCAGATGGGTTAAATCCTGATCAAATCAAGTCGGATTTTCAGGATATAGAATACGGAGTTAGTACTAACAAGTATATGTTACCAAAGAAATATGCACTCATCAAAAAAATTCAGAATTCTATTCGGGACTCTCTTGCATTTTCCAGTGAAGTAGGTGTGTTTGTTCCGTTGTATACTATCGTGGAAGGAATACGAAAAGAACTGGGTAACGAATATGAATTGAAAAAGGAAGTTAATTCTAAAATTAGAAACTTACGAGCGTTAATTCAAGAAAATGAACTATTTTGATTGACCGACCCTCAAAAGATTTTGTCATACCGTAAAATCTCTTTGAGATTTTCATTTTTTTAGCATTTTTTGATTGAATCAGTGAAAATATTTCACACTGCGAAAATAAAATAGAATCCTAACAGCTTTTCTCTATGGAAAAACCAATGCAAAATCGACTACTTGACCCTACGAGGTTTTTTACCAAAAATCGATGAAAAATGACCAAACATCACTGAAAACAGGCAAAAATTGATGAAAAATGGCTAAAAATCATCAAAAATGAGTTTTAACAGCTTTTCCTTATGGAAAATCCCATGTAAAATCGACTACTTGACTGTAAAATCTCTTTGAGATTTTCAACTGAAAACCACCAAAATTGCACAAAATGGCACCAAAACTGTCAAAAACAGGCAAAATCAATGAATAAAAAATAAAAATATTTCACAGCAATAAAAAATAAAAATTTTTCACAGCAATAAAAAATAAAAATTTTTCACAGCAATAAAAACTATTTCACACTGAATAAAAAATTGGACCGTTAAGGGAAGGAATCATCGATGGGAAAAATTGTTTTGCAATTGAAAAATGGTTTCTGATTTCAAATAATGGTCAATGAAGCATTAACGACCCGATTGGCTCGTGAGCGACTAGATGCAATTAAGAAATTTATACCAATTCGCGACTCTGTCAGGAATAAACTGCAAGAACGACAGAGTCTTCAGACTGACTTTGCTGCGGGATCTGAAGAGTTGTTTAAACCAATAACTACAACAACGAAACAGATAGTGTCAACAATCTTTGAGCAAGGAAAAAAACAAGAAGAGACTTTTCTCCCTGTGTTAGAAAAAATAGCAAAAAGAACTAAACAAACAAAAAAGTCTTTAGAAACACTTCCAGTAGATATAGTAGCTACTTCACGGCAACAACAAAAAAAAAGAGCAAGTACTAGAAGAACTAGGTGCTACTGCAAGAAAACAAGAAGAGGAAGAAGACATTACTGTAGAAAAAATGCATTCACCGCAAAGTATATTTACATACTATGCATACAGCATAATTAAAAGTTTTAAAGATGACAATGATTTAATTAACTTTACCGCGCGGAATTTTTCACTCGATAAAAGAGAAATAGCTGTAAACAAAGGGTATAAAGAGTATATAAAAAACGACGAGAATTGGATAAAAAAAGTATACTTGGCAAACCGTGGTAGATTTAGAATCACAGAAAGTAACCGCAATGATTTTGAGAGTTTTAAAGACAAAGTATTGAGTAAAGTAGAGTATCCAACTGGATTTTTTGGTAAAGAGGAGTCAACTGGAGATGAGTATTTAGGCAGCGGCATAGTTGAAAACACTAGCGTTACTTGTCCTGGTAACATTCTTAGTGATATATCACGGTTAGAAGTCCTCATCGGAGGGAAACGAGCCGGAAATAACTCACCGGAAATAATTAATGAAGCAGCTGATATCTGTAGACGATTATTTGCCGGTGGTATCATGGACATTAATGTATATCGAGAACTCATTGCTGAGTTAGTTGAAAATCACTAAGATGCCCATGGTTATTACAGCGATTGATCACTAATTAAAAAACTACTAGTTTTATAACAAGATGATTATACACTACAATCATGATAAACCAACCCCCGTCTATGTGGTAAACTCACGATTGCCTGTTTATAGAGCATACTACGGAGATGGTTTAGGTAATACCATTGCAGGGTTATTTACAAGAATGGCCCCAAAAGTGATGCCGTTAGCTAAACAACTAGGAATGAAAGCCATTGATGTTATTCGTGATAAGGGTATTAGTACTGTTGGAGATCTTGCCGGGAAAGCGTTTTCAACTGCGAAGAATAAAATAACATCATTAGTGAGACGAAGAAAGAAACAGGTACCATTGCCATCTACAGCGGAAATGCCTGCGAGTGTTAGTAAAATAATAAATAACGCAGTAGATGAAAAATTAGCGTCATTGGTGACTCCCTTGATAAATCAAGGGGACCAAGATAACATGATAGCAAACATGATAGCGGGAAGTGGCTTTAAAAAACCACGTAGAAAACGCTAGCGTTTTTCACGATGAAATGGAAAATCCGATTTAGACTCTGATAAATAGAATAAAATGTTCAAAAGGTCACCTGATCCAGCATTTGATATGGAGGCCCCAGTGCGTAAAGATGATTCTGTACGCGATTTTCAATTTTATTCTTATCATGCAATACAACCCGATCTCCGATCACGAATTGAACTTCAAGTTCATGATACCAGTAAATACTTTTTGCCTTGTGAAGCATTTATTGAAGTAGAAGGAGAACTTGTAACAAACGATGCTGATCATAATGATCCACCATATGACATTAGCCCAACTATCCGAGTTGGTTTTGTTAATAATGGCATAATGGCGTTATTTGAAAGTGCAAGATATCTCATTGATGGAAAAGAAATTGAATCCATTGACCGTGAAGTTGATGTGGCTACAACAATCATAGGGTTAGCGAGATATTCTGATGATTATACAAAATCAGCGGGTCCATCTATGATGTTTTCTAAGGATATTACTGATCACCCTGAACACGTCCAGTATTCTAGAGTCAAGGCAACACATGCTTCTTCAGTTAATCCAGCACCAGACGGATATACAAGACCAGCTGGTGATTTTGATGTCATAAATAATATTACTAATTTCAATCTAGGATTTGCAACACGCGTATTAACGTTGCAAGGACAGCGTCGATAATTTTCATGTGCAATTCCACTGCATCATATATTCGGATTCTGTAGAAACGTCCGAAAAGTTATTTATGGAGCTAAACACACAGTAGCGCTTGTGCGAAAGGGTACTGATAATGATGCAATCTGGCATGCTGCTGGTGTTGCTGATGGTAAAGTCATTTTAACAAAACTAGCATTGTGGATGCCAGTGTTAACTCCATCAATCATAGCAGAAGAAAAATTGTTATCATTTATGAACCAAGGAGGAAAATCATTGTTGAGTTGGTTATCAGTGACCACTGATATTAAACTGGATAATGTTGATGATATATTTACTTGGCATCTGGCATCAAAACAAGGAGTTTCAGCTCCACGTCATATATTTATTGCATTACAGAATAATGCACGAGTTGGTAATCAACAACGAAGTCATATGATATTTGATCAGTTAGGTGTTAGAGAGGTCTCACTGAGAATAAACGGACAACAGGAACCATCTGAAGATGTACAACTTGATTACGGTCAAAATCATATTTCACGTGTCTATCATAACTTATTGTCGTTTATGGCACGTGATCTAAATGTGGATACTGGTTTGCAAATATCACAATTGGATTTCAAAAGCCTCTATCCGATTTATTACTTTTCTCTGGAACATCTTGATTTAACAAGACAATCTGTTGTTGATATACACTTTAGAGCCCGTGTAACCCGTCCTGGTGGTATTGCTAATTATAGAGCGGTTGCTGTCATTCTCAGTGATAAATCAATGCTACTTGAAGGTGTTGTGGACGAATGAGATTTATTGATGCACCAGTGGAAAATCTTTGATAGCAATTAGATCAATCTGTATTTGTATAATGTCATATAGTAATATCAATGTGTCATTGACACCTGGTCAGTTAAAAAAATTGCAATCAAAATCCGCTAAACAATGTGGAACCACAATCACGTTGAAACCTAATCAAATGAATGGCGGGGCAAATAAATTGTCACTGACAACTCGTCAAGTGAAACATTTCAATGATGCTTTCAAGGATAAAAAAGGAGTTCAGATCACACTCTCTGCGGCTGCTATCAAAAATATGATTAAAACAGGCGGTATATTTCCGTTGTTAGCTGCGATTCCAGCATTGATTGCAGCGGCTGCCCCAGCGGTGGCTAAAGCGGCAGCGTTAGGAGCCGTTGGTACTGCAGCAGGAATGGCACTAAAGAAGGCAACTGGGAAAGGATATAAAAAAAGGGAAAGGGTCTAAGACTACCAGGAACCCCGTATTCATGGTACAGCGGAAAAGGCCTGAGACTAGGACCGGTTTATTAATTGAGGAACCTATGGTTCCAATGTCCAATTTTGATTTAATGGATGCTGCTAAAAAACTAGCCATAAAAAATTTCAGAGGTGTTTTTATGAAAGATCAATTACCACATCAACCAAACAAAACTGAAACAGGTATTATTAATCTCCATAACAGCACTGGACCTGGTACTCACTGGGTTGCATACGCTATTGATCCACGTGGGATTGTCTATTTTGATTCATATGGATTAGACCCGCCAAAAGAGTTTATGCGTTATATAAAAAAATTTCCAATGAAGACTTGGTATTCTACGCTACCAACACAACAAATCAATGATCCACCAATATGCGGCAGCGAAGTATTAAATGTCCTTAACGCTATTTCAGCATCTAGAAAACCACCACACATTGTCGTAAATGACTACACCAGCAATCGCTGGAAATCGAAACGATTTTAAAGAGAGAAAGAGTTTTACAATAACATGATTGATATTTGGGGAAGACCTCTGAAACCCAAACCCGATGACACTGCAACCCCTGATTCTATCAAGGATATAACAAAAAAAATTAAAGATGAAATCGCTGAGACGTTGAATTTAGTAAATGTTGACCCAAATGAGATAGTTGTATTTCAAGACAAACAGGGTAAATTGAAATCTAGTAATGTGTCGTTGAATGATATTTTAGTTAAACAACGAAACGCAATCGAGAACACCGTTGCGTTATTTTCCGATCAGGGTAAATTGAAAATCAGTAATGTATCGTTGGATGATATTTTAGTTAAACAACAAAACGCAATCGAGAATACTATCGCGTTATTTTCCGATTAGGGTAAACTCAAACCGGGTGTACTTTTTTCGACGATTACAGATCAATTTAAAACTCTCAACGATTCTGCGTTGGAACTAGCAACACTTCAATCTAAAACCGAAGAACACATAAAACAGTTTACCGCATTTCGTAGAAATATCATTGATAAATTTATTGGAATTACATTCGATAAAATTGAACTAAAACTCCCTGATATTAAAAAATCCATCGATGAGACGAAAATCTTCACCGAGGCCATCAAAAATGATTTTTCGAGGATGATAACAGTCATTGAAAAAACAAAAATTCCTCATGAGAAAACCAACAACGTAGTATACTCGATCCAACACGGATCATTTGCGTGGACACCTACAAACAACAAATTAGATATCACTGCAACCGTCAAGGGTATTTATCGATTAACACTAGTAACACCATTGACTCAATTTAATATTTCATCGTCCAGTTCATCTGGGGTCAATAATACGATTTCAACGATCATCGACAAGAATACAACTGAAAAGTTCACAATCACATCTACTGATAAAAATTTGGTTAGGGTCTCAACAACGTGGTATTTGGAGTTCGTAGCGGATTTAAGTAAATCGTAATTGAAAACGCTAGCGTTTTTAAAATAAAAATGATTTCATCATCGCAATATCGTTATGATCAGGTCAGAGAGTATCAAAATAGACTCAAAACCCTGTCTGAGGAGTATGCAATGAAAATTAAAAAATATCGCAGGAGAATTACCGCAATTGATGTTACCGTGTATTCAGTGAGTGGTGTAATCACCGGAGCTGGTATTATACTGTCTTCAGTGACAATGATGGCTCCGATAGCTGTTCCAATTTGCATTTCTGCGGCAACAACAATCGCTGGAATTATTTCAATAATCACAAAAAAAAATATCATCATGCAGCCAACGAAAACTACAAGACTACATAATTCAATTTCATGTTGTGTCCACTGCATACTCGCAATTATCCTCATTGATATCGTCATCTCTCGATGATACAATTATATCAGAGAGTGAGTTTTCAGCGATGGTAGATATATATGATTCTGCGATGTCAAAATTAGAAATACAAAAACATGAGTATAATAACAATGACAACACCGATGGAATCAGAAAACACAAACCCGAAAACCAAAATGATCTCAATAACCTCAACGATATTAGATAGTGAGTTCTCAGTGTAGGTACGTGTCTATGATTCCGCAGTATCAAAATTAGAAATACATCATGAGTATAATAACGATGACAACACCGATGGAATTACTTCAACAAATAGTGGAGAACACGAACCCAGTACAAACCAGCATAATCTCAATAACCTCAACGAATCCAGAATTCAGTGTGAATTTCCCCTCTCCGGTCCCAGTGAAGGAGATAGCGCTAGCAAAATTACGAGTGTATCACAGTTGGCCAAATATTAGGTCAAAATCATTTGGTGGTCAACAACCCAATAATTCACTGGTATTTGCAAATAAGAATAAACCAGACGGTACCCCAGACTGGAATGTTGTTTCCATACCAACCGGATCATACCAAATCGAACAAATCAATAATGAATTCGCGCGTAGAATAAAATCGATTACTGGAAAAGAATCAAAAATAGCTATAACAGTTCATGAGCCAACACTGTCATCTGCCATTGAAATAAGCACAGAAGGATATGTCGTAGATGTCTATCAAAGCTCAATAAGGACCGTAATAGGATGGCCTGAAATCCCACCCGGGGGGAAAACCGTTGATTTACCAGAACCACAAAAAAATGATTATATCACCGACAGAATAAAACCTGATAATCCAGTAAAGAGTTATAGCGATTACAGGGTTGCTAGAGATTTTTTTAGTATCATTAACGATATAAATAAGGGAGAGAAATATTTTGTTGTTTTCCAACCTACAATCACTGAAAACTTCACAGCAATGAATAATGATTTTTCACTGTTGTTAATCCCTCTTAAATCCGGCTCTCTCACCCGAGGTGAATTTATCAGCGTCGTAGAAACATGCAATAAAATTATCAACGATATGGAAACATTTCATTCACAAATTATTCAAGAGGTATTGGATGACAGTAATCCTAAAACAAGAACAATTTTTGCAGAAGGCAAGGGCATCCCCGTCAAAGACATTCCAACGTTCAAACTACCAGGATATAACGTACCAGAACTAGAAAAACTTCTCAATGATGCCATCGATATTGGTTTTAAGATAATTCATGATACATGGAAAAAAACAACATCACAGGAAATAAAAATCCTCAAACACAATAATGACCCAGATGGTGGCGGCAGGCATATTGCTCCGTTCCATGTGAATATTTCATCGGTGATAGCAATCAATTTAGTATGTGATGTTATCGAAGGAAGCTATCAAATAAATTTAGAACGATCAAATCAAGCTCAGCAAGGGTATATTTTGTATTCATTTGCACCAACAGCTCCTCCAGGGTTTCTAATTATTGAGGATCCAACTAATCGAGTCTATATGCGATGTCATAATAATTCATTAACCAGAATTAATTTCAAACTCACAGATCAGTCCAATAATCTGATTGATTTACAAGACGAGGTGTTAGCGATTAGTCTGTTTGTAAAGTCGTAGTGATTTTCGTCCTAAGGACTTGATCAAATATTCGGTTGAAGCAGCAGAGAGGGTATATCGGACGGGTTTCACCGTAAACCATCAGCAGCAGAGAGGGTGAATCACAACATCATTGTGACATTTATGATTCATCAACGAAAACGCGAATACAGTATCACCTGCGAAAATTCATGTTTTCAGACAACAATCACTAAGGGTCTATTTGTCAAATGATTTTTTTTTGGTTAAAAACATGAGATTTCGCGAGAAGGGTCTAGTGCCATTTTGGAAAGCATAATCAAAAAAAGTCAAGAAAGGTTGTCCGATTCACCCTCTCTGCTGCTAAACATTATTTACAGTTTGATATATTTGCATTAAGGTAGTTAGGGACCCTGAGTGGCCATGTGGTCTGAAGTGCTGACCATTACAGATCATTGGAATCTCATCTTTTTGTGTATGGGTTTAAGTTTTTGGTGCAGCAAATGTGGGTATGTGAGAAAGCTTGCCATTAGCTTCTCATGGGCCAGTGGTTGTTTCTAAAACTATAGTGGCCATATATTACTACATACAGACAGTTCTAAAGTTTGAGTGGCCATATATTACTGTATACAGAAAGTTCTAAAATTATGGTGGGCATATATTACTGTATACATACAGTTATAAATGTATAGTTCCCATATACAGACAGTATCAAAAATTATAGTGACCATACATTACAGTATACAAACTACTAAATTTATAGTGACCATATATTACTACCAACAGACAGCTCTAAAAGTAGCCATATGTTCCTATATACAGACAGTATAACAAATTGTAGCGACCAAATATTACTGCATACAGACAGTATAAGAAATTGTAAAGGCCCAACATTACAGTATAAAGACAGTTCTAAATGTATAGTGACCATATTTTACTACAAAGAGACAGTTCTAAATGTATAGTGGCCATATTTTATTGTATACAGACAGTTCTAAAATTACAGTGGGCATATGTACCGGTATACAGACAGTTCTAAAAGTATAAAGGCCATATATTACTACATTGTTAGTTAGTTTTGCCTATCACCCCTGCCGGTGTATAGGCTGCCCATAAAAGATCGTCAGAGGCTTCTGTCCTGTGCCATAACCACAAGCTGACTCCAGTTGTGAATCATCTTAGTGATGTCCGCCTGTAGGTCACATCGCCAGGTGTATCTTGGTTGTACCCTTCTCATCTTGCCTTCAGGGTTCCACCTCAATGCCTGTCTGGTAATATTGGTTGGTGGCTTACGTAGGGTGTGTCCTATCCAACCCAACCTTCTCTTCTTGATGTCATCAAATACCAGAAGCTGGGAGGTTCTCTGCCACAGGTTGTTGTTGCAGATGGTGTCTGGCCATCGGATCTTGACAATTCTTCTTCAGCAGCTGTTGATGAAGGTCTGAACTCTATTTACTGTTGACTTGGTGGTACTCCAGGTCTCTGCTCCATACAGTAGGAATGACATCACGTTGGCGTTACACAGTCTGATCTTGGTCAACAAAATATTTTTGGAGCTCAGATGTTTTTGAGCTGTATGAAAGCTGCTTTTGCCTTTCCAATCCTTGCCTTGACATCTGCATCTGTGCCACCCTGCTGGTTGATAATGTTGCCTAGGTACGTGAAGGACTCCACCTCTTTCAGGGGACTTCCCTGCAGTGTGATTGTGTTGTTGCTGATATAATTGATCTTGAGGATCTTGGTCTTGTCTTTGTGGATGTTGAGGCCAACCTGTGCAGATGTGGCTGCCAGTATGACGATCTTGTCCTGCATTTGCTGCTGACTGTTGGACACGAGAGCAAGGTCATCGGCAAAGTCCAGGTCCTTAAGTTACCTCCACAATGTTCACTGGATCCCATTTCTCCGCCCATTGGTGGTCGTCATCATCATCCAGTCTATGATGAGAAGGAAGAGAAATGGTGACAACAGGCAGCATTGTCTGACGCCAGTCCGCACTATAAAGGTGTCCGTGTGCTGTCCTGCATGAATGATTCTGCAGAACATTCCATTGTAAGTGTTCTTGATCAGGTTCACCAGCTTGGCTGGAATGCCATAGTGGCAAAGAAGTTTCTAGAGTGTCTCTCTTTCCACGCTGTCAAATGCCTTCTCATAATCGATGAAATTGATGTAGAGCGAAGAATTCTACTCCAGTGGTTGCTCAACTATGATGCGAAGAGTAGCTATTTGGTCCGTATAAGATCTGATTTGCCGGAAGCCCGCTTGCTCATCTCGTAACGTGGAGTCAACAGCCTCCTTCATCCTCTCCAAGAAGACCCGGTTGAAGACGTGTCCTTATACTGACAAGAGTATGATTCCTCTATAGCTGGAGCAGTTGCTGAGGTCGACTTTCTTTGGGATCTTAATGAGGTGTCTCTCCTTCCAGTCAGTTGGTATCTTTTCTTCCTCCCATATCTTCACAAAAAGAGGGTATAGCATTCACATTGAAGTCTCTAGGTCTGCTCTGAGTGCTTCTGCTGGGATATCATCAGGTCCAGCAGCCTTGCCGTTCTTCAGCTGGGTGATGGCTTTCCTGATCTCGTATCTGGTGGGATTATCACAGCTTGTGGGGAAATCTGTGTTGGCTGGGTGGATTTCTGTGGGATTTGGTGGTGTTGGCCTGTTCAAAAATTCTTCAAAATGTTCTGTCCATCTATTCATTTGGTGTTCTGTACTTGGTATGGTCTTTCCTTGCTTGTCCTTTACGGGTCTCTCCGTTTTGTTGTACTTGCCGGACAGCTTCTTGGTGATGTCATACAGCTTCTTCATGTTTCCACTTCTGGCCGCTTCTGCTGCCTCTGCTGCCAGTACTTCAAGGTAGTTCTTCTTGTCTATCTTGATGGTTCTTTTCACTTCTCTGTGGGCGTCAGTGTACTCATTTTGTACCTTTATTTTTTAGTTCTTGTCTCAATGTTATTTACTGCTGCTTTTGTTCTGGTTAAACTCCTGGATTTTGCGCAATATTTTGGCTGAAATCGATTCTTTCTGCTGGTGCCTCAAGGAGCCTAGTACTTCTTGGCATGTTGATTTTACTGCCTCATTCACTTTCTGCCATCTGTTGTTCACGCTGTCTACCTCGTCTTCAAGCAGCTCTTGTAACACTTGATAGTTGTTGTTAAGAGTAAGCCTGTATTCTTCTTTTGTATTTGGATCTTTCAACAGGCCGATGTTATACCTTGTTTTCTTCTCTTTTGTGCCTATCGAGTTCTTCTTCAGCTTAAGTTTCAGACTTGCAACCACTAAGTGGTGGTCAGATGCTACATCCGCTTCCCTCTTCACGCTCACATCTTGCAGAGATCTTGTAAACTTATTGGCTGTGCAGATGTGGATAATTTGATTTTCTGTTACATGGTCTGGTGATATCCATGTGTTCTTGTGGATTCTCTTGTGGGGAAAGATGGTAAGATGGAAAGATGACCAGGTTGTTCAGTGCACAAATCTGCGGATCTCTCTCCATTTTCGTTCATCTCCCCTAGACCATGGATCCCCATGACTTGTTCATCAGTGCATTATATGCTTGCTTCGAAAGCATGAGCCCAACCCCTTGTGTATGAGGCCTATTTTCTGTCTCATGTCCTGGATACAGTAGCATCTCTTCTGTCATCAGTCCGCTTTGTCCAGATTAAATCCATCTTGTCTGTCTGACGCCCAGTAGGGATATGTTGTAGTTTCTCATCTCTGCTGCTACCTGTGCTGTATTTCCTGCCTCATACATTGTCCTCAAGTTCCATGTTGCGATGTTAATACTCCTGTTTGATTGAAGGGTGGTCTGCTTTATTGCTTCCGCGGACGCGGCTTTCACCACATAGCGTCTTAAGTCTTCCACGAGAAGACCCTTCCTCACTCAGGCTTTCAGTTTCTGGTATTTCTTTTGTCGACGTTTTTATAGCAAGTTGGGTTTTACAGGGTCGGGTTGCAAGCCCCACGCCCACTCCTCCTCCTTTTATACCCAGGCTTGGGACCGGCGGTGGCGGAGTTATATATTGCTACATACAGACAGTTATGCAAGTATAGTGGCCATATATCACTGTATACAGACATTTCTAAAATTATAACAACCATATATCACTGTATACAGACATTTCTGAAATTATGGTGATCAAATATGACTGTATACAGACAGTTCTAAAAGAATGATTGCCAAATATTACTGTATACAAATGGTTCTATAATTATAGTGGCCAAATAATACTGTATTCACACTGTTCTAAAAGTATAGTGGCCATATATTAGTACATACAGACAGTTCTAAACTTTCTTTGGCCAAATATTACTGTATTCAGACAGTTTTATAATTATAGTTGTCATATATTACTGTATACAGATAGTTCTAAAAGTATAGTGGCCAAATATTACTGCATACAAACAGTTTTAAAATTATAGTGCAAAAACATTACGACTAATTTCTTTGTGCAAGCAAAATTTGCCATGATTTTCCAGAAATCCACACGTCTGACTGTGTCACTGTCTTTTCTCAGGTCTATGAATAATGTGTACGTGTTGGAAGTCAGTTCCTGTCTTTTGTCCTAGAGTCGACAAGCTTCAAACACTGTGTATTTTGTATCTAGTTATTTAATGATGCAACTCTAATCTCTTGATAGAACCATTGGTTCAGCTGAATCATAGCGAGGAATTTGGTTAATTTTGACGGCAAGAAGATTCTTCGATGGTTGTCGCAAGATATGATTTTATGATGCCTTTCCACTTGTACAAATGTATGATAAATTTATCCTTGTACACCAAGGGTATAATTCTTCTAGTCCAACTGAACGGGAAGAGTTAATGTGCCATTTGCAAGCCTTCATCTTTGTATATTTATTTTGGTATAGGATCTGTTACAGGTGCTTTAAAATGTGACTGCAGTATAATGCTACTTATATCACTAATGCAAGTACCATTGCTACTAACCACTGCCATTTTGCATGCCTCTCCTGTTCCTACTCCTCTTACTTCTGCACTACTCCTTTAATCACCAATATTACTGTACTGCTGTTGGTTCGTCCGGAGTCACTATCTACACGGATAATAATTATCGCATGAGTAGATCTACAATGAATACAAAAATGATAATGATAAAAACATCATAAACACTTGCCATGGCAAGTATTATAATCACAATTTACTATAACTATTACGAATATTACTGATGGTATTAATCTTGTTACTACTACTATTACTGTAACAGAATTGTTACCGAGAGGATGGTGGATTAAATGAACAACACAAACACAATATGTGAAAGAAAATATAAATTTATGAAATAAATTATTAATGAAAAATAATTATGTATCAACACAATAACTCATGCGTTCAACCCACAATTACACTCACAACCATTCACAATACATGAATAAATTAAATATTAATACAAAATAAAACACAGATACAAAGGAATCTCTTGGACTATACACAGATCCAAGGAATCTTTACAAAAGTTATATTACCGCAAGTATAAATTACGATAACAAATACAAAACATCAAACTATACTATCGCACGTATGGATTGCGACAACTAGCACGAACATATACATGTATTTAATCAAGTTGCTAGCTTTTATTGAGATTCATGCAATCCCTTGAAATACTATTGTGATTTGAAGTAACTATGTAAATACAACAATGTATTCAATTGTACTACAATTGCAACACACACATGTGTCTCGACCCTGTATAACCGTACGATACACCGACAGTTGAATCACCGCCCAGTTTCCCCCGAAGACCTAGGGTTGACACAATACTTTTATCGGTCACTTGCCCTTTACGGATTCACCACAGTTATACGTACAGACAGCATACAACATCTACTAGAACCAACGGTCCCAAATACTTAAGATGCCACCCCGGATGTTTACAACTCTAGACAGCTCCGACACTCGGACTCCTAGATTTCCGGATATTTACACGTCACGACAGATGTAGACGGACAGACAATCTGACAGACAGACAGTCAGATACTTCAATTCGATTGCACAATTAAACGGCACAATCAATCACATTCAGCTATGATTCAGAGATGTTCCGCAACAAATCAGCTACGATTTCAGCTACGATCTCAAAGACGTTATCAGAGACGTTATCAGCTACAATAAAGAAACCAGACTAATAAAAGTTGTCTCAAAAAAAATAATCTAAACCTTAGATTACGCTATTGCATTTAAATTCTAATAATGACTAGTAATTCCAAATATTCCACGTTTAAAATCTGCATTGTAATAAAGGCATCATTATATGAAATGATAAACTGAATAAAATTCACAATAAAACGAAATATAAATGTAACACTCACCCCTTTGGCTGGAGAAAGAAAGACGAGCTATCTATCCTGTGATTAGATACTTTTGGTCCCATAATATTGATCAGAAATATTCTGCCTTATATACCCTCAAATAGGTGAGCAGAAATCACGGCAAGATTACCGTGCACCCCGTGAATCTCATGTTCCAGACTTCATGTAATTCAAAGTCAGGCACATGCATATCGTTACACGCCGCTTACCTTGGAGAAAACCACTTATTCATCCCAGGTAATGCATGGACGATGAAACCAAAAAAATAGTGAAATTAGTTTGTAATTCAAGAAGAAAATAAATTCAATTTTCGCCTAATTCTGTGACAATTACTACAACCACTAGGGGCCCCGAGTGGCCGAGTGGTCTAAAGCGCTGTCCGTTACGGATCACTGCCATCTCACCTCTGTCTGCGTGGGTTCGAGTCCAAGATTCGACTAATGTAGTTATGTGAGAAAGCTTGCCAGTAGCTTCTCGTTGGTCGGTTGTTCTTTCTGGGGATTTTCCGGGTTCTTCCTCCACCATTAATACTGGCCGCCATGTGCAGCCTATACTGTGCTGAAAAATGGCGTTAAACCAAAAAAAAAAAAAAAAATACAACCACCACCATTGTTATTATTACTGATATTATTGTTATTACTGGTAACACGATAACCCAGTGGACTAAAGCGCTCGCCTTTGCAGATCAATGTCTTCTCACTGTATGTGTGGCTTTAAGTCACGGTTAGGCTAACGTGGTTAAGTGTGAAAGCTTGCCTGAATTTTGGTGACCGCTCCGGTGGTTCTAATTGGTTAGAGACACGGACGAGACATACCAACGACTTACAAAAATGATACAATCAGTAACCTCGATAGGCGCTCAACGTTAAGAGGTTAGTGTTAGGACTAATCGGCATTGATGTTAGGATGATGTGACTTGTGAGGACATTATGCTCACTATAAACTGCCACACAGCAGACAACGTAGCAATATGACTGATATTTTAAAAGATATGTTTACAATCCCCCCTGCCCCCCCCCCCCGCTACACACACACACACACACACATACTTACATGAATTTGACCGTCATGGTTCAGTAGTTCTTTGAAAGGTCATCTAGGATTCTTACTTCACAATATATACTGGCCATCAAGTATAGCTTAACAAATGCTGAAAAATGGAGTTAAAACCCACAAAAAGCAAACCATCATCCTAACACTAATGTTTTGCCTAAGGTTGTACTCCTATCACTACTGCAAAATACATAAAACATTTAATGACAATTGTGAATAAATAATCAGTAATGACAGTAACATTGTAAAACATCTTTACTAGGTAAACTAGAATCAATGTTTCAAGAACAATACATTTTACAATATTAGCATCCACTTTTAGAGACGGTTGTTCAGTACGGGACAGAGACAAAAAAAATTATGGTGACCAACAAAACGTTAAAGCATCTGTATTTGTACAGCGACCAGATTCGAGAGCGGTTTGAAAGAGTGGATAACGTCAGTATTAGACTTGAGCTAGATAGCAACATGCAGGCTATGCTTTCTAAAGATGCAGGAAATTTGGCGAAAATAGTATGCCAGGAGAAGGGAGATGATGTTCCTGTACCACTACAAAACCAATGTATCATTCTATCTAGAGTCATTGATGTTCACTCTCCATTTGACAAGCTACCTGTGTATGTAGGTATCGCCCAGTTACCTGATGGCCACATAATATTGGCAGACTGGCGTAACAAGTCAATCTGCCTGTATAATTCATCATACAATCTGGTTATAAGTCACACATTACTTGAAAATCCTTGTAACATGTGTCTGATAGAAGATGATGAAGTTGCTGTCACATTTTCTGGACAAACCTTCCAGTTTATATCCATTAAAGACGGATCCATTAAAAACACAGGGATGGTAACAACCAAGTATAAACATTGCGGTGTTGATGCCGTCACCAGTAAGGAGATCCTTGTCTATGGCCACTGTGGTGATACATGGGGAAGTGACAAATATTACTGGAGCCTTATTACAAGGAATGGAGATGTTACACTTCACCGTGAATGTGATTGCAAACCGACGCAGTGGGCTTGTGCTGTACTAGATATGTCCAAGTCACGTGTATTCATCTCTGTTAGGGGTGATAATGCAGTATATTGGTTTGGTCTGAGAGATGGAAAACAGTACTTCGTCTACATATCACGAGACCTAATGGTTCCACGGGGTATATCAGTGGACAGAGAGGACAATGTATATGTTGTGGGATACAACTCTAACAACATTCATAAGCTATCACCAGACGGCATTGCAGTCCAGGTTATTACTTCTGGAGTTCCAGAAAAACCAAGAGGAATTTACTTCAATCACAACAGAGATCATTTTTTCGTTACTACTACTAAAGGTCTAATGAGTCGAAAGCTTCACTACTTTGTACTCAAATAAGACAGTTCACGAAGGTATAACATATGACAATTGTTATTTTTTGAAATATTGTGACAAACGAGTTAAAACATAATCCAAGAATAACTTATTTTAACAAAGATAAGCAATTTTATCCCGGAATAATCATTTTAGTTCATTAGTAAACTCCATACAAGCAATCACAAGAGCCCCACAGTAAAGTTGTATCAATCATTTGTTACAAATATTGGATGTAAATGTTTCAAAATTAAAGGACATATTTGGCACCGCATGTTGTTGGAAACGTTGTATGTGCTTACACTCTTAACGGCTGTTGGTAATACGAATTGACCTGACAGTGGGTGGGTGTGGAATAGTCAGTTATCAGGTATAGCACGTTAAGAGTTTAAGGTTCTTTATCATTAACTTTTATCTCTCATCTAACATTTAGGAGCAAACTTATGTACGGAAAATGTTTTATATGTGCTAAAGTACCGACTTCAATATTGTATTTTACGCGCAATATATCACGGTATTGGGATAATATATAGCTTTTGTTTTGTAGTACTTGAATGAAAACTAATTAAGAATCAATGAGTGTTAAATTTTTTCAGATATATTGGCCACTGCATTCAATGCATGAAGATGCCAAGTATGGGGTATATGCCATGATTGTCTTTTCCAGTCAACCCGGTCTGTTGACCGACAGTCGTAATACATGCATACATGTAACGCGACCGATATCAAACATAACATATTGACAATACCGTTGTGGTCCGTAGTGATAGTTGCAAGGGGAATTTTGTTAAAGAAACATTCCTGAAATAGATACTATAAAATTATTTCTCTTCATATCAATATTCAGCGCATGTTATTTTTTTGCATCTAGGAGAACTATTCTACTTGTGGTATGTATTTCTACTAGTGTGTGGGAAGGCTCCTTACACAAAACAAGAGTGGGGATCAAATAAAGAAGAATATAAATAATAACAAAGTTACATACTTATCAGGTGAGATTTGTGAGTAATTGTATACTTTACAAGATGGCAAGGTATATGGCGGATTTCATTGTAGTCACTGTTAAACAAAGTAAAGTGCAATATGTTTTAACGATGAATATGACATGCATTCACGTGCTTTGCTGTACTGGATTCTACGCTGTCAGATAGGCCACATATGGGGAAAGAGCTGACATTTATTTGTAAAGTAATTGATGTACATGTTAGAGGTTTTATTTGTCTTTTTTTTATGGTCTAACGCCATTTTTCAGCACAATATAGACTATACATGGCGGCCAGTATTAATGGTGGAGGAAGAAACCGGACAAACCCCGGAAAGAACCACCGACCCACGAGAAGCTACTGACAAGCTTTCTCACATAACTACATTTGTCGAATCTTAGACTCGAACACACGCAGACAGTGGTGAGATGGCAGTGGTCCGTAATGGACAGCGCTTTAGACCACTCGGCCACTCGGGATGTTAGAGGTGATTTGTTAGTTATATTTATCTGTATTTGTGATAACTAGGTATTTATGTTTTTTTGTGTCGACATTTGAAAGGTGGATAAATTAAATGCTATGATTGTACAGTGTAGTTATTTCAAAGGCATAGGTGCAATGAAACCATGCTACAAGGAGGCGGTTAAATATGTTTGTTGACCTACATAAAAGACTTATTAGGACATTATTAGGATAACATGAAGTTGTAAGATATTTCAATTCTAGATTCATTAATTAATAAAGTTTTTTTAAGACAACACTGAAATACCAGTTCAGCATGTACAAAATACCAAACATGAACAGAAAATATGAATATTTTAACTCATCTTTTTGGGGAACATCATAGTGTTTGGTACTAGCATTATGCCATCATTATTATTACTAGTAGTAGTAGTAGTAGTAGTAGTAGTAGTAGTAGTAGAACCAAATGTAAGCATAATTGTGATTATGTCTTTATCATAAAGTGCCTTAGTAAATAGCAAATACAGACCCTAAAAACTTTTGTTTATGAACTACTGTTAAGGATGTTCAAGACTTACTAGAATCAATTTTATTTGAAAACAGCATGTGCATAAAAACAGTTCATGCTCAAGTTTTCAGGTTTTTTTCACAATTAACTTCTAAAAGTTATTATTTCACATTTGAAAAATAGTTAATTGATATAAATTGGACATCACTATTTCCATCATTCTAGCCATTTCTTTGCAATCAATGTATCATACCCCGCCCAACTGTGTTGACGTGTGCATTACCAATGACCCATATACAATGTCAGACATAAATGTAGCTTAGTATGACACACGACACTCACACATTAGCTCATTTTAGACATGTATCTAATTGCCGATGTAAAGAAAAAAGGCTTACAGTACCAAAGCCAGTTGTCGGAGTGATTTTTTTTCTTTTCTTTGTTTGTGTTTATTTTGGCTGAAATTGTCGAAAACGTACGCAAACATTATCAGCAACGGAAGAAAGTATTGCTACTCAAATGGTTAAAACTCAGCGTATTCACAATGATTTAGATTCATTACAGATATCATCCGCATAATCAGTAGCAAGCAGTGTGACTGGCATACTGATTTCACCACAATGTATTTTTAATTATATACATTTTGCAGCAATTTTGTGCAATTCTTCTTCTGATAACACCTTGCCTATTTCGCTGCCTCAGTTTAAACTATATGAGCACCACATGTAACAATTTCATGCGAAAGATAACAACGTTGATTTAAGTGCCCGCTCGTGCCAAAAGCAATGAACGAATCGTTTCGTCTTTGGCATAAACAATGCTAAGAGGTGAAAATTTTGGTTCGATCTCTAACATATTACAAACAGTATTAGCGTTTCTATTCGTAACACTTTGATCATTACGGACTCATTTGGAGTTTCCTGAGCATTGTCCACCGCACTGCTAAACTTATATGCGACTAAAGCTCAATCAATAATTCACTACCAGTACACCATTGCACCTATGCCTTCCTTCTCTGATTGGTTTGATGTTCTTTCTGACGCTGTCACTATGGATCATGTGACCACAATTTCTCTTAGGACGTTCTTGACTGCTCGTGTTCCAGTATGTAGAGATGAGTTTCGAAATCGCCCTCTGCACGTCGCTTCATTTCGAAATTAGTATGGAGTCCAATGCGTAATTGTTGATATTCTTCAAATTTGTCTTTGTCCTTCATATTGAAAAATTGTCGGACCATCTGTGGTTGATAATCGTCACATGTCGGATTTTATTCGACCCAGTTTACACGCCACTTGGACAGGTTTTAAGCTGACTAAAGTAAACAGAACTACTGAAATGATTATGCCAGTCTTGTTTCCTGTTGAGTTAATATCAGAATGTAAACGTTGTTTAATTTTCGGTTAACCCTATTGTGACTATATTTGGACACACCATGATAATGCGTTTTTCCAAAGATGTGATGAAGGTATCCAACAATGCATGCCTCAAACACACCTTTCCTTACATACATACTCTGTTGTAATGTAAATAAATATCCGGGAGCCAATAATTTAAATATTATCAATAATTATAGTGTGAATTCTACTCTTAAGGTTACCAAATACCGACGAAAACTATCGTGTCAAGTATTAATTAGTCTTAGGCACAAATTTATATAAACTATATGATTAAATTTAGCTAGTCTTTTTCCAGTGTCATGATAATAAGTTGTGTGGTTTGCTCTTTTTAAATTTAGCTTTTTACATCTATTATTTTTCCAGAGGATCGTGTGGTGGAAGTCATTACCGATAATAACATAACACAAGTTTCTTCTTGAACAGGATCAGCTACTAGAACGGCAACTAATAGAAAAGCAACTCAAGTTTTTGTCTGATACGAAATAAACAATTTTCACTGTACTCCCCCTTGCCCCTCCAAACGTGGTTGCTCTTTCTACCATGTTGCAAGTGCTTAGAAAGTAGAATCTATATATCAGTGTACTAAATTGCATTCAGTAATTATGATTGATATGACGGGAACTGTGTAGTGTCCTCTTCTTATGATGACATCATCTAACAGTTGTGCATATATCACTATATTACTTACAATGTTTTTTTTGAATATCATATAGTCGTTTTTTTAAAATTTTATTTCTTAGCTTTCTTCATGCTTTTTTTATTTCTTGAAACAGTTCTCGAGGACTCAAAAACCCGGAGAGTATTGTGACGATTGAACTATTTTATGAATTTTAATATAATGCAATTGTTATTGTTGCATATGAAACATTATAATTATTGATGGAATTTTCTAACATGTAAAATGTAATTTTATTCTTATAACTGAAATAAAGATTATTGTTATAATATGCTCCTTTATTCTTCGTTAACGTTATATTTTCGGCATTGTGCAGTAGTTTTCCATACTGTACGGTTTTATATTGCACTACACTTTTAACTACAAACAATATCGTGTATTAGGAACTGAACAAGCTGTGTTGTCCATTTGAAAGTAGAGGAGATCATAAAGCTACCGATGTGGACGAGTTGTCTATGTCACAAATTAAACTTTCAAGCAAACCAACGAATGTACATGATATTCGAAATGTCCACAACGCAGGTGCCAGACGCAGTACTGAAAATACCTCTCTCTCTCTCTCTCTCTCTCTCTCTCTCTCTCTCTCTCTCTCTCTCTCTCTATATATATATATATATATATATATATATATATTATTTGACAGGTATACTTGAACTGCTTTCAGTATCACGCGCGCACACACACACACACACACACACACACACACACACACACACACACACACACACATACATACATACATACATACATACATACATACATACATACATACATACATACATGCATGCATGCATACATACATACATAAATACATAAATACATACATACATGGATTTTACCTATCTTCATATTTTGATGATATACGGCACATTTATTACACACGAACTCCTCACTTACAACATAAAATTTCTTAACAAGGTTTATATAACTGTCTGATGAACCCGAACACACTTCCAAGGCCGTTCAACTTTCGATTTCCCCATAAACGGAAATGGACTGTAAGGGAATAAATAAGCCCGTTATTCAAGCAGTTTTTATTTGCAGAGTTGGTTACAGCTCTAAAAACGGACACAAAACTTCCTCAAATATTGTATCGGTACAATTAGCCTTTGTGCGATAATCCTGAAGGCAGTGCTCACAAAATGAATGTAGGCACGGCAGCTGAAGGGGCGAGGTAAACCCGTCCATTCAGATACGGACATCCATGTCCGTCTTTGAAAGAAAAAACCTTTTTCCAAAACACAATACATCACAACTGTGTTCTTTATACAGTACTATTAACGAATATTTATATTTGATTTTTAACATCTGAATGTAGTATGTATCAAGTTTTGGAACAACTTGGAATAAGTCATTTCTGGAGAAACTGTACTCAGCAACTTGAATTCCAAATTGCTATGCTCTTTCTCGAAAAATGACATAGCCGGTTTTTCAGCGGTTATTAAAGTCATTGGAAGTTTCATTTATGTGAATATCCTACGTGCTTTGAGTTTCATGAACTACACATACATTTGTTATTTCAGATATATTTCTTACTTGATTTGACAACCATAAGTAAACATCGTAATCGCAGCAAAAGACATATGGCCACTATTTATACAAAGTATTACGTCTGGGAAATTTTCTTAAAGAAATCTTAAACTGAAGTAATAGAAAGTATTGTCATTTACTATGTGGAGCAAAAACTATGGTGCTGATTTTAAGACTGTACTCGTTTGCAGATTGATATCTTTATATAAATCTAAAACAAACAAGTATGCATATGAGGAATACATTTTGTGTATTAACTAACGTGAATAATTACATCTGCCTCAGTGTGGAATATGCCTTTAAAATCTGCTAAAATGTGTATCAGTACCGTGGAGCTGATGTAGACAAACACCTTTTTTAAATTATTTTACAAAATTTGAGAAGGTAATCAAAGGTGTCCATGTACTTAGTACAATAATTATATCAACATACATGCAAGATTTAGTCAGTACTCTCTCTCCCTCTTCTACCTCTCCACATCCCGAAAATACCCACATACACACACGCAACATGACGCTTTTATAGGCAAAGAAAAGTTCGCAATACAAGTCAAAGGGCTATCAAAATATGAAGAAAAAAAAACAATTATATATCAAACACTGTTTGAAATCAAAATTAAACACCGTACAAATTTGAACGCAGTTAGCTCACAACATACATAACTAAAGTGGTTCTTCTAAATGTACTCTGGTCTAATTATGTGTAGCTTTATTAAACGTGTTAAATTAAAATTTTTGCTTTTGTTTTATTTACGTCAGAACAAATTCAGCAGATCAAATGTTGTTTGTACAATGCGAATTTGAAAGCAACTCCTTCATGGATAGTCTGATGTCTATACTAAGAATAAGAAAACCATTTTATAAAACCCATTTTTCTAATTTTGTGCAAATGAACATTATATAATAATGTTTGCTTAATTATATGTAATAGTTATTACTTCATTCGTATGCATGGATGAGCATTGTTATTTAACAAGGCGCACATATTAAATCTGTTCCAAATTATGTTAAAGCATGACATGAGCTAAGCATTAGAGAATTACAAATTTAATGACATCATACTAACACCATTATACCATAATTTATTTATATTTATTAATTTCTATATACCCACATACCATTCTTTCATTTGGAATATTCATGACAGAAGTCAGTCTAAGTCTGTTTGCCACATGTGAGGACTTATTCCGCAAGTCTCTACTTCTTCATAACTCTAACGTTTTGAACACGCTTTCTATCAAATGCATAAAGATCAGCAAATATTTGCATTATACAGTTTGAAAGTAGGAGATAAAATGCTTGCTTTAATAACTGCAATTAGCATGATGAAGAATGTTTACTTTTTGGCCTACCAAAACTAATTAGGAAGTAATTCCTCGCCATTTAATACGTTAATTGTGCGATTAAGAACACCATCCGGAAACAACATTATTAGACCATCCTTCCATATTACCCTCAATTCATGAACATTGCCATCATAACATCCCTCAGTATAAAGCCCCCTCGGTTAAAATACAGGCAACTTGTATGTATGAACAACATTATATAGATAATAGATTCAAACAGTATCTCATAATACTGTGGCAAACAGTAGCATGCACACAGGAGGGGGAGGCAGGTGTGGTGGCTGCCCTTGGTGCCAGAGGTATATGGGCACTACAATCCTTTCGGCCCTTGTCATCACCGTGGGCAACATTTACACTTACTATGTCACTGTGTCAAAGGGATATATTTTAAGCATCTTGTGAAATCAAAAAGATGCAGAATAATTCTCTGTCTGTCTGTCTCTCTGTCTCTCTGTCTCTCTCTCTCTCTCTTAAAGATCTGCTGGGTGGAGCAGGCACAACGTGCAATTGACAGAATCAAGAAAACAATAAACAACGTCCATCTAGGCCCTCGTTTTCATTCCACACAACAAAAGGATAACAAGTGCACGCATCTATTATATCTTATTCCTCTGTGGATGGTGCAGTTGACTGACCTTGACATTGGAAAATGAAACAAACACACTTACACTAGCATCTACTGTACAAGGCATAGTTTGCATCAGCACATAAGTGTCACTGAATTGGCAAACATTTGCTTACGAAGCAAATGTAGTTCAAGAATATTTTGATAACATGTAAGTAACGTATATTAAGACATAATATAGGATAGGATAGTTTACAATATTTTATATGACCTCATATTCAAATTTAAATAATAATAATAATAATAATAATAATAATAATAATAATAATAACAAGAAGAAGAAGAAGAAACACAACAACAACAACAACAATAACAACACCTATAACGGCAGTAAAATTTATTTTTTATTATACAGTGTCACATTCACTGAATTTGGAACAAATAGGCCAGGCTCCAGTAAGGTTGAATATAAAGTGCACGTGGTAGTGTTATACCTCACATAACAATCGTGTCTCCTACCCATAGCCAGCGAAATGTATATAATGTTGAATAAAATTGTAAATAAGAACTAACACCAGTCTGCAATTTGTCTGAGAACATTAAATGCAAGGTTTGATCAGAACTGAGAATCAGTTAGAATAAAACTGGACAGCTATAATAGTACCATAGCCAAAACACATATATTAAAAACAAAACCACGGGCGAAAGGATAACTTTGAACTTAATTAAGTACAATTACTATAAAATTATTACATGTGCTGCAAAAGACATATTACCTATTACTTCTGAGTTTATACAAAATAGGGAACAGTTATAAATACTGACTGGATTACCCTAGGTCTTGTCATAGTGACTTCCTTTTTAAATATCAAAGATATTTAGTATTCAGAAACAGTTATATGAAATACGTTGATATTGTAATGGTCTCGTGGACAAGATTGGGTTTGGTGCTCCCAGGATTACATTTAATTATTATAGAAGACCAAACATGTCTCGTTTTGTTTTTGTTAGATATTGACGGAGAGAGAGAGAGAGAGAGAGAGAGAGAGAGAGAGAGAGAGAGAGAGAGAGAGATCCAAAGCTCCGAGCCCCCAGTCATCGATGCCGACAGTTAAATTACTGAATACAAAAAAGTGAAATTCTAATAAACAACAATTTAATACCATTCAGTAACAGATAGTCATGTCTCAAATGAAATTCAATATTCAAACCCCTATCACTTGTTTTTCACTCGACCAAGTGACGGCCTATTTCATCATCACCTTTAGAGTGATATGTTTTCTTCCTGCCCCGTGTTCCTAATCATCTGTATTATTCTTTTCCCTTGACTGGTAGTTCGTTTCCTCTCCAGTCCTTCAACTACGTCCGTTAAACGTCTTCCTCCGTTCTCTCCTTTTCTTGTCTTACAGATAATCTGGACCAACTGTACTAGGGTGTTTCCCTTCTATGACTCCTACATCTCCTTCGGTCCCTAAAAGCGTCCCGTCCGAAGCTCCTATGTAATTCCTAGAACAATGTTACTTGCCAATTTCGAATCATGTCGGAGAAGCTTATAATTTCCCGCAAGATGGTACAGGTTTCACGATACTAAATTTTAGCTTGCGATTCCAATGGTGGCTACGCCTTGCTCAGCTCCGAATGAATGTCGATTCACCCATGGTCTACATAATTAGCAGACATTGTCCCGTCCCCGGCAGTCTTTCAAAGGCGTGTTTACGACCCCCACTTGATGTTCCTTTGAACCCAACACGGGAAATCCATCACTTAACTGTGAGTAGCACACAGCCAAATAAGGCGTCAGTAACAGGTTCCTATGGCCATGTTATACACAACTGGTTGTGACACCTCATTGTTCGCAAGGATGTCACTCGTAATATTTATGGAGAGGACTGATTAGCCTCAGGGTCTAGCATATACATGTTGCAATCTTGCTCTTGTTCCTTACTTACAACGTGACAGATATGAATATTCAAACTTTTCTTTACATTTTCACAGATATAAAAACAATATATACTTATAATACAAATAAATTAGTACATTAATTAAGCCATACGACAAGCAAGGAGAAGATAAAATGAAAGAAGGTAAAAAAATAGAGATAAACTTGTGAATAAAACAAGAAATAGCTTGCATTAATAAAACCAAGATGACATATCAATGTGTATCATCTTATCATTTCTACACAAATAAATATAGGAGCATGCATATACAGTAATTTTCATATACAAAAACATACACATTTATCTACATCCACATACATATGCCTAGATGTGAATATCTGCCAGCATACAAAGAGAGTGAGATAAAAAGGGTTCATTTTCTCAGTGTTAATACCTCACTAAGTAATCATATTATCCAACTTTCATAGCCACTATTGTAATTCCTTATAACATACGTTTTCAGATGTCCCATTTGGTAAATAATTTGTGTACCTTTGTATCTCCCAGATCAGACTTGTTTGCTTGAAAGTGAACACAAAAACTCAAATCAGAGGGTTTTCGTGTTGACATTTTGATTGCACTATAATTCTTTCTGTTAGTAATGATACTGGACTTTTATAGGTTGATTGGTAAGATTCATTTAACAAGATTTTCATCAATTTCAAAATTGATTACAATCTCTGTCCTCCAAAAATATAAATGTTGACACCTGAAATGTTTCGCAATACATTTGTAAAGTAAAATGTTTTCTCATACATATTTTTTCCCACAATATATTTTTAGTCCATTCCCTTAATAGATGTTGTGCATCTTGAATTTTGTTTTAAAAATTAATTTCCCCAATACCTTCTTTGTTCACGGATGACTTAACTATTAATAAAACAAAATTTGAAATCCAATCAGATTTAAAATTTGTACACATATTATTTTCTGTGAATTCATTAAAGATCCGATTTGTATAATGCTGTTTACCTGATGTTCTCTTTCTTCCTGAAACTGCAAGCGCTTCTAATGTTTTTGCCAAGGCATCTAAAGGAAACGATGTGTAAGCAGCATATTATGCCAAATTATTGTCATAGCTATTTATGAATATACATTTTATATCATTATTGTTCCGAACCAAAATTCCTAGATATGTCTGCAACAAATAAGAACTAATAACGATAGAGTGGATCCCCTTGACGTTAACCATGCAAACTATTAAAAACACAGACTAAAATCTATTCTGAATCACACATGATGCTGAATTTCTACAGAAGAATTTACATGAAAATATTGTTTTCTGTATTTGCACTATTATCACATATTTCAAAAAATAAATAAACATACATATTCTTTATTAGATCTTAAATTTTCTACAAACACCTATCTACAACTCAAGTGATTGACTTTTTTAAACTTTAATTACGATGTATAATGTATTGAATGGAATTAAATATATATATATAACAGAAGAAGGGGTGAATACGGGCCGCTGCCACCTTAAAACCAGTTGCTTCGGGTAGATGCGACTCGTAAATCGTGGATGGTAGCTCATCTGGGAGAAGGAAACCTCCAATTCCAAACCTCTGCAGCCTTGCGGCTATACACACTCATGTGAAAGGCTACGGGAGTAAAGTCCAACAAAATCCAGTATCCCAAACAACGAGGGCGTTTACTTAATAGGAGACTTCCAAGCTAGAATGGAATCTTACCATGAGGTCTGTTCCACCTGTCTCGGCTTTTATGGAAGGGGCAAAATCAACGAAAATGGTCAACGATTGCTGGAGATGTGCGGTTCCCAGTCTAATGTGCGACCAACACTTTCTTCCAATGCAAGGAGATCCACCAGGTGTCATGGAGACACCCACGTTCACTCACCTGATTTGCAAGCAACCCAGAGAAGACACAGCAGTTCATCAGCAAAGTGCAGGAAGCTCTCACCAAGGTGACACCTGATGACACCAATGACTCCAAGTGGTCCCACCTCCGTGACTATGTGTACAACTCCGCCATCGTAGCTTATGGGAAGAGGGAACGGAAAAAGGGCGCCTAGTCTGAGGCAAACTGGGTGGAGCTCGTGACTGAAGCAAAGAGGAAAGCCCTCCTGGCATAAAAGGCTGCAACTAGCCCAAGAACATTGCAAACATTGCAAGCCCTCAGGAATAAAAGGAACAATGCCCAGAAGACTGCCCGCCACTGTGCCAACATCTACTGACTTAATCTTTGCAACAATATACAGACAGCTGCCGACACCGGGGATACAAGAGAAATGTATGAGGGCATCAAGAAGGCGACAGGCGCCCCCACCTCAAAGACCGCTCCCCTCCCCAAACTCCCTCAATTCCAAGAAAAAGCGAAGATATCACATAGCAGGGGAAACAACTGCAGCGATGCGTTGAGCACTATCTCGACACGTCACTGACACTGCCCTGGATGCTATTCCAAACCTGCCTGTCATAGAGGAGCTAGACACGCAGCCCACTCTGGAAGAACTCGGAAAAGTCATAGACTGCCTTGCCTATGGAACTTGCCTGTGGGAAGGCTCCTGGAAGCAGAGGCATTCCGTCTGAAGTTCTCAAGAGTGGGAAGCCAGCGCTGCTCCAGCCGCAACACAAACACTTTTGCCTATGCTGCGAACAAGGATACATCCCACAGGACATGCGTGACGCCAGTATCGTCACTTTGTACAAGAACAAGGGAGACTGTAGCGACTGCAACAACTACCGGGCCATCTAAATCCTGAGCGTTGTCGGAAAGACTTTCGCCAGTGTTGCCTTGGCGCGCTTGTAGCTCCTAGCCTCCCGCGTCTATCCAGAGTCCCAGGGTGGAGACATATGTTTTACCTTTCAATATATTTATAAATGATATCGAAAATGCGAACGTAAACAAGAGGTTTACTAAATTTGAAGTTCAAAGACAAACCTTGTACATTACATACATACATACATACATACATACATACATACATACATACATACATACATACATACATACATACATACATACACCAGATTCGAAGAAACTTTTTGAAGAGCCCGCATCTAAATACTGAGTTTTTCTGCATCAAAACTATTAGCAACTGTTCCCATTACGTCATTAAAAGTATCGAAAACACTTATAAATTTATAAATTAAGGAGCAAATATGCTGCATCAGATGCTTCTAGCAATAAAGCTAAGCGTTTCGATCGGTTAACGATCTCTGCAGATTTGTTATAATTTCATATATATTTCCTATTTATCAGAGGCGATTAAGTGATTAATGAATAGAGTGACAAAATGGATACCAGTGATACCCAGGATACTCAGGATTATGATTGTGTTTTACCCTGCGCTTCTCAATTAGAACGCTGTATTTATTCTTGTAGAAATAAAACAAAAATATGGCAAATTGGATACAAAGTCATTCAAGCGATAGTTATCAAGTAATCTTAACGTAACGTCCCTTCGTCATATTCTTAGTTCTTTGCATGATATTGGTAGGCTCAGAATGAACACTTTGTTCAGTTCTGGCAACTTTAGTATGGGGGCTTCTGTGAGCAGCTTCTTTAAAGTATCAAAAGCTCTGTCCTGATTCTCCCCCCCCCCCCCCCCACTGAACTTTATTTGGTTGTCCCTTTTTGGTCAGGTCTGTTAAAGGACTGGCAATGGCCGCGAAATTCGGGATGAATTTACGATAATACCCTGCTAGCCCAATAAATGACCTAACTTGCTTCTTTGACACCGGTGGCAATGAATCCCTGATTGCTGCAAGTTTCTTGGGGTCTTGTTTCAACTCGTTTATCCTCCCAACTACGTGTCCCAAACATTCTAAACTTCCATACCCCACGCTGCATTTGGTAGGTTCTACAGTTATCTTAGCTATACGTAACTGATCTAGAACCCTGGCAACATCACGCAGATGCTCTTCCCATATATCGCTGTATATAAAGATATCGTCAATATAGGTTTCTACATGCTGCAGACCTTGCATCACTTTCCGCATTAGCCTTACACAGCTAGCCTCAACGTTTACCAACCCGATTGGTAAAGCTCAAAAGTGGTATAATCCACTCTCGGTGGCGAACGCAGTCATTTCTTTCGTTTCCACCGACAATGGTATCTGCCAATATCCCATTGTCAGATCCAGCTTCGTGATATATTTGTGCCCTGCTATACGTACGAAGATGCTTTCTACGTCCAGTACGGGTTCGGCGTCAAATACTGTTCGCGTATTCAATTGGTAAAAATCAATGCAGAACCTGTTCGTGCGGTCTTTTATTTAAAACTTGAACGACAGACGATGCATAAGGTGAGCCTGACCTCTCTATGACTCCTAGCTTAAGCATTTCTTCAACTTCCTTTTCGATGATATCACTAGATGCATGAGGCATAGGGTAACCCTTGGCCCGAAATGGTTCATGTGACGTAAGTTTAACTCTATGCTCTAGAACATCTGTCTGACCGGGTTTGTCCGAAAATACGTCTGGGTATTTGTCAACAAGATCCTGAGCCTCCTTTGATTGATATTCCGTCGAATCGTGACTCATATTGACTCCAGTCTTATCCATCTTGTACTCCAGTAATCCGTTCAAATTAAGTCCCGGAACGGACTCTTGCTCCTCATCATCCTCGATGATGACTACACCGACTACGTTAAAACTCACTGTTCTGTATTTGCATTCGCTCGATCGTATTAACGTTTCAATAAGTTAGAATGGAGCATGCGGGACTTTCTACTTACATCAATAGTATAATCCATACCTCTCCTTTCATCTACGACGGTATACTGACCTTTCCACCTTAACAGTAACTTGTTTCTATCAGTCGGAAGTAAAACCAAAACTCTGTCTCCATTTTTGAATTTTCTATCGCGTGCTTTTGAATTATAATAGTGAGCTGCGCGACTGCTAGCTTGCATTAACGTTTCATGGGCTATTGCACAAGTTTCTCTCAACTTGTCCTTCAAATCACAAACATACTGGTATGTGGTTCAAATCTCGTCATCTGTCTCGTCATCCGACCACAATTGTCTTAGAATTTTCATCGGCCCTCGCACCGTTCTGCCATATGAGTTCAAAAGGTGAAAACCCTAGACTTTCTTGAAGAACCTCTCGGTATGCAAACACTACTGCATGGAGATATCTGTCTCAATCGTTCGGACGTTCTGCACACATCCGTCGCAACATTTGTTTGAGTGTTCCATTGAACTTATCAACTAGCCCGTTCCACATTGGGTGATACGGAGTTGTCCATAATTGCTTGATTGATAGAAGTCTACCAACTTCTGCCATGAGTTCTGATGTGAACTGTGATCGACAGTCTGTCAGAATCTCTTCCGGTATCCCTAGCCTACTGAACATTTCCACTAGGGCTTCGGCCACTTGCTCAGTTTCGAAGGATGGTAGAGGGACAGCATCCGGGTACCTGGTTGCATAATCGACCATGGTCAAGATGTACCTGAATAATTGAAGTTATTGCATCATCACACCGATTAAGTTATTGCGTCATCACACCGATTAATTTATTGCGTCATCACACCGATTAAGTTATTGCGTCATCACACCGATTAATTTATTGCGTCATCACACCGATTAAGTTATTGCGTCATCACACCGATTAATGTATTGCGTCATCACACCGATTAAGTTATTGCGTCATCACACCGATTAAGTTATTGCATCATCACACCGATTAAGTTAATTAAGACCAATTAGATGTTGTCTTCATATTATGTGCATTATAAACAGATGACAATAGAGAGCAGTGTGTAATACAAGATTATGACGAAAATCAAATGGTCGCCGAGACATGAAGTGTGAATACTGTAATCAATCAAGGAGAGATAACCAAAATGTACTTGACATGACAACACAAATCTTATATTGTGTACAGACTTGTGTCATGCTCTCTCTCTCTCTCTCTCTCTCTCTCTCTCTCTCTCTCTCACACACTCATGGTATATGTTGATTTAAAGGACATAATGAGAAATGGATTCATGTATTTGTATATGTATAAATTGTCTCCTCAAGAATATTTTACACATTCAAAAGGCAAACAATTACGTGTAATTCATATCGCTATGATGTCTACACTGTGACTGTTTAAAGTGCTGTTTAGCACTGGGGCATCATGTGGTAGACATAAAGCATCATACCCCACCAATCACATTATCCTGGCACCAGGGCGACTAGTCTTCAAACTAACTTCGAAATATTGAGCGCATAGCGAGGCAGCTTCTAGTACTATTTGTATAGGTCTTTGGTATGACGCAACCGAGAATCGAACCAGCGACCTCCTGTATCCGAGGTGGAGGCTATAATCTCAAAGTCACCGGAGTGTCATGATCAAAATTCAACCATGTTTCAAAGGTCATAATTTGTAATTAAAGTTGGATAGATCTTATGATACTCACCGGACAGATAATATATTTATCCAGAAAGAATGTCTTGTTATGATACAAAACCAAACTAAATGTTATTAACATTTTTGAAAGAGTTGTAACGTAAACGAAACAGACGAACATACAATATATAGCACAGCCTTTTGTTATCGAAATTGTCTGGTATATTATTGTAAACATTTTTATATATTGAGAATGATACTTTGTTTCCATGGTAAAATACAAAAATACTAAATGCAAAAAATTCAAAGTAGTAAAAAGCACTGTATGCAACTTTCTCGACACGCCATGAAACTTGGAGTAATACATTGAATGGACAGAGCGTTATGCTTATAAAAAGTCCTTATTGAAAGAAAACTGTGATTCAGTAAAATATATATCGACTTATCATCATATAATGAAAAAACTCTTATGCGGTAAATACATGTACTTGGTGTGAACAGTAGTGGCAGTATTCTCTACGTGATGATTGCCAACATTCGAATGGTACGGTATAATTAATTTCTTCCATAATGGCATCTGTACCCAAATTTCGCTCAGAAATGAATAAAACAACAAATGCACGACATATGATTACGTGACGTTGAAAATGTGATCAGTTTCGTCATTTTGTCCACCTTTTAGTGTTTAGGTGGAAGCGCATGAAATGAACACAGTAAGTTAAGAAATCTTTTTAATAGTATCGTTGTTATCATATTGTTCTGCCGTTACTTTTTGCAGCCTCCTATCTGCTGAGTGTAGTCACACCACGCTGTTTTAGTAGAACTTATTCATTTTGAGATGATCTGGTAGACTGACATGTTGGTGCCCGTTTGCCCATTTTGAAATACAATGAACGATTGGCAAATGAAATTACCAGTATATATCTAAGACTTTACAACTATATATTCTGGTACGTTTGTCATAACTGATCATATTTTCCATTATCGTGTGAATGTACGTGATTTGAGGCACTAAGTTGTGTGTTTATTTCAGTCACGAAGTCAAGTTTGACACTGTACGGTGGTTTCAAAATGACTTATCGATTACAATATGCAACATTGTCTGCTTTGTTTAGCGTAATATTTACACGTGCCAGCCTCGCATACAATGGATCAAGTATTCAAAATTAAGGGATTTCTAAAAATTGAGCCCGTACAGATTTAAAAGACATTAAAAGTGCTAGAAAAATGAGAAAGGTAATTGAGCTCAACATTTGAGAACGGAATTTCATCTATACAATTTTGATCTACACATTTACTTATTCTATAATATCTAGAGACAAGACCTTGAATTATATATTTTCATTACGTATGCCGACGAACTTTTTACCTGCCAAGTTCTTTTAATATTTTTGGCCCAAGTTATGAAGCAACTGATTTCAAAGATCATACTGTTTATAAACAAGCTGAATCTTGGTATGAAATATGAATATATCAAACAATATATTTTAATAATTGAGAAACACCCAAATTTTGTGTAATTACTGTAGTATTTCTGTGCTTAAAACTGAGTATGCGCGTTTGGTAAAATGATATAGTTCTTTTTATATATCATCCTGACAAAACAAATATGGGAAAGCATGTGAGAAGTTTAAACGAGACGATAACATCCGTAAAAGACATTAGCTCGATAGTATTGTGATAGTGGGGCATTCTAAAATTGCAGTACATTTGCTGAAAATGACATCAAGTATCGAATAGCTGGCTGTAGCAGTGGACAGAGAGGACAGTGTTTATGATGTGGAACATTACCCTAACAGCATTCTTATACCATCACTAAATGGTGTTACACACCAGGTCATTACAGTTGGAATTGTTCCATAGCCAAGATAAATTTCCTGCAATTACAGAAGTGATCCGTTCGTTATTACTAGTGAAAGTCACGAGACGATACTTCCCTATCTTTGGCATTATAATGTCTCACCTACACGATTTAGACGATGATGAAAACTTTCTTTTTACATCCGCCATATAAGCGGGAGGTCGTCGGTTCAAACCAGGCCGAGTCATACCAAAGACTTACAAAAGTGGTACTAACAGCTTTTTCTCTTGGCGTTCATCATTAAGAGGTTAATGTTAAGACTGTTCGGCCTGTTGTCATAATAATATGATTGAGTGAGAAATCATTGATGCCTCAGTTCTAGACATCACTATAAAATGCCACGTTGCAGACATCGTAGTGATATGATTGAAAACTTGTTAAAGCATTGCTAAACATCCTAATCGCACACACACACACACACACACACAGTTCGTGGATGAACGTAGGGTAATAAATAGGATTGTGTTCTTGTGGATAAAAATTGAAGGTCACGATCATGATAAATCTAATTATAAACTAGTGACTAGTGCCTGCACGTATTAAGTTCAGTTGAATCCCGCATACCTTGATCAGTTTGTAAACTTGTAAACTTTACTGGGACAAATTATTAAATTACTTCTAGTTACATTTGCATCAAGACTGAGGGCTTATATAATACTTAGCAAATCTTCTCTTTATTTTCATAAACAATCACTGAAAATGTAATGTTTATTTGTTGAAATGTTATATCTGGTGTAAGGGAGATAACTGAATGATATACATAAGGTGTGGTCTTTTCATTGTCTTCACTTTATTATCCATGTAATAAAGATTAGCTCAGGAACACATGTATTAACATCAATGCAATTCAGTTATCCAATAATACAATACTACCAAAGTGAAAACCTAAAATACAGGCTTATCTTCGTAGTGGAGATCTCAAGAGTGATGATGTAACTAACGTAACTAAAAAATTGCATGTTAAATATCAAGGCAATAAAATGATACAAAAAAGATCAATTAGAGCAGAACAATCAAAATCAAATGGGAAAGAATATAATATCTTTAATAAATTACCTAAAATACTCATGCCATAATATTCTTTATGATATGAGTGATCTAACTACAAGTGGACCAGGAGTGCCCTCTATTGTGGTCTATGATATGCCTTACAAGAACAAAAGAGCAGTATTTTTTAGACATGATTGGTTTTATCATTTGCAGGTAAAATAGCAAATATTTGGCCAAAAATCAACAAAATTATCTTTACATAACGTATTGTTTTGCACTTATGCTAATCTTGGAGCTGACTACACAGACATAATGCCATCAGTCTATTTCTTTCAAGGCCATAGTTACAAAACTCCCCATCCAAAACCAACTTTTTTTTTCTGAAGATTTGATACATGTTATTCCTAAAAGACTGTCAATATTTTACCAAAACTGTTCGGCATCCATTTCTTTTCCTACATCAAACTAATGCAGTTCTTAAATTATACCCACATGTATGCATATCTATGGATAAAATGTAAGGCTCTTCGTCCCTATAGGTATCACGGTACCAATTGTTTTCTCCATAGACCCGATTGCTAATGTTTCTTAAAATAAATATACTTTGTATCTTATGTCAGCATGCATGTCACACACTGCCACAGAGAACAATCTTAGATTGTCAATTTGACAAGGACAAAACCAGGCACCCCCGCACTAAATTGCATTTAAGAGAGATAACTCTGTTTGAGCTATACATGACTAAGAGTTATCTAGTAACAGCAGACCCAGTGTCCCCAAGTGTCCCACAAGCGATTGAAATTTGAAAGTACATTTCACGTAGTATGGGTGATAAACAAACGTACGGGAACCCATATTTATTACACGTATCTCATTATTTTTTTTTCTCTCACGTCAATAGCGACTATAATTTTCACAAAGGTTTCCGTATTTACATCCGTATAGACGAAACAAAACAATACTATTTTGTTTTCTGATCCATTCTTATCCAAAAAGGTCACGTAATCAGATTGAGAGAGAGAGAGAGAGAGAGAGACAGAGACAGAGAGAGAGAGACAGACAGACAGACAGACAGACAGACAGAGAAAGACAGACAGACAGACATACGGGAAGATAGAGACAGACATACAGAGACGGAGGTATTGACATGTTCCCATGCCAAATCATGATTGTAAAGGAGACTGAAAATGTATTAATGTTTACATTTGATCCAAGTTTTCCTTACAATTGTGTAATGACATCCAGTCTTGAAAAGCTACTGAAAAAAATTGATCATTAGTATCGTTATTCAATGGATCGTGTACGCGTATATTTAATATAGATATATAAAACTTGGGATCTTCTAGGTTACCACCAACTCCAGATTATTCTCACTCATTCCACAGTTTTTAGATTAATGTGTTATCATGGAGAGAGAGAGAAATCGATTCTTTTTCATGTCATTGGCACGTTACTTATGTATGCATAACACCCTGGATATGAGACATTACCATCATCATGGTCATATTTACATAATTTGAAAGACGGATCATTGTATAGATTTTTCCCTGTAAAACTCTTACTTGCAACCCAGTTCGAAAGTTGAAATGATTGGGACTATAATGATCGACATTTTCGTTACAGTTGAGTTATAATGTGTCCCATAAACGCCTACCATGTACGATCATGAAACATTATTTTGAAACACACCACGGTGCATGAAGTTAAAAATCAAACCCGAAGTCTACTGATCGCGAATATATTATGGAAATGACCTGTCTACCATGGTATCATCAAGAAATAAAACCAATACATGCCTGGAAGAAGAGAAAGGTAACTATTAGGTAGAAAGAAAGACCGTCATCAAGTCAGTAACACAGAGACGACTAAAGAGGAACGAAGAACTCATTGATTTTAGAGTACATTTCATGAAGTATGGATGATAAACAAACGACACGGGACCTCAATTTTCTTACACGTATTTCTCCATTTCCTTCATCACGTCAATAACGACGATACGTTTCCCAAATGTCTCCGTATTTACATACGAATAGACGATACAAAAGAATAATGTTTTGTTATCTAATTCATTGCAATCGATGGTAACGTAATCAGGTTGTGTGTGTGTGTGTGAGAGAGAGAGAGAGAGAGAGAGAGAGAGAGAGAGAGAGAGAGAGAGAGCAACTGCATTAATATTGTTTATATAACTTGTTGAGGTACAATCACAAGATATGAATTGCTTTTTATTCCTTTTCGAAATGAATTGATTTTAATGAATACTCGATATTCAGTTTATTGCTATCACTGAAGAAATGCAACACAGCAAATATATTTTCTTTTTTCCTGAGACAAGAAAATATGTCGATTGACGTCATTATTATTAACACCAAGGTGTTTGTCGTATTGATAACATCAAAGCATATAAAGAAACAAGTTGTATGAATGCATACATACCCTGAATCAATGTATTTGCCTGAGTTGTATATATGTCCACATTTACGCACTTGGTGCTGGTGTCGTGATTCCAAAGTGTGTCTTTGTTTCTGTACTATAGAAAATTAGAATTATTAGAAAATTATGACAGAATAATATATGGTAATCTCAGTCATTCCGGTCTTAAGATTGCCTGAAGGACATATCTGTATATTCTTTGTATTGTAACGTGTATTATAGCTTACAATGCGGATTGTATTGGATATTTCTCATGTGTTTAATTATGAACAATGTTAAACGTATATTGCATAGAGGTTTCGGTTAAATTTAGCACACTTCCGTACAATGAATCATATGTTTCCAGTGAAAACGAAAAGTAGTTATATTTGGATATAATTGAACGAAAATGATGTTTAGTGTGGCTGGGCGAAAAAAATAATGAATGAACCAAACATGTCACATGCAATTTTAGGAATACATATATTAATTTTACCTTAATCCCATGATCGCATTTAGATGCACATAAATTGCTTGATCTACTGTACTCAAAAGGATATAAATATTGTTTTGTATGGAGCATACAACATTCAAACTATCTCATCTCATCGCCGAGAACTGTATATATACTTTTGTTATTCACTTAGCACATGGTAAATTGTGTGTTTTACATAAGACCATATTATCTCCTATGTGATCATTCATTCATCCAATAATTTGTATAGGATATGTTAGCTTTATGTTCTTGTAAAATAGGTCCAGAATTGTGAATTAATGTCTGTAATGAACTCTGCATATAAGTAAGGTATATTTAGTTTGATCTGCGGCAGACCTAAAACATAACTTACACGTGTGTTCCAGGATTCTCTTGTGAATTTGGCATGGTTTGTCCGAAGGAGATCCCAAACTAAAGTATTAAATAAGTATATACATGATAAAATGCTACATATTGAGACAATGTTCGATACATCGGTATATAATTATATATATTAGTGTTATGTAAATACACAAATAAATGTATGTATGTATGTTTTCAAGCAAATTAATTAGTATTTTGCTCAGAATCGAACATGGGTTATTTGTTTATTAATTACAATATAACAATAATGTCACGAAATATGTTGGGTATGACGACCTTAATATTGCTACCTTTGCCACGGATATATTGATCTTATTCCATACAAAGAAAATCGTTTTAAATAATAAGTTTTTAACTTAATGTATCAAATAATGTTTCATTTTCATTTTTCTGCATATCTTCTATACCTGTTTTACCTAGCCAAAAACAGCTAATATACAGCCAGACATTAACAAAAGAATATATCATATTTGAACGATAATAACTCGGTACCTTACCTTGTTTAACATATCGACTGTTCCAATGCGGTAACTATCACAATAAACTTATTCGTGAATAAAACATATTCCTTTTGACGGTCGATCAGGTTAAATTTGTGTAGTGATAGATATTTTGGACGCTGTTTCCATTCTTCTTATTCATACCTGACCTGTATGAATGACTTACTGATTGATAATGCTAGCTTTGTAAATTCTTGCTTTGAGGAGGTGTTGCTCTGCCCGTAGACGTATGCGTGCGATAGGATTGGATCGACAATTTGATTGTTTAGTGTAGAATGATAGAAAGACTCCATGGGCACAATTATTTCCATTGGCATCTTTGAAAAGAATAATATTAAACGTTGAGACCAACATATTCTATAGAAAAAGAAAGGTAAGGCATGTAATATGCGAGAGAAAACTAATATCACTAGACGCATGACAATATTGCCATCTTTCGTAAATCACAATACATAACACAATTGTAACTATTTATGAATATTCCGCTTGAAGTGTATGAATTTTAAAAGCGTATATTACATTTATTTGCTTTGAGTTTCAATCTTCTGAGATATAGTTTTCTAACGAATCATGCAGTATCTATCCGATTTATTTGAATCTATAATGCCTTCTATATTTTGCTAATTACTATTTCGTTTATAAATTTGCAAACGAATTATCCTTTTAAATTAAAGCTAGTACACAAACAGAAGATAGTTGATACCATATCTCCGGTTGGTTAAATCACATATTGGATGATCACATTGTTTCCTCTTTTCTTTGTGTTTAACGTTTTGGTAGCTTTGCGATTCGTGCTATTGTAAACTCTTTACAGTAGTTTCGACACTTATAAAACAATCTTTTTAAATGTTATGCTATTTAATTCTAGTAGATGATTTAGCATCTGAAATCAAAGTATTTTCCACATGTCTTCACTAGATTTAGTTTTAATAAAATAGTTTCTACTTGAAAAGAATCTAGTTTGTGTATCTAACTCTAAAATTTTACACTAAAACATTACCCATTGAATTATGTCAGGAAAGGTAAATATGGTTTGTTAGGGTCATATTTAGTCTTAAAACTAAAATTGACAATAACATATAACACATGTATGTCTTAGAAAACCTGATAGCTTGTTACCTGATATAATTGAATTTGTTCTTTAATGTGGACAAGAAACAGGCAAATGAGTTAGAGCTGGAGCAATTTATTTTGTAAAAATTGTTGTTGAAGCAAAAAGCGCTACTGACAACTTGGCCGAATTTTTAAATGACTTCAATAACTTCTATTTTCATTCGTTATTTAATCCTTAGCGTTTTATCCAAACGCAACGAACATTTTCAGCCTATATATTAAAAACATGTCTTAATTTTAACCTTTGATAAAATATGATTACATTCAAAATTTTACTTTCAATTCAAACTGCTTTGATGTAAGTAATGTTATGTTTGAATTCTGACATTATTACGCTTAAATTTGATAATTATACGGAGCATACAAAAAACAGTCGTTGTACCTATACATTCAGTAACATGTTTAAATATGCTTCTGCTGCAAGACCATCTGATTATATATTCTAGCTATTTTTCAGTCTGTTTTACCAATATATCACCTCTTTTGGGGTCGCTCTGTCATGACTAACACCACGTGAGCTTAAACTTGTAATATTTTATACGATCTTAGACATATACGTCATGTTTCGCATTTACCCCGTTATTTAGACTTACAGATGTTCTTTTGCGTTCATTATAGTTAAAATTGAGTTGTAATAATCGCATTTTAAAGTTTCAAATCTATAGTTTCCGTTTTCTAGATGGAAAATACGGATTAGACAATACTTATCTACAACATAAGCCTTTCAGACAAAGTGGTAATATGCGACACATATATAAAGTATGCTTCTGAAATATGATTGGATTCACTGATTATGGTTGGCTTCAATCGCATATACCAGATCAGTGATGCTAAAATAAGTGTTGAAATGGATGGTAAGGTACAAAAGCACAAATATTCGCAAATTATCTGGATCCATCGTAATTTGCAAGGATGATTGAGTCACCCTTCTTATGTTAGTGTATTAATTTTATCAAACTCACACTAGAGATTACATTTTGGTAGTTTGTGTTTTGGGGAAAAGTTTGGTTGTTTTCATATTACCTCTCAGATAGTCAAAGTTGCAAATTATTGACTCCTCAAGAAAGATACGTCAATAACGAACCGTGAATTTTCGTGTATTTTATATTCATCACATGCCTTTAGTCTATTTCGTTCCAAATAATGGATAGCAATTTTCAATCATCGTATTATCCTGTTCTGTAGAATATGCTTTCACGAAAATCATTTGGTTTGTACCGATACAAGTTTATAACCGTCGTAATAGTATGACTTGTAAAATTATTTCCAATACAATTAACATCTTTTAGATATAATGGAAAGCAAATCAAACAATAAAGCTGATGCAGAAACAAAACTGCACAACGAAAATACACTGAAGAATCTAAAACCTGGCGATCTGATCAAGATTCATCGAGATTTCTACAATCACTGGGCTGTATATATTGGAAAGGAAGAAGGTATTGTGCCGGAAGTCACATATATTCATCAATGCTGCATGCAATAACGTTTACTCCTAACATTATTTTAACATTACTATTTCGTATACTCTTCAAGTGCACTGCTTTGATTTCGTTATTTTCTTTAGTAAAGAAAACGGAACAGATGTACATGCACATTAAGTCTACAATAATATATATCCCTATTTTGATATTAATGCAAACGAGTATATTAATAGAGTTTTCCTTTAGATGCATACAGGTGATACTGAAGTGACTATATACATTTATCGCTACACTCTATAGGTGTTGAGAAGGTTGTCCACTGGTGGAAAGGTGACGGTACCAAGTTTCCAACGAGTGTTTGGGCCAAGGCTATTTGGGCTTTCATAAAGATCGATAAGTTTCGTAAAATTGCAGACAGTGGCGAGGCTCACGTCAAGATTGATTCATTCTGGACAGTTGTGGGAAACAGTGAAGCCGAGAATGGCAACAACAAGGCTCTTGAGAATGGGTAAACTATATTCTAACTGTATATTTTTAAAGTGATAATTATAACCAATTTTTGACATAATGGTGTTGATATGATCAAACATTAATACATTCATCGGAACTTGCTAACAAACGGAATAAATAATAATTTTAATTAAAGATGTAATTAATTGGTCAGTGGCACAATTTATGATACATTTGTGTTAAACATACGGAGCTTTCATAATAGTCAGAGCACATTATAGTTGTACAACGCATACGGAAGAATAACTTCTTTAAATTATTCGCATATAATCTACAGCAAGAGAAAATATTCTCAACATTTTAAATAATCAGAAGTAAATTTTATTTTGATATTGTTTTCGCTTTGGCACTGTAAAGATGTTTTTCACAGAGACTACTTGGTATATTTAATGTACAGTGATGCACGACAACAAATGACAACAAATCAAAATAAGATTATTCTCTTTTACACAATGTTCGTGTAATTGCATGCAAGTTGAATAAGATCATTATACAATCATCGTAAAATATTACCTTTTATTATCCAATAGTTATAATAACTGCATGTACATCAATATAATTACTCTATAAAGTGAGTGCCAACAATGAATCGATATATTCAATTCCTTGGATGTAATCTGAGTGCTAACCTGCTTGTTTGTGTTTCTGAGTGAATTTATGTTACTACAATTGTTTAACTTAAACTTTATTTATCAAGATAATGGAAATAATCATTGTTGACTTATTGCTGAATTATATTTCCAGTTAAGCATACTATCTCATACTATTTTGAAATTGTCTAAATCATACCTGCTGATTCAAGTTTCTTTTTATATTACGTATAGATCAAAAATGATCGCATGTTTATAAACTCTCGCAAAATTCGCACATCAAGCGGCATGCTATCTCATTTACCCTTTTTTTTTTAAACGAAGCTTGAAGAAAACATATCCTCTTTACTAATACCAATGCGCTGTTTTACAGTATGTAATACATATTTATTTGAAAGTGCAATATATTTAGACAAAAGCTAACGACATACTTAACTTTAGGTCCACATTTAAATTATATTCAAAATTGAAATTATCTTTCACGTTTATTATGCGATTAACAACAACTACTTCCTTTTTATGTATAGACAACTTGATCACATTTAATATCTACCTACATTATAGGTTTAATTCGTTTTGTTTTAAAGGTTAATTACATGTGAAAGTTCAATTCCGCGAAGGTAGTCATTTAAAAATTTCATTCCACCAAAACCTTCTTTCTACTTTATGTATTGAGGTGTAGCCATGATTTGCGGAGATCAACTTTGTAAGTACATAATGATAACAATCTGTCATTCTTTATGTAGGTTATATAGTATCGATCTCATTGTATGCGTTGTTATAACTTGTGGTCTGCTTGCGTAAGAACATTAAACAGTTAATCAACATTTTTCAGAAGTAATAGTAGACATTGTTTTGCTCTATATATATATATATATATATATATGTGTGTGTGTGTGTGTGTGTGTGTGTGTGTGTGTCTTACTATCCATCTATATGTTTGTGTTAACGATGTGTTTCACTTGGTGTATTCACGTTGTTCCCTGTTTAGACATTTCAGATCATAAACAATTAATCCAGACAGCATTTATTTATCAGTAGCGGAGTTACATATATCCATCCGCATATATGTTAACAGATCTTTTCTTCTTGAGTGCAACTCTCAATATCTGGTTTTCCTAACGTGGTATGCTGGATATTACAATAATTTGTTTAATTATAATATTCAATATATGTTTCCCATTATAGCAACATCGACAACAGTCAAGTAGTAGTAAAAGCTAAAATCTTGAAAGAAAAAACAGAACAGGGAGAACAGTTTTATAACAGTCAACATTTTGCTAACTGGTGCCGCTACGGACAACCGGTAAGTGATTGGCTGCTTAAGACTTACGAGTTATGGATTCCAGTCTGAAAGAACTGATAAACAATTGTGTCCTCATTAAATAATAGTTTAATGTCGTTGTCAAGGTTGTAATCATGACATTGCTTAAAGCATTCTACCTTTGTGTTTCTGATCAGTCTGGACTCAATATTTATGTAATAACTGTACTCTGTTTAAACATTAAGCCGCAATTAAAGTTGTTTCAATTTCTGTTATATTTCAATTTGGTCAATTTCCGGAAGACAACGCTTCCATATTTCTGACTGCAGTTGTGCTGAAAAGCTCCACGTACGTATGTTTCTCCACTGCCTGTGCGAACATAATGTTAATTACTATTTGCATTGCCAATATAAGTTGCTACAAGAATTAGATACCTATTCAAATGATTGGTACCTGATCTGGTTTTCTTATAAGTATTATTACGTAAAATATAAATCGTCAACAAACATTAAACATTGATCTTGTTTATAGCCACACTATTCCCTTTTAGGGGATAAACGTTTACGACATTTAGATAAAAACCAAAACGAAACGTTTAATAGTGTTCATAATGTATTTAACAAAGACCAGAAGTTTTGGTTGGCCCTTAGTTAAAGTTACTGTATTCAATCTTGCAAATAAGTGAGTTGCTTCTTGACATGTTGTGTCAGCAACGTTCCAAATAGTTGGATAGTCCATATTCTAAGTTATCCAGTGGGACAATATTTGTAACATGGAAGTGTTATGTGTGCAGAATCAATATGGACTATAGTATTTAATGCTGAAAATGTGCTGCCCTCCTGGAAAGAAGCAATAATAATATAAGTAGCATTCCCATAACGTATGATCATTGCAATGTACATCTTTAACACAAAAATAAAAGGGTTTAGGATTTCCATTGTACCGGCCTAGTTTTAAATAGGACAGTTAAGACCATTTTATATGATACGATGGCATTAGTAAGCTGGAACATAGTAATGCCAATGTTATCGAATGACAAACCGTATGCTGCTTGATCTTTATAGTTTAACAAAGCTTTGTAAATATAGTATCGAATATACGTTACTACTCGTCGTTTCTTACTCAAGTTAAATACATTATCGAAATAACCTTGTCAACAAAATTACAAAAAATATTTCATTTAAAAATGTAAATGACTGTCGTATCATAATTTATTTAATGTGTTTAACCTCTTGTTTACAAACTAAGAATACTCTTTATTGTGAAACATCTAGAAATGAGTAATCCAAATAAAAGTTCTGAAAATCTTTCTCAACGTTTCCAAAAATAACCTTTGGACTGCACTTTGCACCAAAAGCAAATAGAAACCTTATTTCTTTGAAAATATTTGTTTCTGTGCAGACAAACAACAGTGTCGTAATAAATAATACCATAATAATGGCAATGAAACATTGTTTGGCCCACATTTGTGAGAAAGGATTGGTAGACGTAAAATGTTTTAAGTTTTGATATCTGTTTACTGTACAGGGTGCAATGGACGAATAGTCGTCAAAATTTAGAATGGTTTATAAGTCACTTAAAACAGCAGTTTTACACAAACTTTCAGGCGATTATTTTTAAATCAAAATAAATACTTATTACACTTTGTTCATGCATTCCAACTGATGTTAATGTAATTCTCTGTGGGATATATTTTCTTAAAATAACATTACTAATGATTTTTTCTGAAGCTCCTTGGTATATACAAACAAGAAGAAGAAACGAGATAACTGTTGGCATAAGCTACATACAGGCACTTAACCTAAACTCAATACAGCTGTATCAGCAAAGTAAAGAACTATTTTGCTTAGGATGGAACCGTAATCGTAAAAGACTGCTGAAAATTACATTTCATATTCGAAAATGGAGGACTTTTATTTCATAACTAAGCAAAATGATCTAAAACTGATTTTACTTATTAAAATGTGTCTGATAATTCAAAGCGATGCATATTCTTCATTTGGTGATTACACGGATTCGCCGAAACAAATTGTCGAAAAAATCACCAAACGTTTAATTATAGGATGGAACTGTGACAATAAAAGATTCGGAACTGTAATTTCTATGAACAAATCTGAACGTGTTTACGCGTTGGAAATGTCTTTATGTAAATTGACTCTCCCATTTTATTAAAATATATATATTTGCTTAATTGTCATGTGAATCAGCTTGACATGTTTGAAAGAAAATAATATACTAACCATGATTTTGTAGAGTAATCCCATTAGCTACATTTCTACAAACACACGGTTATTTATATTACTGAGAGCCAGTCCCTTACGTAGAATCGTTTTAAAAGGAATATGTATATATAGAGATTTTCAACCAGGGTCTTTTCAATAGATTAAAAATGAAACCTCTCCTGTGCGGAGCATTTGATTGAAGTTACTTTCGATATCTTTAGCTATTGCATTGTTTTAAAAATTGCTGCAAGATGTGAATGAATAAGTTGTGTTATAGTAATTGGTGAAATTAAACAAAAAGGTTAAGAAGCTATTGATCTTGTTGCAGCTTAATAACAGCGAGCATAGTCCGTGGGCGCATTGCTAGGCTAACAATTCATCAGAAATATGTAAACTCTGACAAATATTTAAACTCTGACGAATAAAGATTTACAAGTTATACTTTCATCACCAAATATCTTAGTGTTAGTACATTTTGTCTTAACTCGTACCCCTTTTTCATAACATTTGACATATTTTGTTAATTTGACCATGTTACACATTATATATATATATATAGCTTAAAGGCTAATAATGAAGAAATATATAAAATAGATATGTACAAAATGCTGTATACAGTCATACAGCTTTTCTCATGACTACTCCGAACAAAGCAAACAAAAATCTAAAGAATGATATCATTTATTTGAATTTCCGGTGTTGTACAATACCGAACTGATCACTCCGCGATTCCGGATTATGGCGAGATTTCTAAGTCCAGTTTAACACTTCCCATACATATTCTACCACGCCAATAGGCTAATACATCCACCAGATCACTTACGTGATCATTTGAGAGCGACGATTCAATCCACTCTGTATATTTTAGCACCATGCATCTCAAGTAAAATTACAAAACGAGACGTTAAACATATAACATTATAACGCTTTTTACTGTTAGATATTTTATATTTCTTTCTTTAATCCACCAAGCCCAGGCACTACTGACATCTTTTTTATGATGCAATCACCAGATTAAAGTTTGACAGAGTTAGGCTTTCTGTGCGCATTATACAGCAATAAACTAAATAATCAGTAATCACCTAGATTTACGAAAATACATCACGGTTGCGTAGATGTGAAATTTGACATCGGATCTGACATTTGAGCATTTTTCTTACCCGGTTGAATTTGTATCCTTGCTTGCTTTCACCGATGACTGAGGTAAAATATCACGAAATATCTGTATATGTGACCAGTGGCGTAGCGACGAGGGTGGGGGTGGGGGTGGGGCAGGTGGGGGATTCATCCCGGGCACCGGTGGCTAGGAGGCGCCAAATGGGGCCCAAATAGGCCCAAAGTATTAACATAACTGCGTAACAGGAGCAGCCGAGAGCGCAAATTTTGGTGTTTTGCCCTGGGCGCCGCAAATTTGGGTGTTTTGAACTGGGCGCCAAATATCCACGCTACGCCACTTTATGAGACTAGAGTCCTTCCTTGATAAATCTGTTGATGGGCGTGTATACTACTGAGATAGTTCTCTCTATTTGTATAATGATACTATAAAATATTGAGCACACTTTATCACTTAAATATCTTGAAGAAAATGATGACTGGAATTACGGGGATAGCAAATGGAACAGGGGAGATAACATATTTGTGAAAGTTTCCATTATATAAGAGTTATTTCCCTTGAACGGCATCTTTAACGACTACTTGTCGTTTTGTGGGGTATCTGGCGTAATCTTAAAAAAACTGGATCCCCTATGGAATACGGAAGTATGGAAATTAATAATGTTAGAAAAATAAGAAAAAATGAAGAATTTTCATTTTAATACATAAATTGCCGTGTTAGCTAGATGTGTCCTAAACTTTGTTAACTAGCGAAACTGTTAATGCGATAAAATAATTCTAAAATAAACGCTAAATAATTTACGTAAGTGAATATAAAATTGCAGTATATGTCCATATCTTGCTATATTGATTCTTTAACTTTGTTGTGGGGCCTTGATTAGCTGAGTTGTTAAAACCAATCACGGATCACTGCCATCTGAAATTTATCTGTGTAGGTTCCAGTCCTGGGAACTGACAATGTAGGTACGTGATAAAGCTTGCCATTAGCTTCTCGTACGCCAGCAGTTCTTTCATGGGATTTCTCTGGTTCTTTCTCCATTGGTTATACTTTCCGCCATGCAGAGCCTATAGTTCGCTAAGAAATGGCGTTACATACAACAACATTAACAACAGTAGCAGCAAAAACCTCAAAGTGACATACCAAACAAATTTGAACTTCACACGCTCTGTTGTCTCCTTGCTTGTGCACCCGCCTTCTGACTACTGAATCAAATTTCAACGGGCCTTAGATACTCTAATGATGGAATTTAGCTGACAAAATGATCGAATGTATTAAGACAGATGTACAAGTGATGAATTTTGAAGAACGTGAAAATTGTTGGAAAACATTGTGACTAGATTTGTACAAAGGATAATTATTTGAAAGACAAAGATTTATTTGGAAAAGCTATCAAAAGGGAGAAATACTTTATTTATAGTGCTTCCGAAGTAAATTTCTGGCCACAGTTTGTCAACGCTCATAGCACTCCGTATGGGTGTAATATACTGGACTTTATCTACACATGCTCAATCAGCTATACAAACCAATGATAGTGCCCAACGAAGGTTATACGCAATAATTGAACGAACGAAGTCCCGTAATTTCTATAAGATACAATGACCTCTATTAACTATCATCCTCCGTAACAAAACATTTTCTCCGCAATCGTCTCAATCAGTCGAGCTTTACTTATCATTTCAAACTGTGTCCCTCGAACTCTTGGACACACATACATGCACACTTATTGTGTAATCAACAGTTGGACACACATACATGCACACTTATTGTGTAATCAAGTAATAGTTATGATGGTGTAATCAAGTAATAGTTATGATGGTGTAATCAAGTAATAGTTATGATGGTGTAATCAAGTAATAGTTATGATGGTGTAATCAAGTAATAGTTATGATGGTGTAATCAAGTAATAGTTATGATGGTGTAATCAAGTAATAGTTATGATGGTTCCACATTAGCCTTAACTGTATTTTTTGTTTTCTTATCTGAAAAATACATATGCAAAAAAAAACAATATGTGTAATGTAATAATTGTGGTGGTCTTATACGTCATGGACTATTGTATTTTACGAACTTTGCAATAAAGATTGAAAACTTCCGTCAGGCTGAATAATTTCCATATTTTATATGCCTAAATCTCCCATCAAATTATCAGTATATCTCTAAATGCATTGAATACACACATACATACATACATACATACATACATACATACATACATACATACATACATACATACATACATACATACATACATACATACATTAGCATATTTGTATTCATGAGCCGCATGTTAACATTGAGAGTTGAACACTAGTAAAGAGTTCTTTTTACTTTAAAGGATAATATTGGGTGAGAAAAATAATCTACGTTGGGATTTGCACCGAGAGAATGAAATCCCAGCCGCGGGGTTACATTATATGTCTCCCCACTCGGACAAGCCTTGTGGGGAGACAAGTAATATAACCCCTAGGCTGGGATTTCATTGTCTCGGTCCAAACCCCAACATAGATTATTTATGCATATTACGAGGAATTAAAATAAATATAAGTTTAATGAACGTTGTACCCATATATATATATATATATATATATATATCAGAAAATGTATATAAATCAGCTTTTACAAAACGTTTTAAAAACAGAATTCGTTTTGAATAGTTACAATGAAACATCCTAAAGAGCTAAGGGAGATAACTCGTGTAGTAATGTGTATGTGTGTGATAGAGTTACTGTCCTCTTGAATTGGATTTTTCGATAAATATAAATAGATATGATTCATGGTCTGACTGATTTGCTCTTTGTGTTGGTTTGACTAGAAAATCTATATTTTTTTTTCTTTTTTAACTACAGTGAAATCTCTACATTATACACCATCACGCTTTTAATTCGTTAAATCCTTCACGTATTTTGCACATTTTTAACTATATATTAATTTAAGAATATATACTTGTAGATCTGAGAATTTAGCATAATTGGTTATTCGGTTGGGTCTCGTTCTATATAATTGGGGGCACCAGCCCAAAGGGCATTTCATGTATTTGACGTATTTGACGTCAAATACGTGATGGTGTGATTTTGCACCCCCAGGAATTTGATTATTGGGGGTAGGTGTACAATAAATACGAATGGCCCCCGAAATCAAGAGTAGCGTGGATGCAAACAGCTCTGTGTCACATTTGGGTAGCCCCACCAGGCAGTTCAGAAAGAACTGTCGGCCAAAAAAAAAAAACGGTCATAGGGTCATAAAAAAAAATCTCGGAGATAAAATCTCAAAGAAAAAAGACCCTATGAAAGACACAACGGCCAATAAAAAGGGACACAGTGAATGATAACCGATCATCATAGTTACTGTTTATTTATTTCAGATTTAAAAAATCCAAAAATACAATTGTTAAATAAATTAGATTGTAATCAAATTCTCTCCGATTTTCAAGATCTCGACGATTGCGCTCATAATAAATAATAAATTCGTCCTTCAAAGTCAATATGCCCTGATAAAATGAATACAGCAGGCCATTCATGAATCTTTGATATATAACAGTGATGTAATTAAATTCATTCCGTTATTTACAGCAGTCGAAAAGGTCAGAGCTGAACTCGGCCAACAATACTAGGTCAGGTGTACAATAAATTCCAGGATTAAGATGATAAGAATATCATTGAACAGAACGATATACCGATTTTTGAAACATCATAAGAACGCAATGCACATCACTTTCCTCTTTCTCGACAGTTCCAATATCCCTCTATATCCTCGTAGTGTTTTGAAAACATAACACATGTACACTACGTGTTTTGAAACAGGACAGGTATGGGATTACTCACACAACGAAGTCCCTTTGACAATTTGTATGGGTTTGAAATTCTATAACATTTGTAGGGCAAACAGGTATGATCATTGTTATTTTTTTTGGCACCTTTGATTTTGTCACTGGTGATCAAATCAAAGAACACGAAGTAATATCTTACATGTTTGAAAACACTGTCGTGGGGAGGGGGGGGGAGTAACTGTTTACAATTAAATCATATCATATTAGAAATTGCTAGCAATTTAACAATAATGGTCGAAGAATCTTTAACAACCAGACTCGAGCGCGAGCGATTACAAGCAATAAAGAAATTTTTACCCGTAGGAGACTGTGTCAGAAATAAATTACAAGAGCGTCAGGAATTTCAAACTGTTTTTGCAGCAGCCACTGAACAATTATTCAAAGCAGTAACTACAACCACTAAAGAGGTTATATACGCAAAAGAAGGAGAACAAGCAAAGAGAGGTGTACTTGTTGAACTCGAAAAAATAGCAGAGGAAATTAAACAAACATCAGAACTGTTACAAAATCTCCCGCCAGTGAACATCCAGTGACAAAGTCACTGGCAAAACATCAAACTGGTTCGAAACAACCGGTGAAAAAATATTCGAGGAATTACGTGATAGATTTATTGAGGAGGGTTTAACAGCAGTTCGATAAGGGTGATCCAGCAGAACTTCCTGCGTTTGTTTTTACGACTTATGAAAATAGGAGAAAAATGCTGAAACCAGGACATAGCGGATATATTAAAAATATAAGACAATGGGCCGATGTATTTTATAAAATCAAAACTAACACAAGTCGAATTGATACAAACAATGCATCATACATTGGGTATCGCAATGCGGTGGATACAGTGAATGATTAATATGAAGAACTAAAACAAAAACAAAAAACGCAAAGATTGCAAAGACACAACAATCTTCAAAGAAAATATCTTTCTCACCTCAACAACAACCACCACCTGACGATGATTTTGCAGATTTGTGATTATTGGAGCCTGATAATAAGCAGTGATTTTATATGCCATCTGATCGAGAAGAATCGGATGATGCGCAATATACAACCGATTCTAGTAGTGGGGAGGGTTTTTCTCAAAGTGGAGCTCCAAGCCCCGCTTCGGGTAGTGGTCTTGTTCATTGTCATAATAATATTCTCAAAGACATAGCACAATTAGAAATTCTCATGTGTGTGTGTGTGGGGGGGGGGGGAAACGAGCTGGAAATAACTCACCGGAAATAATTAATGAAGCCGTTGATATCTGCAGACGACTATTTGAAGGTGGTATCATGGATATTGGTGTATATCGAGAATTTATTGATAAACTAGCAGACGATTACCATAGTGACTAATTGTCGCTGATGACTTCGTCAGTCGATTAGATAAATAGCATTTAAATCAGATGATCATACACTACAACCACAACAAACCAACCATGAGCTACGTAGTAAATTCACGATTGCCTGTTTATAGGGCGTATTATGGAGATGGTCTCGGTAATGTTATTGAGGAGTTATTCGCAAGGATGGTGTCAAAAATAGCACCAATCGCAAAACAATTATCAATTAAACCTATTGATGTTGTTCGTTATAACAGTATTAGCGCTGTTGGTTATTTTGCATGTAAAGCATTTTCCGCGGCCAAAGAGAAACTATCTGCGAGTATTAGCAAAATAATTAATAACGCAGTGGATAAAAAATAGCATCGCTGAACAAAGAGGGATTTGACACTAGGGGAAAAATTACTGCAAATATGATAGCAGAAATGGAATTAAATCGCGATTTAGATCAAGAAATATATAATAAAATGTTCAAATCGTCACCTGATACATCGTTTAATTTAGATGCCCCAGTGCGCAAAGATAACTCTGTACGCAATTATCAGTTTTATTCCTATAACGCATTACAAACAAATAGTTGATCAAGAATCGAACTTCAGGTCCAAGATACAAGCGAATACTTTCTACCCGGTAATTCATTTATGGAAGTAAAAGGAGAACTTGTAACAAATATTGATGCTAATACGAAATATGCAGATGACACAAATGTCCGAGTTGGCTTTGTCAATAATGGTATCATAGCATTATTTAGTAGTGCTAGATATATGATTGATGGAAGAGAGATTGAATCTATAGAGCATGATGTTGATGTTGACACAGCAATAGTGGGTTTAGCAAGATATTCTGATGATTATACAAGATCAGCAGGTCCATCTATGATTTCGCTAAGGATGTTAATGATCACGCTGGACATGTTCAGTATATTATAAGACGACCAACAGATCGTGCAGCTCCTGCTGCTGCTGCTATCGAGGATATGATTATAAATACTTATCCTGATTACAACCTAGGGTTTGCAACACGCGTATCAATGCTACAAGGACAGCGTAGATTATTATCATGCGCGATTCCACTATCTCATATTTTCGGATTTTGCAGAAATGTTACAAAAGTTATCTTTGGAGCGAAACATACAGTAGTCCTCGTGCGAAAAGGTGATGATAATGATGCAATTTGACGCGGTGATGGTGATAATGCTGGTAAAGTAAATATAAAAAAAAACTCTCATTGTGGATGCCAGTAATGACTCCATCAATCACCCCAGAGGAAAAATTACTATCATTTATGGATACAGGTGGTAAGTCATTACTATCATGGCTAGCAACAACGACGGATACTATAGAGTCTTCTGTTAACGGTATATTTACGTGGCACATGGCATCAAAACAAGGAGTTTCTGCGCCGCAGCATATATTTGTTGCGTTACAGGATAACACGCGAGTAGGTTCTCAGGAACGTGGCCATATAATATTTGATCAACTATGTGTTTCTGAAGTATCGTTGAGGATAAACGGCCAACAGGAACCATCCGAGGATATTTTACTTCATTACGATCAAAACCAAATAGCACCTCAAAATAATATCATTAATATTACCGCTGAAATCAGAGGTATCTATAGATTGACCCTGATTTCAAGAGTACACTTTAATGTGTCATCGGGTATATCTACGGGAATTAATACTGCAAGTGCAATAATAGATAAAGGTGCCATTGAAACATTTACAATAACCTGAGGCAGTGGTAATTTAGCTCGGGCATTTGTAATTGATTTAAGTAAATAGTATAATGAATGTACAACAGTATCGAAATGTCAAGTCCGTGAGTTTCAAACTAAACTAAAATCTCTTACTGATGAGTATACAGTAAAAGTTATTAAAAAAATACCGCAGGCGAATTACCAGCGTCAATGTTATTGTGTATTCGGTTTCAAGTGTAATTGCTGGAACTGGTATATTGTTATCAGCGATAACAGCACTGGCACCTATAGTTGTCACAATTTGTGTGTCATCGGCGACAACAATTACAGGAATTCTTAGCATCATCACAAAACAAAATATCGACATGCAGTCAGAATAAACTACACGAGTATATAATTAAGTTACATTTTGCATTAGCCGCGTATTACCAATTATCGTCCCAGATATCATCCAGTCTCGATGACACAACAATATCAGATAACGAATTCTCCGCAAAGATGAATATCTAGCACAGCGCAACATCAAAAGTAGAAAAACAGCACAATAATAATAATGTCAATTTCGACAACGGAATTACTTTAGCAGATAGCAACGAACACAACGCCGCAAACGACAACCATGATTTCAATAACCTCAACCAACCCTGAATTCAGTGTTAATTTCCCCACTGCGATTCCTCCTGTTAAAGAGATAGCGCTGGCAAAATTACGAGTATATCACAGTTGGCCAAATATTATATCAAAACCATTTGGTGGTCAGGAACCGAATGATTCCTTGGTGTTTGCGTGTTTACGAGTAAGAATAAACAAGACGGAACTCCAGATTGACATATAGTTTCCTTACCATCTGGGTCTTACCAGATCGAGCAGATCAATAATGAATTACAACGCAGAATAAAATCCATTACGGGAAAAGAATCAAAAATCGCTATAACAGTTCATGAACCATTACGATCACCTGCGATTGAGATAAACTCATCCGGATATGCTGTAGATATTTTTCAGAGTTCTATAAGAACCGTGCTAGGATGGCTTGAAATCCAACCTCGTTACAAATACCCGAACCTAGCAAATCTGATTATGTCACAGATGTACAATCATGCCACGAAATTGCTCCATCATATCGAGATTATTGTCTGATATAAAATATACAAAATTAACCGATAGATTTACATTTTTCGATAGGAATATCATACATTGGGATTTTGTTTTTGAGAAAATTCTTGATTCATTCATTACCATTGCATTTACTTTAAATAATGTCATTGATTATTTTAAAGAGATTAACCAATTACATAAAACACAACTAGAGAGACTACGACAGAGTTTCCAAGAACATCTTTTTCATATAGCGAGTTACGCAGCGAGATCATAAAATATGTTAAGATATTAAATCAGCTTGTATCCGACATGAAATACATCAACAAACGAATAGTTCAAGTAATAATTAATGACAAGAACGGAGATAAACACAAATTTCTAACTGCATATACTATAACAGAAGCTGATTTACCCAATTTTAAGTTTCCGGGATATAACACAAATGAACTTAAAAAAAATTGTTAATGTTAATTTGTGCCACCTTCATTACTGTTGTAACCTAAATTGACATCATTAATAAATTTTGTGGTTGTTGCTTAAATACAAAAAGAAGTCTGACATTGTTAAACTTATTTCATTTTTTTTCCTGGTCATAGTTAGCAATTCATCAACATGATATCAGGCTTATTCAACAAAACAAAATGTTTGCTCAGCGACAACCGAGTAATTAATTGTTTTTTTAGGATGATGGTTAGACTGATTATTGGCATACTTACGTCACAAGGAAACATTGATTTTGCTAAGGTCATGAACTGTGAAGTCTAGAGATGCTACACTGTAGGACCGTTTATGAAAAATGAAAGGTGCTATCATGCAAGTTCGTAGGTTTTCGTAAATCTTCTGAAATAGGTCTAGTAATTATTCCTAACTTCGAAGCTGGCTTTCCTCTCTACTAGAGATTACAATAAAAGTAAAACCGCCAAATTCTTTGGCAATAGTTTAGTTCCAGACTACACAACATCCAGCTTCCTGTTCCTACAGATAAAAACAATTACGTACAAAGTTTGACAGATTTTCTTTTATAGTCGCAGTGGAATGATAGGAATGTTGAGAAACATTAGGTTGCATTTACTTTAGAAATAATTGACTTATTTTTCGAAGTAATTCAACCAATCGTGTATCCTTGCTATCATATAAATATCAGTCATAAAATACACAATTGTTTCGGAAGTTTAAATTATATTAAGAATTTGTATGTATCTTTAAAAGTAGAAATGCTTTCGTTTAACGAATATTTCACTACCAACTTCATGCTACAGTTGAAGACACAGAACATAAAATATTTGTATTTAAAGTAAGAGATTGAATACTTCTCAAATATTTCAAACAATGCTTGTGTCAGTCTGAAATTGTGAATTTCGTTAGTAGTTTTTTATGATCATGAATTTATTCGATATTGAATTATTTACTATATATTCAAAAGTATTGAAATTCTAGAACTGTATTAAGTTGGTAAGCATGAAGGAATATAATCCTTTTAAATATATCTTTTTATATAGAAAATGTATCAGTATGAAAGCGCATCAATTATACTCATTCTTAACTAGAAAATTCAGAAATAAAAAATAAATAAATAAATTAAAACAAATATTCAAGCTAGGAAGGGCAACAAAATTAAAAGCTAACGAATCATTACACTTACCAGTATCATAGGTGCGATGCTGCCATTTTGGCGATGCCAGATATGACTATGGCATTTTAGACGAGGATAAAACACCATTGTCACAATTAAGACAGTTTAGTTAGTATTATACAAAATACAATATGGTAAGAATGTCACAAATATAAACTTTAATATAAATTAATCGAAATATTAACACTAGCATACTAAACACCTTTATTAAAGCTTAAGATACAAATAGGTTTGGATGAAAAATTGTCGGATCTTATCTACAAATTAGCAGTTTGGGGTTCGTTTGACTTTTATACCTCTTAATCTTTTTTTAAATTAGTGTCCATCCATTGACTTTATAAAAGTGTTTTTAATTATAATTAACTGTTTAACTGTTTTCATATTGGTTCGACGCCAGCGTTTGTTTTGATTCTTTATTTGCAGACATAATATTAATAACCGTGTGGTTACTGGGAATGAAAATAAACAATGTGCTTAATATTGTTTAGAAACAAACGGCTGTTTTATACAAATGTACAGCGTGTTATAAATTTGATTTATTTAATAAAATTAGCATCTCTTTATTAACTTAATAAAAGTGACTTTTTATTATGACTAACTATTGACTATTCATTTTCGACCATTTAGCCGTGTGTTGGTATCTGTGTTAGTTGCAGACATCAATGAATAATCGTGTTATTAGTGGAAATTACCATCAGCAATGTCTTGGGAATTTTCTTAGTGTCAAAAATATCTCCCTTCCACACATGGCTTCTATCAAAATCCTAACCATTTCTCCTATGTTTTAGACACTATGTTAAAATATGCGTTTAATCAAGATAATTTACTTCTCTTGACGGTGCAAGCAGTTCTAATGATTCATCTTTTATCATCTTCAGAAGACGTCATCCGAAGGAATTTCTAAAGCCACGGACAAATCAAAGCTCATTCTAGGTAAGGCAATTAATGATGGTATACATATGCGTGCAAACTGATATTTATTGATTAAATTAATGATAAATTGCAGGGACGGACCAGTCTCTTTCTCAGTTTACATAAAGTGTGTATGTATGTCTGTGTGTGTATGGATGCGGCTAGATATTTTCTCGAATCCAGCCGTAGTATAATCAAATGCGGTGACTGATTGAAGACCGTTTTCCAGACATTTGCACAAGAAAATCTATTAGTATGTATCAAAATATGTTAAACATTTAAGACACATTGCCTTGTGTTAAAGAAAAGAAAATTATTCATTTATTTTTTAATTGCAGTAATTGTTTATAGAAGTTTTGTAAGAGTATAAAGCTGGAATATACGTTTAACGGCTAGGATTAATATACCATATTATCATTATATTCTGTAAAATATACCCAGTTTGTATTAATATATCATTTCTTAAAGTAAGATTATTATTTATTTATTATTAACATTATTATTTGTAGCAGTAGTATTAGAATTAGTATTAATAGCATTATTATTATTATTATTATTATTATTATTATTATTATTATTATTATTATTGTGGAAAATGTTTCAATCAGAAAATCAAGCATTTTGTGAGTTGCCGCATCGGTAAGTTTTCATTCGTAGACCAAAATTTTGTACATGCAATCTTCATGTGGTTTTGCGCGTGAGCATTGTTCAGTGTTTGAAATATGGGGGCAGAAATTAGGATATGAATAGCTGAACATAAGTGCATCTTTATATATTATGTGCTATCGTGTGTTTGTGTATGGTGTGTGTGTGTGTGTGTGTGTTAAGAGTGAAAGAGGTAAATAGGATACCACATTGAAAGTAAAATGATAACAGTAAATAAATGGTGCTTCAAGTGTGTGTGTGTGTGTCTGTGTGGGGGAGGGGGGCGTGTACGGGGGGTATGTGGTATATATATATATATATATATATATATATATATATATATATATATATATATATATATATATATTTTCTCAACCATTATACGCGTACCGTTAAATAATACTGAGTCAAGCACAAACAATGATATAACAAATTTGATATCTGTTGTTCTTTCTCTTGAAATTTGTTGTTTATTTTGCATTTACATATATGACACAAAAAGGTCATTTCGTGTTTCGACCGCTCCGGTGGCCTAGTGGTTAGAGCGTCTTCCTCGGGTTCAAACTCAGGCCGAGTCATGCCGAAGAATTTTTAAAATTAGTGCTAACAGCTGCCTCGCTTGGTGCTCGGCATTAAGAAATTTGAGGTATGACTGGTCGGCATGGTGTCCGGATAATGTGACTGGGTGGGATATCATCCTACATGTCCACCCCAGTGCTAGACATCACAAACAACTTCCACACTGCAGACATAGTAACGATATGACTGAACAATTGTTAAAAGAACGTTAAAAATACAAATCACAGACACACACACAAACACACTACGTGTTTTTTCTCCACGCACATGCGTATACAATGAACAAGTGCAACGAGCAAATAATGAGACATATAGATAATAATCAAAACAGGAAGTGTATTGTAGGATGTTTTAGAGTTAAATATGCATTAGTTGAGTCGAAATATTTTCACTTGCATATAATTATTCCTACCTATTTCAAAAGGGCCCCGAGTGGCAGAGTGATCTACAACGCTCACCGTTAGGGATAATTGCCATCTAACCTGCGTGAGGTCGAATCTCAGATTCAGCCAGTTTTGGGAATGTGATAAATTTTGCCATTAACTTCTCGTGGGTCGGCGGTACTTTCCGGGGTTTTTCCCGGATTCTTCGTCCACCATTTATACTGGTCTCTCTTGTACTCAAAATATACTTTAAACCCTAAAACAACAACAACCTATTTAAAAATGTAAAAGCGTGTATTTTAGGTAAGAAAAGAAAAAGTTGTTCCAATGTTTTAAACTTTAGTCACTATCTAGTATGCCATGGCTGCGGTGACATTGTGGTTAGACAGCCCGCCTTTTATGCGGGAGGTAGCGGGTTCGAACTCAAGCCGAGACATACACAAAACGTATAGAAATGGTACTAGCAGCTTGCCTCGTTTGGTGCTCAGCATTAAGAGGTTAGTGTCGAGATAATGTGAACAGGTGGGACATGATGCTAAATGTATGCGGCATAATTCCCCAGTCCTACATCACTATAAATTGTCATACTGCTGACATCGTAGCGATATGACTTAATATTTTAAAGATAAGTTAAAAGTCCAAATCCCACACACACACACACACACACACACGCACACACTATATAGGCACCACTACATAATTACAAAAAAACAAGCGTACTATTAATTGTAATTCAATTTTCTACTCTGTTTAGTCTAGCCAAAGCTGAACACAAATAATAAATGCAATATTACGTGTTGCATTAAAATATTCTCTGCAGTATTAATGTTTGACAAGCGCATGTTTGTTAATTGGAGGACTAACGTTATTCGAACGAAGGTTTAAACATATCAGGTTCGAAGGTTCGACGTATCAGTTCCTAACCCTCCACCTCTATTTGCTACTAAGAGAAACCTCCGTATGATAAATAGAACCAAATTCATGCATGACATCCAGGAAAACCTAACAACTTTCTTACATCCAACAGCGGAACAACTTGATAACTGCCTGCGTTCATTGCTTGAAAAACATGCCCCAGCCATCAAATGCAGAGTATAAAAAAAAAAAGTGTTCTCCTTGGTATAGCAGAGTTAGGGTCCAGCTTCGCACTGCTAAAAGACATCGCCGAAAAGCAGAGAGGCTTTGGCTTTCCACCAGACTCACTATTCATAAAACAATCTACGAAGCCGCTAAGAAGAACGTCACAAACATAGTCCATTTAGCCAAATCATCCCACTGCAGTTCTAAGATCACGGAGAGTTCCAGCTGCAAAGAGGTCTTCGAGATAATTAACAAACTAATGTCAAGGAACAAATGTACACCACTTCCAACGACCTTCTCTCCACTAGACCTACCAGACCAATTTGCAAATTTCTTCAGTGACAAAGTTCAAACCATTCGAGATTCGCTTGACAGCACAATTTCAACTGATTCGTCACCATACAGGTATGATGCAGAATTTCAGCGACAACCGTTAGTAGCATTTAAACCTATTTCTATAGATTTAGTACGGACAATCGTGATTAAAAGTGCACCAATGTCTTGTGAACTTGATCCAATTCCGACATCACTGCTGCTTGAGTGCTTAGAACCAATATTGCCTTCACTAACTGATGTTATTAATATCTCTCTCTCTCATGAGGGGAATTCCCATCATTTTTCAAAACTGCCATCGTAAAGCCACTGCTGAAAAAACCAACCCTGTACCATAACAATTTAATGAAATACCGCCCAGTTTCTAATCTCCCTTTCATATCAAAAATCTTAGAAAAGGATGTTGTAACTCAAATTGTATCTCATTTGAATTCAAACAGTCTTTTTAGCAATGTACAGTCTGCATATCGCCCTTGCCACAGTACGGTAACTAATCTTCTGAAATTATTTAGTGACATTCTCTCTGCTTTGGATAGTGGAAAGATTACAGTCTTCACTCTCCTGGATTTATCTGCAGCATTTGATACAATAGACCAGGATATATTACTTCTCCAGCATGTATTAGGCATTCAGAATATAGCTTTACAGTGGTTCAAGTCCTACTTAGTTCACATGACACAAATTATATCTGCAAATGGAATACACTCCAGCCCAGTTGACGTATGTTATGGTGTTCCAGGGGATCTGTTCTTGGACCTGTTCTCTTCATTCTGTACTCTCAGCCGCTCTCAAGTGTCATAGATCATCACCTAGTGTCGCACCAATTGTACGCTGATGACACCCAAATATACAAGTCTAGCCACCCAACTGAAGTTGATGCTACCATCCATGCAGTAGAGAAGTGCATTTCGGATGTGAAATCATGGATGACAATTAACAAGCTGCAGATGAATGATGATAAAACTGGGGCTATTCTGATTATAACACAAAGACTTTCTCATTCACATCCTTTACCTCAGACAATAAATATCAGCAACACCAACATTAAATCATCACAGTCAGTACCGAATCTAGGTGTTACTCTAGACAGTACTCTCACATTGCACCAACATGTCATGAACATCTGCAGGGCAGCATATCTTGAATTGAAACGCATCAGTTCTATTCGTAAATATCTTTATGTTGATGCCACAAAAACACTTGTGTGTTCATTAGTACTTTCAAGACTGGACTATTGTAGCTCAATATTTACTCCAGAAACTTCAAAAAGTTCAAAACACAGCTGCATGGATCAATTTTAGAGTATCTCGATCAGAGCACACCTCACCACTGCTCTATACCCTACACTGGCTATCAATTCGATACAGAATCAAACACAAAATTTGTTCTCTGTGCTATATTTATATTTCCATGACAGACTCCAGTCCAACATACCTATGCAGCCTCACCCATCTGTATACACCAGCTAGATCCTTACGCTCTTCTTCTGATAATCGTATACTCATTGTTCCCAAGGTGAAAACAAAGCCATATGGACATCATTCGTTTGCATACCAGGGCCCGGTGACGTGGAACAAATTATCATTGAAATTAGATACAAAGACACAGTGGTCCCTTTTAAGAGTGCTCTCAAGACTCACCTGTTTCGACTTCAGGGACAAACTTAGCGACCTAATCATGTTTTGTATCTTATATATTTTCAGTATGATTTTATGTTTTCCAATTTCATTGTTTTTGTCATTTGTTGTTCTTTAGTGTAGTCATATCATTATTGATGGTGTAAAGCGTTAAGAGCTTTTAAAGATTAGGTGCTATACAAAGTCCTCATTATTATTTTCATTATTATTAAAATTGAATTATGTGCCTTAAATTAAGAACATCACATCTAATAACGTCATTCATATGTATTAGAATCCGGTTTTCATTTAAATAACAAAACAAATGAAAGTTATTTTTTTTTTGCATAAACTGTAAGGTAGTATTTATTCCGAATACATACGCCAGCAAATTGTGAAACAAATATGAAAAGTACGAGCAAATTAACAAATGTGATTCTCCTAGTTATTTGTAATATGAAAATTGTTTTACTCACAGAGAGAGAAAGAGACAAAAAGAAAGAGAGAGATGGAAAAAGAAAGAAAAAAGAAGAAAAGAAATAAAAAAGAAAGAAAGAAAGAAAGAAAGAAAGAAAAAAGAAAGAGTAAAGAAAGAAAAAGAAAGAAAAAAAGAGAAAAGAAAGAAAAAGAAAGAAATGAAGAATAAAAAATAGAAGAAGAAAAGAAAAATACAAAATGAGAAAACAAAATGAGAAAAGAAAGAAAGAAAGAAAGAAAGAAAGAAAGAAAGAAAGAAAGAAAGAAAGAAAGAAAGTAACATCACGACGTAGGACTTGGGTTATTGTTACTAGTGATGTGTGAGTAAATAACCAATAACCATAGTAATATATATTTCTTACTACGAGACAATAATTTCATTGAAACAACAATTCTAACAAAAATTGCATCTTTTCTCAATATAACATGTTGCTTGTTTATATGTAGCAGCATGTAGTATTTTAGATGAAAATTGACCTTAAATAAAAATGCCATTCATATTGTCCTAAAACGTATGGAAACCTTAGTTTAGATATTAGTAGCTTCTAGTTAATGCGATTTGTATTAAGCTTGAAATGGTATGGACATTATGTTGAAAGGCGATACATTTTCATTAATGTGGGGGCCTGATGTTTGTTGTCCAGTGCTAAATTGATCCAGTTCTTTTCACGGTTTTGACAGTATGATGCGAGCATAGCACACCATGTGACCAAATCTCCACGTTTCCATCATCCATTAAGCATAGAAATTATCAAGATCAAATACACAATAATGGCAACACAATTAAATGCTACTACGGACAGTGGTTGGAGAAAAAAAGTTTTTCACACTCATCGACCAAGCTACGTGTTCATCTTCTATTATCAGTTTTCAATTCGAAGTCGAACAAGCAGCTGATGTAACCATTATTTATTTCGAATTATTTTGCTCATGTAAGAGTTTCATGCTCTTTTCCATTGATTTATTAATGTATCTCTCTCTCTCTATCTCTCTCTCTCTCTCTCTCTCTCTCTCTCACACACACACACACACACATGCACGCACGAGTTTATCGTGATATATTTTTTGTCAGTTACCGAATCACACAGCAAATAACACCCGATGGATTTTATGTAAGCTGTGTGAGTTGCCAACTGATAGTGTTTTTATACCACGATAAACACAGAAAAAAACAACTTTCGACTCTTATAATTGCAAATATATATAATTTAAATTAAATTACACTAACGGTTACGATGGGGTGTGTAGAGGACCTCCTTCCCACCCCACATCGCAACTGACAAGGTCGGCGTCTTACATTTTATGACTGTGAATCCAATTATTATTATATTCGTCTTCGAACCCCGCTTCTTCTAATCCTTATACCCATTTATAAATAGTTTTAAATTAATTTGTAAGAGCTGCAGTGAAGGTGTTGTAGCCCTAATGCTCTCGGCAGATTTTGAGTTTCTCAGCTAATCATTTTTAAATCGAGTCAAAACAAGAATTATTTATAGTAATAAAAGACAACAACAGTATAAAAGTGTTGTGTGACTCTCTGAAATAAATGTATTCCCTTTTATAAATAAAATATAACCCTACCAGTTATAGTTTGTTTTAACATCGTGCAGTATGTAAACCTTCCAGTTCAGTATGTACGTTAGTTACTTTGGAAGTGACAATATTTATAGAAGATATCATAAAGTTGATCCCCTTACAGTTCATTAAGAACAAAACGCAATTTCGTCTGATTACATAATAATGTTCTGACCAATGGCAATCTTCCCTTCATGTATCAACTAATGCAACTGCAACATATATATATATATATATATATATATATATATATATATATATATATATATATATATATATATATATATATATATATATACATACATACATACATACATACATACATACATACATACATACATACATACATACATGGTAAATTAATTCCAGCTCAAAGATGAATCGACAACTACATCATTATTTACGTATGTTTCAAATAGTCTTATTTCAAATATATTTGTTGTATGTGTGTGATTTGTATCGTTAACGTAGCTCTGGCACTTGTTCAGTCATGTCGCTACGATGTCTGCAGTGTGGCAGTTTATAGTGATGTCTAGCACTGGAGCATCATGCCGACTCCAACCTGACCAGTCCTAACACTAGCCTCTTTATGCTGCACGCCTAGCGAGGTAGATGCTACTGCCATTTTCAAAATCCTTTTATATGACTAGGCCAGGGTTTCGACTCACGACCTCCTGCATCCGAGGCAGACGCTCTAACCACTAGGCCACAAGAGCGGTCTGTATGATGTAATTTTCGCCCTGTGGTTTGCCATTAGCACAGCAGTCTCTTCTACTGTTTCTGGAGCATTAGAATGTGTTAAAACAACATTTAAGTTCAAGGCGAAACCGTTTTTAGGCTGTATATTAATTTCAGAATTCTGACCCTCGAGTGGAAGTTCACTATCGTACGCATGCGAAGGATTTCATTATTTCAGTCCTGATGATATGCTCCATCATTATGTTACTCCGTTAATGCAAATTTGGCAAGCTTTTTTGGAGGGTTGGGAGCAGGGATGGCTACATAGTTATGCCACACGTGACGCAGAGGACTACAGACAGATTTCAAAGTCGGAAAACTAGTTCTCTTCATTATTAGATCATTGTAGTATTCATTCAAATGTTTACTTTGCACGACTTTGCAATGCTCATGAGGATGAATTCACATTTTATCGAATACTTTCAAGTTTCATCTTATGATTCAAGTGTTGTGCACATCTTTCTAGCATCTAAAACCTCAAAGATGTTGAATACTACATTATTATAGCTTTGTTTATGTCAACATTGTTCGATGAAATTATGTATTATATTTGTCTATGAATTCATACGTACGTACACAACCAATAACTAACTCATTCTGATAGCGGAATTTCCATATATTGACCATCCCGCTCATGTTACAAATTTATGTTAGTCTCGCTAGTGGTTGTAATTGTGAATTTGTACTGTACATGATTTTATTGGGTATCATTTATTTATTACATTTGAGTGTTACATATACAAATGCCTGTACGCCGAACATAAATATTAACCACATGGCTACGTTGCGAATTGGTAAGTAATATGAATGAATACCAGTCGAATTATCCTCTGGAGACAAAAACTAGGCTACACCAAATATATGGTTTTCATTTCGTTTCTTTGACTTATATTTCATGATTTTTAACAATTCTTCCAATACGGGTTTTAAGTGGTTGTATATAAAGCTACACATGTTAAATGTCATTGGCTTAAACTGTTGGGTACAAAGAAGTATAGACAAATAGCATGAGTAGTCGCGTTTTATATGTTTTCCTCTCTCGACTTGTTAGCCAAACTAAGAATAGCTACACACACATATCTTCCAGTTATCATTGCATGATTGATCATGTATATACCTAGCATTTGGATATATATATATATATATATATATATATATATATATATATATATATATATATATATATATATATATATATATAAAGGCATTGGTGGCCCAGAAAATGGTGAGAGAGAGAGAGAGAGAGAGAGAGAGAGAGAGAGAGAGAGAGAGAGAGAGAGAGAGAGAGATCGTCTTTCTGTACAGGCTTCTGCAGTCTCTGAGCAATGTGTTCAATAGGGGATTATTTGACAAACATGTTACCACATCCTCATTGACATGTTTCAAAAAAAAAGGGTAAGTAACTTATTTTGCCATATAGGACTACCTATGCACGAAGAATGAATCCGTCCAGTTTACATATTTATGCTTTCCATAACGAAAACTATCTTGTCATAATGGAGGAAACATGTACAGGTCTTGAAGTACTTTTACGGGGATAACATACATTTCAGGGTAGTTTGGAATCGTTTGCAAGTTATGGATATATATTCCTAACACTTCAACATATACAATATTTTTTGTAACTCTTGTGACACTATAAAATCATTTAAATGTAAAAAGCAGTCAATTTACCACGAGACATTAGGCGAACAGATATTAGATTGGTTGGTAAAAATGTATCAGTTTTCTCTCTTAATTACTTTATTATGAAATACAAGACGTTTGTTTCTCATTGTCAAAAACAAAGCTCTTCTCTTATAGTAAATTTGCTATGAAAGTGAAAACTAATCAAACGAGTATGTAGTATGAATTTATGAAACATTATAAGCGTTATAGTCATATTATATGTTGTGTGAGTAAATAGGAAATACAATGAGTTTATTTAGCCTTTACTTTCAGATCAAACGTCAACAGATGACAAGGTTGATGACAAAATAAAAGAGCATAATTTACAATTCCTGAAAACATTGAAAATAGGAGACTTGATCAAGTTTCCCCGACGCTTCTACTACCACTGGGCTGTTTACATTGGAAAGGAAGACGATACAGGTAAAGTGGAATTTAAAAGAGCTATTTTCAAATCTTGTATTGACCCAATAATTTACATTAAATAGTATCGTCCTAAATTTGCTAAAGATTCAGTTTAAAAGGTTCTTGTAGACAAACGTAGAACTGCATTGCCTTATCATTTTTTATCTAATGTCCAGATGATAATACTATAGTAAATGAATATCCAATACAGTAAGTTTAGTAATATCCCATCTTTGTATAGGGAGGACAGGATGCTCTAAGACACTAGACTTCTATTAGTCAAATTATTACCAGGGCTTTTGTTTTTGTTCGTAGTATCACTCGCACGTGTAGGACATGTTCCTCTGGCTATGCTTTTATGGTTAAGCTGCATAATCGTAAATTTATCACTAGCAACATTTGCTATTGCCACGCAAAGTTTATCCAGATGTTATATGTATGATTTTATACAGGTTGAAACTGTAACAGCTGATAGGTTGCGAATGTACATGACCCACATGACCGGAAGTCAATATTTGTGAAACATTAGGATTGTTGATAACTTGTAATATGTTGCTTAAATACAAATAAAATATGCTTCAAAGATGTGTGTGTGTTTGTGTGTGTGTGTGTGTGTGTATATATATATATATATATATATATATATATATATATATATATATATATATATATATATATATATATATATATATATATATATCTATCTATATATATATATATATATATATATATATACAAAGATGCAGCTAATGTTGACCCGAAAGTAATCCATTGGTGGGGACCTCCTGATTTTAGAACATCAAAAAAGGGGGCTTCCATAATGAAAACTTCGTTTTGGGACGCTGCGAGGAACAGTAAAGCTGAAAAAGGCAACGAGATCGACCTTGAAAAAGGGTACATTATTTGACATTTTTAACCCGGCTTAGAAAGACACTTTTATGGTACAATTCTACTCTCCAAGTACTTTCACTTTTATTATTACTCCTATGGCTTTTGTTACTGCTGCAACTAATGCTTCGGATAATAATAATAATAATAATAATAATAATAATAATAATAATAATAATAATAATAATACATTCATTTATTTTTAATGTTTTGTACGAAACAATTTGCTAAGGAATCGAAATGATTTCCAGAGACACACGCACCATTTTTTGATTAAAATCTTATGTCCCAAAAAACAGTTTTAATCTCTTCTTTCTGCATCTTATGATTATACATTTAGTCTTTCGTCATTTTCTTCTCATTTTATATTTAATTTGTATACAGCCCAGTTATTATGATATACTTCTAGCAGCTATTGTCTTCCACGCCTTCCATAAATCAAACATTAAATATTGCTATTTTAAGACAATGTTCAATATTTTTAGCGAAGCAACTTCATTTATTAAGCAGAAACAATTCATCGATAATCATGCATATATATATATATATATATATATATATATATATATATATATATATATATATATATATATATATATATATATATATATATATATATATATATATATATATGAGTATTCGTTATACATCAAACATTACTAAATGTATTCTCTAACTGTATATAAAGTTCTTGAAGAAGATTATCAGGAAGACTATATCATAGTGGGAGTATCTTCTACTAAAAATTCAAGTTGTATAATCATGGTTCTTTGTGGTTTCCTGTTTCAAGTAAATAATCGTTAATAAATGGACGATGGAAGAATAAATCAGTGATATGGATGAAACGTTATCAAAGATTTATTCCATAACCACAAAAATGTAAGCTTTAACCTTCTCTTTTCATGACTATGTAGAAATGAAAATAATTACTATTGTGGAGATTATTTCCTGCACTGCATACAAACTGTCATTCAAATATGCATAATTATCATACATGATTTATCCGATTTTACGTGTACCGCATAACGTTATCCATGCTAGTCATGCAGACCGTTGCAAAAAGATCAAAATATTGAGAAATTTTAAAAACAATTATTTCCTTGATGATGCATTAAGCTATTCCTTTTGGACATTTGGTCGAGGAAGAATAAAGATGAGAAAGGCAACGAAATCGACCTTGAAAAAGGGTACATTATTTGACATTGTTATTTTGCCTTAGAAAGACACTCTATTGGAAAGTTTGTACTCTTTCACTTTTATTATTATTAAGATTATTATGGTTGTTTTTACTGTTTCAACTAATGTTGCTTCCTATGATAATAATAATAATAATAATAATAATAATAATAATAATAATAATAATAATAATAATTCCCTTAAATTAATAATATTTTATTTCAATATACCAAGAGTATCTAATGATCAACTGTGAAATAAAATGAAATAAAGTATAAAGGAATATTTGTTATAAAGACAAAGAGATCTTCGCAAAATAGGTCCATAGCCACGAATCATTGAGATAATGTTTCGTGATATCCGTTGAATATTGTCATGAGATGCACATTTTACAAACAGCAAACTATACATCCGATACAGTTTTGTGTGAACGAATTGTTACGACTCTATGGTCAAACAAAATAAAATAGCAATGATATCGACGTTCGAAAATCTTACTAAACAATTTAAGTGTCAAAGCTCTAAATGAAACACATGACAGGAACCTACAGTATATTTGACGTAAATCCAAATTAAGCATTATAAAGGTATATGAAAATCTTAAATGAATGAAACCTTCCTTATACATTTCAAAGAAGGAAATGTACTGATCACCCACCCCCCGCGAGCCACAACGTTGTCAAGATATCATTTTCCATTTGTTTCCTTCAAGTAATGTAAAGCAGTTCAAGAATAATTGTATAGTAAAAAATGCACTTTCTGTCTTCAATGATCGGTACAAAATAATGTTGTTCTTATCGAATACTATCTAACAATACGTACAAGATAAAACACCTTTGCTCATTTACAACATGAACAGAAGGATGGTGAATGACTCCAAAATCGGAATGAAACCGATCGCCCAGCTCTTTCCTTATTTACTGTGATTGTATTTTTGTTTACAATGTAGGCACATTATCAATTAGCGAAATATAACCGATCTCATTTAATTATTCATGAAATATTAACGGTCATCGAGTTGCTGCTAGGGCTGTAGCAAAACAGTCGTTGATGGAAGATAAGTTGTTAAACGAAACATACAGCATTATGTTCAACAATTGTGAATATTTCGCAAAATGGTCCCGTTATGATTTGGATGACGATGACAAGGTAATTGATAAGCAACTCTTTTACTTTCTGTGCATCTCAAAGTGAAAATCAGTACATGAATGCTTTTACACGTCTTATGATTTAGCATGGTTAAGCAGGAATTTAAAATAAGTAGTTATTTACAAAACAATAGTACGGCATGCACAGATATGAAAGGCCTTTTCTGTTCATAATCATCTATGCTTTGAATGTTTAATATAGTACATTAGATGAGTTCATATCACATATGATGCAGTTTACATTAATCAAATTCTAGTTTATGCCACAGTCTGATTAAGACTCGCTTCGTACCACTGCACTTATATACATATACATCAAGCTTTCTCAATCAATTTGAATGTAATCACACAATAATATATATAGTAACATATTAACTATTGACAAAATTTCGTTTTGGAATGACGACTTAATACACACAGCATCAGAACCACGATGATAACTGGTAATACGGATTGACTGTTAGTATAAGACAGTGGCCTGACGCTATTTAACTTTCTAAAAAATTATGTTGATTTTAAAACAACACGTTAGCATCTGTTCATTCTCAAACGACATATGCTATTCCCCTCAAATGTGTATGATTTTATGAAAAATAGCTACGTAAAGATAACTTCTATACTTACATAGACACGTATATTGTTTTGAAAATATCAGTCGTAAATTCCGGCACCGCGCTCGGATATATACATTATAACAGCATATGTTATAACGCTAGTATTACACTGATTGAACGCCTTACAATTGTAGCAGTCATATCACCTTGTTCACTGATCCAAGTCAAAGCCCGTGGATTTTTTGATTTTTATAAGTAAGCTAGCTTATAATATTTTTAAATGACTACACTTTTTTTACTTAGTTATATGAAGATAAACAAAATACCTTTGAATTAATTATTTCTGTTTCCAATTAAAGTATAAATATAAAAATTGTTTAGACCACGAGATGCTACGACAGTTTTATGTTTGAATATTTGTTCATCCATTCGTAATTTCGTGATTTGCAAATGAATGCAAAGACTTGGGAAGGACTGTAAATGTTAACAACACAAATCTTTATGTTCAGTTACAAGAATCTCCGGTACAAGAATCTCCTAGAGAGGATCATAGAGTGTGTTTTGAAATAGAAGACGACAGAACTAGAGCTGCTTTATCTGAACTTTCGAGGATATATCGGAACTGGTATATATTTATTTCAACGTCTCTATTCACGTTTTTTTTGAATATATCTAACAAACTTAAAATATATCGTATTTATTCACTCTTTTCATTTACCATTTGTACATAAAATGAACCCAGTGGCATTCGATGCATTCTTTTGAAAGAAATCAGCGAGTTTGCAGCATGGAAGCCCTAAGGGGCTGGAAAGCATACTCCAAAATAGACATAAACAAGCAAAATTAGACATTGTGATTATATGAAAAGTTTCTGCATAATTATATGGTTAGAAAGTCTTCATTATTGTTTATGTATGTGCTTCTTATATAAAAGTCTTGGTATGATACAACTATTTTTTGTTAAATGAAGATTTGATATGATATGATTGTTTTGCTTATCTTTGTTGAAATGAAATAAGATCTAGTCTGTGTACGCTTTGTTTTTTTCTCTCATTTTAGAACAGAGTTATGCCGAATTAAAAATAAACAAGTGCGCATAATTGGAACATCTCCTGATGGCAAAATTATGTTATACAGACATCATTTGACATGAAACATTTTTGTGTAAAGTTTTATTTGATTAAAATTAATTCTTATAATCATCTGCGTCTGAGAGAGCTGTGTAGATACATTATGCTCAACAATATAAAAATAATTATATGTACAATAATATGAAAAGTTGATAAACCATGAGCTAGTCATAGTCTAGAAAGAAAAGAACGGCGAAATATTGTAACATTATATGTATTAATATACTGTCAAATAATATTAATTGCAGAAGGTTTTGTTTGATATTTTGACTATATATATATATATATATATATATATATATATATATATATAGATATATATATAGATATATATACATATATATATCATATATATATATATATATATATATATATATATATATATATATATATATATATATATTGGTGTGGGGTGTTCATTATATCTCATGTTTCTAACAAATTCAAACATGTATCAAAGTTTATATGCATCATCATAACCTTTTTGTTCAAGTTATATATAGTTACCTATCTGCAAATAAATGTGTATTTTGTATAGATAAATAACAAAATAATTCCTCTTGATCCAAACCAATTGAAATCATTTCCAATACAAGGTAATTTAAAATAACTCAAAACGACACACAACTTAGTATTATAACAGCGCAAGCTCTACTCCTTATTTCGATCCAAAACATAATTTATATACCTGTTTTTACGTAAACATGAAAGGGGTCACGTGATCTTATAGAATCTTTTAGAACAGATTAACGTTCAAAAACTCACGTACCCAACTAATAATAGAAAGATGTTTATGCAAAGCTCCATAATGTCCTTGGAACCAACCAATCATTTTTAAAGCTTGTTTACAACTCTGAAGCCAGGTCAGAAATGAGGTCTACACCTGGTGTTTATTTTGAAAAGCACAGGTCCCCGCCCCTCCCCCCCCCCCCCAATGAACGAATCTTTAGCTTAAAATGCCAAATTTGAATCTAACAAACAAACAAATTTAAAAATAAATGACTTAAATCAATTATACGTAACAGTATTCACACATAGCATGAGTTCTATTAAGACAATATGCATCCTAAACACTTATAATATGATTAAATCATACCTCTAAGTACCCATAGTACCACTTTTCGTAACTTTTGAGATAATTACCTTTGCGAAACAAATCCACTTTTGTCTTCATATTAATCTGTAATTTTCACTTTAGGCATAGTGAGGTACATTTCCCTTATAGCAAATTGTTAGATTACCGTAATAAGATACGATGCTTGCAAGCATAATATTAAATAGGTTACTCCTGCTTAGTCCAAGTTTTCATTTGTCATGATTTGGTCAGTAAGGGATGGCACAATATACTGCCTCGCTGTCTTTGCGGTTATCTTGATACATTTGTGGAATTTTTTTTCTGAAAATGATTTGCATTTCTTTAAAGATTTATGGAACTGTCATGCTTATGCGTTTTATTAATATGTACGTCACTAATGATGTCATTAATTGTATTGTCTGATTATAAAACTGTTTGGGCATGCAATATGTTGACTACCTGCCATTAATCCGCGAATTTGCATTTTGAATCAAAAGTAAACATCATATAGCTGGGTGTGCTTCATGCCTTTCGTAATGTCGCGGAATGCTGGGTTGTCTCTCTAAGGTTGGTCTCTTTGACACTGTTGGGTAATGTCCCCAAGTCATTTATGGTTGTCTTATTTCTAAAATCACTGGGATTTGTTTAATATTAGCATTGAGCAGATGTTGCTGATCCAACATTCCTAGGTGTATCAATTGTTCCTTTCTTTGTGAACCAAATATATGTTGGAGGACATCAACCAGTTGCAACACTTTGCTTCCGTTAGTGATTTATGGTTGTTTCTATTTGTTGGGACACTTGTTCATCCACATATTGAAGTTGAAAAGTATATTCTTCATGGATGACTATATCTGTCCTTGTCATATTCCTGCTTCATAATACTAAGATATTTTTCACAATCACGCCTCAATTGTTTTTCTTGTAGCTGTTCCCGTTATTTTCCGAAAGTGAATTTACGATTTACTTTTATAATTAGTGATATGTATGGCTTCATGTTTTGTTTCTGGATTATGGAGAAGTTACAGTCGGTGATAAATCCAGTATGATCACTGGCATTTTTTCCCTTCTATTTATGTGAGACTATGTATGGTGATCAAACCATGACGTGCATATATGTTCGTTTAATTACAGTGTTTATTTGTGATATGCACACGTTGTTTATCTATGTTATGTTTTTACTTTAAATGGGCATCCTTCAATCATTTTTCATGTTTTAGTCATTAGATCTACAATTTTAAAACTTATGACCTCATGAGGGGATGATTACCTGGATCGTTGTACGATTTGCACACTTCCTGTACTGTTTTCTTCTGCACATTTATCTCAATGTTTATGATGAATTTCTTCAGAAACGTGTCTTTTTAACCCTTGATAATAGCAGTATTTGAACATTTAAAACAGTAGTTGTGACATCAGTTTATACCAGGTCAGAATTAGTGTGACCGGCACGATAACTTCTGAGTTTTCTATGCAAGTCAGTGTTGTTAAATTTTTTTAAGAACTCGTCATATCTATCAGGCACGCTTTCCATGACTGATCAATTTGTCTATCGGTTTTAGCTTTGGTGAAGTCGAATGTGTCGCATGAGGAACATTGCATGACAAGTTTTCGTGACCTATGGAAGCAATTCAAAAGCGAATAATTAAAAAAACATTCAAACTTGGAAAACAAATTCCATTTACAATAGTTGGCATGGAGCATTAAAAATCGTAATAAATTTATTGCAAATACGAAATATATACGCTTATGAATTGCATATAGTGAACACTCTTATGAATGAATATAATGGTAAATAATAGACTGATTTAGGCCACTTGCACCAAGCCTGGTAAGCTAGCAAACTTAAAATGCAAATTTGACCCTAGCTTCTTGGTGCTAAGCGGTGTTTTATTTTATAACAGTTCCTGAGCAATAGCACTCTTTTAACAAAGCTTAATTTTATTTGATCATCATTGTCAAAGAAAACAAATACCAAATCAGCACACATAGGAATATAGAAAACCAGTCACTTAAAATCAGGGATATTAAACATAGCTTATCACAGACTAATACAGACTAACACTTATATCAAAACGAATTGAATTAACAATGGAATGAAATACGAAGTCTTAGTGCGCCATTGTTTCTAAACGTAAAGACGTAACTTTATCAATTTGTTTGGTCAATAATGAAATTTATTTATAGAAAGAAAACTACTTAATTTAGGAACACAATTTCGCTATGCGAACTACTTGACTAGTCATTGACGTATGTACCTTGGTTTTCTACGTGAGTTCAATGTTTGTAAAGCGGTATCTCTTTCATCTTTTGCTATCCAGGACATTTGAGAAACTGAAAGGAAACGAACAGGTGAAAATACTACGAAAAGAAGTTAGGCAGCTCACGCAGGAAGTATCTGTCTTCAAGGATAAGGAAACAATGGCTCACAAAAGAGTCATTGGAGGAATTATCTTTATATTTGTCATCACAAAATTTAGATCGTGGTTAGTTGGGAGACTTTTGAAAAGTGCGCAAGGCTCTGGGACTCTTGAAGTAAAAAAATCGGGAATCTTATGACTTTGAAGAGAAATAAGGAAAACAGAGATCTTATAAAAGAGACATTAGAGGCTTATATGTTAAAATTGACTTTACAATAAGTTTATCGCTGTCAAGAGGCATATTACGGAGAAATAGTCGACATGTCTGTTTATGTCCTCAAAATTTATGTTGACAGTAAGGCGTTTCATACACACGATCGGAATCTATCAATCAATTTTGATCGCATGACGTCTGTTGCACAAGATAATACAACCAGGGATTTTCAGCTACACCTGAATCCATATTTGGAGCGATTATGCCTTTTTATTTTAAATAGTCGAATATAACAGCCTTCAGGGACGCAACCGAGCACCAATTCCTCCATCTCTGAAACCGACCCATCTAATCATCCTCCTCAACAACAATACCACCAGCAGACGTTAATAGTGAAAATTAAAAGTATTTGGTTGGAGGTTTCAAGTTTAGCGATGGTACCCGCGATACCACTTTCTTGTTTCTCATCCGTATGCATAAGCCTGATTATACAAACACTGCGAATCCGAATCAGAAGGGACAATAACAGAATATGATCTTTCATAATGAGTGCCTGGTTTAATCATATGTTGTTTTCTGAACAGTGTCACATATATCCATAGAAATACTGCATAGACTTGTTGATGACTTCTCCATATTCATGAAAAACGAAGAAATATCCTTGCAAGCAGTAATTGGTGAAAAGAGAATTTAGTGGATATTTTTCCAGTGGCATGAGAGTCAACGGGATGTCATTGAAAGCATTCAGTATATTAAAGCATTGTAAATTCTTTTAAGCTTTTGTTTCAACCGTACAACAAAGCCGTAGCTGAAGAGTTTGTCATATTTAAGAAAGATGTTTCGGTGGTTAAACTCAAAGGCTTGAAATACGGTCAAGCTTATCAGGACTGTTATTCTAGACTTCAATTGTATCCATTTTCATTTTGGGAAATAATTATATTGTTCCAGCTGTATCATGAAACCGGTATGTGTACCTTATTTAACTTCTAGTTTCGTTTTCCAAAATACAAGTTCTTTTCAATTAGTAATATCGTGTAGAAAACACTATGCGTCAAAACATAGTTCAACATAATATCAATAATTTGTCCCCAAGACCCAATTTAATACATAAATACATATTTTCACAACATTGTGCTTATGTGTCCTAACGTAAGTGTTTGCTATTGTTATGAGTGTATAACCACAGCTTTGCAACTAAATGATTCAAGGGTTACATACATGTTTATCAACAAACATACATACATACATACATACATACATACATACATACATACATACATACATACATACATACATACATACATACATACATACATACATACATACATATATGCATCTGTGATTGATCAGTTAACCAGGATAAATAAATATGGGACAAATTCCGGTTGGACAGAAACAATATATACACGAATCAGTACTTTGTACAAAGTATTGGACTCGATGTAGGTAATGCCCTTGTAGAAATTTTTGGATGAGCTGGAACCATTAAGCAAACTCTGTTAGAAGTACTGAAGGTTAGACTAATAATGCTCAATATCAGGTTTTTAGTAATTTGCAGAGAGCCCGAAAACTATAGAATTGATATATGTGGTGTTTTAGGCTAGGGACAGTAGGTCAGGAATATATCGTGCACCTTGGGACCTCAGATATGCCAGTTCTCATAGAACGATTCTTTCTTAGCGACTTTTGTATTGCATGAATTTAATTTATACAGGTAGCTACTGTACTTGATGTAATCATTTTCTAATTATTCGAATGCATGTTGCATCAATCAAAATTATTGTTGTCCGACATCAAGCAATAGCATAATATGTGTTTAACTGGTCGCATGCAATACTTTAATTTTTCAAACCAAATAAATAACGTCGTAACTGACTTTTATACACTACCAATACAAGAGAGAGCGAACAGATGAATGAATTGATGTAGAGGTAGATACATGGAAGAGACTTGATTCAGTTAGGTGTATGTTATTCAAAGTGAGTTATACAGAATGCAAGTAAGAATACAATATTTTTACTTAAATCAGATGACCGAACATTTGATTGTGCATGCGGGATATATTCATATTATTTCGAATACAAAAGTTGCCAATAATTCAGGTTTATACATACACACATGATACATGCATGTATACCTACCTACCTAACTACCTACCGACCTACCTACCGACCGACCGACCGACCTGCCTGTCTACCTACCTACAACCTACCTACCTACCGACCGACCGACCTGCCTGTCTACCTACCTACCTACCTACCGACATACATACATACATACATACATACATACATACATACATACATACATACATACATACATACATACATACTGTTTCATTTTAGGCTCTTCAAAACAGTAACAGGAAAATAGTGAAGACAACAAGCTTTGGAAATATAACAAATCATTTTTCCATATAAAATCAAGGGAAAAATGAGAGAAAGAACTGATGATTTACGAATCAAATCCAAAAGTTATCCAAGACATAAAAATTAGACGTCCTAGAAATAAAACGTAGTAAATGAATCTGAGTTGCAATCCTGATATCACTCGTACGAAATATAATAAGAGCATCTATCCATTTTCTAATGTATTTGTGTGACTTATGTTTTATATGATATGTATCAAGGCTTTTTTACTTCTTGCATAAAATGGAAGCGACTAATGACGAAATGGATATAAAGACAGACCATGAAACAGACTAAGTAACTGCAATTGAAATCATTGGCTGATGAAAACCATAACCAAGATGACATAGATTTCATGCTAGTCCGAATAGCTAAATAAACAATAACGAACTAAATAACAATTTAAAATCAAACGGACCCAACCGCCTATAAATGAGAAAGCGAACATTCAAAAAATAAACTTAAATATATACGATATGTGAAACGAAAAACTATGTACGGAATCAAACGAATATAATACACTTGCAAGGAACAGAATATTGAGGAAGAAATGCAAATGTACATCGAAAATCAAATCTTATATTAATACTCAATAATAATCTAAATGAAATTTATTCAAGGCTTGCAACTGTAATGAAAATTAAGGGAAAACACAAGCATGGGAAACTTTTAACACAGGAAAGAAATTTAAAAGAAGAGCAACACATGTGAAAATATAAGGATGGCATATTGTAGACATATATATATATATATATATATATATATATATATATATATATATATATATATATATATATATATATATATATATATATATATATATATATATATGTCATCACATTATGACACTAAGAAAGTTGATTTGATGAGTATATAAAATGATTATATGCAACACTACTCTGTGGACAATTTAAATTGGCTATTTCTATCATTAAATCATAAGACTCTCTAGACAGGTATACTACTTCAGGAGACAAATTTAAAATTTATAATCAAAACTAATAATCGCACTTAGTATCTTGACCTTAATTAGAACAGAATGCACAGTTAGTTATTTTATAATAAAGGTAGCATACACGTTCGATTTTTTAAATAGGAAACAGGAACGTAAGAGTACAAGACAAAGGCTATACATATAAATATCTGATCAATCTGCAATCTCTGTAAACATACAGTCAAGTAATGAAAAAGTGGAACGACGACTATTCAAAATAATAAATAGATAATAAATAATAAGGAATACCAAAACGTAACAGAGAAAATACGCAGTGATTTTATGGAACAGAATATTTTAATATCATTATGCACGGGATAATAATAAAATTATAGACACGTAACGAAACCAAAAACTATTTTAAGATGAGAAAAGGTCCTGACGAAAAATGTGTTATTAAAACATTAAACAGTAGCATTAGCAAAGAACATACGAAAGAAAGTTTGATAAGAAAACAAACAAAAAACCTGAAGACGGAGAATGACGAATGGACATAGACCTGCTCAGGGAAGACTAGATGTCCGGAGACTTAACTAACAGGGCTTAGATGATTTATAGACGTGAGGAAAATCAAGACAGAAGGACCCTAACAGAACCTTAAGAAGACAATGCACCTATACAGAAAAAGACAATTTTATAACCAACATAGAAATATTATCAACACCGGAATGGGTACAATTCAAAACAATAGATAACACATTTAAAACCTGATTTGAGTAGTTCAAAAATAACCTTGAAAATTAACAAAGATAAAAAAGGAAAATCTCTAGGATCAGAAAGCTTAACGGAAATTTTATTTTTTATTACCAACCTGAGAATCACTTTACAATAATATACTTGCAAAGGGGGGGGGGGGGGGAGACACTTTCATACAAGGTAAATGGGGAGGCAAAAGAACTGAAATACTAGCGACTAATATATTTACTAAATACATACTTCAAAATACGCCCACATACTTTAGCAATAAATGGTACGACTCTCATGCGTAATCTGACCAGAAAAAAAATGTATTTCAAATACTAGAGTTCAACTAGTTTGGAAACATCCTAGAAATATTTGACTTTGGCAACATTATCTGCCAAAATAGTTTCAAAGGTATATATATATATATATATATATATATATATATATATATATATATATATATATATATATATATATATATATAGCTATATAAAAATGAGATATAATTTAAACATTTTACATAGAAAGATCCGTGAGAAACAATCCCCATGCCTATGCTATTAAAGCAAATAGATGCATGCTCTAAAATAAATAACAACATTAATATAAAGGGCTTTATGATATCCAGCTTAAAAAACTATCTAAAAAGTATATATAATGCTGTATACATATGTATGTATGTATGACTGACTGACTGACTGACTTTATTTCCTCTTCAACAGAGATTACATCAGATTAATCAAATTCAGGATAATACAAAATCATGAAATACAACACAAAAGAATATAAATAAAACAAATTTGAAACATATACCAGTGTAATTATCAATGTAGTTCTTTCTACATGACATATATGCTTATGCATACATACATATATATACACATACACACATATATATATATATATATATATATATATATAAATGTACACACATACATATATGTATATATATATATATATATATATATATATATATATATATATATATATATATATATATATATATTTACACATACATATATACACACATATACACACATCTATACATATATATGTGGAGCAGCATGAAATCCTTCTCAAAGGAATAAAGATAGCAAAAGGTGACACTCGTATATTATATGAGTCAGAGAGCATTATATCCGTGATCTGTAATACATCAAAATTGAGGAATTTGACAACAGCAGGATTTTTTTTTTGCTTGTTTTTTAAATTAATTAATTTATTTATTTAGATTAACTACTTATTATTGCTGTTATGTTATGACATGTTGGTTGAGAGCAGGGCATGCATTTTATTGTAAAATGAGGTTATGCTTTTTGCCGTTACCAACATGAGTTTATCCCATACATCATCGTCGATAGACGACAAGCAATCTACTATGCTTCCAAGAAGTGTCTCCAATAGTATATCATCTTCTTGATTAAATAAATTAACCCAGTCTCTCATCTCTAAAATATCAATCACCCTCTCAAAGAAGACGTTTCGTTCTTCTAGGAGCTTTTCACAACCTAAGATAAGATGTTTCGCTCTGTCGTCAGTCTCTTTTCCACAGTTTACATATCATAACTTTTCCAACAGGCATGATACATAGTTTCACTATTTCAGAGAGAGGCCATAACATAGATGGAAATTTACGTCCAAGAAACCATATACTGCTTGGTTTTAAGTCCAAATGAATGTTTTTGAAGTGAATTAAATCGCTCCTTAGTTCAATATCTGTATTCCAGGTAGATTCTTCGATGTTTTGAATAATATCAATAATATTCCGATTTCAAACAACTTTACCTTCGGTTTGTACTCTTACTGCATAGTCTAAGAGAACACTTACCATAGTCTAAGAGAACACTTCCCATACCATATTTCTTGAATATTTTGTCAATATCTGCTATAAACCCCGTCTGTCTTATTGGGTTGGTCAAGTACTGACATAAACGCAAAATGAAAATCTTTTTCCAGATAAAAGTCCAATCGCCCCTACACAGCCGGTTTAAAAAGCAAAATTTCATCTTATCTATGTATGCTTCCATTGACCAGAGTCCTAAGGGACTACGCGTTGCCTCTATGGGAGAATATTTATCGAAAGCTTGCATACGCGCGGTGCATATCTCTGACATAGCTCAGGTTCTTCTTTATTGGTGTTTGTCATATTCGACCATAATTCACATCCATATAGGACTGAAGGTAGAATAATTCTTTTCCAGATTTTCATACTTGTTAGAGGGTTCATTCCTCCGTCTCTGATACCAATAAAATAAAAAGTGTTTAATAAGTGTTTACCTTTATCGCATGCTTCTTTTATCGCGTCGTTAGGTTTAAACTTGTACTTTAGAGGTATGCCGGCATATTTATTACTTTTGACTACTGGAATTGGCGATTTGTCGTATAGAAAAGAAGGGATATCAGTTCTTCTTTTGTTTGTAAAGAGGATGCTGCAACTTTTATCTGCGTTATATTTCAATCTCCACCTTTTCGCATAATTAGAGATTGTACCGAGCAGATGCTGCATCGAATGATGTGAATTAGCCATTACAGTTGTCGTCCGCTAATAAGACACACGGCAGGTGGAGATCGACAAGTTTTAGGCCTCGCGAAGTGTGATCTAAATCAGTGATCAAATCGTCTATCATAACGAGAAAGAACCAAGTGGACAAGATACGACCCTGCTCTACACCCTGCTTAATATTGAGATATTTTGACAATTTGCCCCCAATAAAACAGAACTGGTTACTCCCTTAAACGAGTCTTTCATGATGCGCCACGTCTTCCCTTTAATGCCAAGTTTGTACAGCTTGTAAAATAACCCATTGTGCCAGACTGTATTGAATGCCTTAGCATTATCAAGAAATGTTGCATAGACAGGAGTATCTTTATCCATATAATAGCATATAGATTCTTTGATACAAAACGCTGCAGTGATACTGCTACAATTATTCCTAAAATCTTGTTGCATTGGATTTGGAAAATTAATGTGCTTAGAAAATATAAGTAGTCTACTATATATAATTTGCTCTAGGATTTTCTGAAGCACTGGAACTATAGTTATACCACGGTAGTTATTCATATTTAATTTGCTTTTTCCCCCTCCTTTAAATATTGGTATTACTAAACCTTGTGTCCATGATCTAATCTGACCAGAAAAATGTATTTGAAAGACTAGAGTTCAACTAGTTAGGAAACATCCTAGAAATATTTGACTTTGGCAACATTATCTGCCAAAATAGTTTCAAAGGTATATATATATATATATATATATATATATATATATATATATATATATATATATATATATATATATATATATATATATATATACACATAAATGAGATATAATTTAAACATTTTACATAGAAAGATCCGTGAGAAACAATCCCCATGCCTATGCTATTAAAGCAAATAGATGCATGCTCTAAAATAAATAACAACATTAATATAAAGGGCTTTATGATATCCAGCTTAAAAAACTATCTAAAAAGTATATATAATGCTGTATACATATGTATGTATGTATGTATGTATGTATGTATGTATGTATGTATGTATGTATGTATGTATGTATGTATGTATGTATGTATGTATGTATCTATGTATGTATCTATGTATGTATGTATGTATGTATGTATGTATGTATGTATGTATGTATGCATGCATGGATGGATGGATGCTGAATAGCTGCATTCAATACCGTTTTCCCCATTTTGCACAATGAAAATTCAAAAAGCCTGTTTACTTAATAATATGTAATAGTTACTACTTCATTCGTATGCATGAATGAGCATTGGTATTGAACAAGACGCTTAATTTCTGTATATTTATGAATTACTATATAAAAAAATTACTATATACCTTCATACCATGTTTTCATTTGGAATATTCATGACACAAGTCAGTCTAAATCTATTTTCCACATGTGAGGACGTATTCTACAAGTCTTTCCTTCTCCATGACTAATTCTTTTGAACGTTTTCTAACAAATACATAAAGATTAGTAAATATTTGCCTTCTACAGTTTAAAAGTGGGTGATACAGTTTTGGCTTCAATAACTACAGATAACATGATCAAGTATTTGCACTTCTTGGCCTACCAAAACTAAATAGGAAGTAATTCAACATCATGTAATACTTTAATTTTGGGGTTAAGGACACCATCTGGAAACAACATTATTAGAACATTCTACCATATAAGCCTCACTTATAACACAAGTCGTTAAGATTGTCATCATAACATCCTTCAGTATACAAGAAGAAGAAGAAGAGGAAGAAGTAGAAAAAGAAGGAGGAAAAGAAGAAGAACAACAGATAAACAATTCAAATAGCAGCAATATTTTGTTTTTATTGCACAGTGTTTATTTCACTGAACTTGGTACAAATAAGCCCGGCTTAAGTAAGGTTGAAACTATAGCGCATATGGTTAAATTATACCTCACATAGCAATTTTCTCTCCTTCCCATAGCCAGTGTATTGTTGGAATGTCTACAATGTTGAATAAAATTGTATTAAGAACTAAAGCCAATCGGTAATTTGTCTAAATACATTAAATGCAAGGTTTGATCAGAATTGGGAATCAGTTATAAAGAACTAGACAGCTGGAATAGTACCATAACAACAAAACAAAATACATATTTTAGAAACAAAAAAGGAACTTAAGCTTCGAACTTAATTAATTACATTTATTATAACATTAATACATGTGCTGCAAAAGAATGATTACAAATTACTTCTGAATTATACAAATTAGAGAACTTATATGAATACTGACTTGATTACCCTAGTTCTTGTAATAGTGACTTGCTTTATAAGCATCAATATATATTTAGCATGCAGAAACTGTTATATGAAATACGTTGATACTGTAAAGGTCCCGTGGACTAGGTTGGGGTTGGGTGCTCCCAGTATTATATTTAATTATTACAGAAGACCAACCCTGGCTCGGTTTTATTAGAAATTGAGGTAGAGATAGAGAGATGCAAAGTTCCGAGCATCCAGTCAGCGATGCCGACAGTTAAAGTACTGAATACACAAAAAGTTAAATTTATACCATTCAATAACAGACTGTAATCTCTCAAATGAAATTCAATATTCAAAACCCTATCATTCGCCTTTCAATCGACCATGTGACGGCCTATTTCATCATCTGACTTAGTGTAATAGATTTTCCACCTGTCCTGTGTTCCTACGCATCTGTATTGTTCTTTTCCCTTGACTTTTTTTTTCTTTTCTTGTCTCTCAGAGATTCTGAACCAACTGGAATAGAATATTTCTATTCTCTGTCTCCTACAGTTCATCCGGTACCTAAAAGCGTCCTCCTTTGTCATTCCCAGAATAACACTGTTTCTTGCCAATTTCGAAAGATGTCTGAGTATCTTATAACTTCACGCACGATTGTGTAGCGACTATTAACGCTTAGTTTTCAAGATACTAGATTTAACCTTGCGATTCCAATGGCGCCCATGCCTTGTTCATCTCCAATTGGATGTTGATTCCCCCATGATCTACATAATTCGCAAACATTGCCGCGTCCTCG